>CM026073.1:39284477-39821554 GCA_014839685.1 Anableps anableps
GGCATCTGTGAAGGGCACCAGTCCCTCTTGCAGCAAAATAGCCCGACAGCATGATGCTGCCACCACCTTCCTGCATAGTCAGGACGGTCCAAGCATCCCAGTTTTTCGTCCAGATGTAGCGATGCTCATTATGTCTAAGTTCCACTTTAGTCTCATCAGACCTCAGGACACGTCTCCAGAAATGAAGGTCTTTGTCCCTGTGGACGTCTGAAACCTCTGATATCAGCTGGAGGTTCTTGGCGTTTAACATCGTTTCTGTTTACATGTATGAACACGGCGTCATTCAGCCACATCTGTGTTCACATGCATACTGTGGAGTTTGGATTTACTGACCACCTACGATCAGAGCCATGAGCTCAAACCAGGATTCTCTGTTTTCCTGGCGTTCCCCTGCTCCTGGTGACGACACTCTGCTGGAATCCACTCCTGGTGCTGGTGCTGCTGTCTGAGATGAAGAGCCATTAACTGGGACCAGTTTGGTGTCTCATTTCTCTCTGTTCTTCTCTTCTTTTTAAAGTGTGGTTATTATGAATTTTCCAGGCACATAGTGCCATTTTATAGCACAATCCAGTAACTATGTTACCTTTAGTTTTTATGAAAATACAGTATGTATCAAACATAACTTAAAAGAAAACTGTCTTTGCATCATAACTGTATCTTGCTGCATTTCCATTTACCATAAAATTACACAAACTGGAATACGAAAATAAATTAGGTTAATGGAAACACGCCAATTTCAGAAAAAAACATGTTTTTTTAAAAAAACTTCTTGCATTAGGATGAGGTGGTTTTTCAGCCGTATCAAAGTTGGTATATTTCGCAAAACTACAGTGGAAGCACTTTTATCGCATCACACCAGTCACACCAGTTTGCATACAGCATCTTATTTGTAGGCACTGGCCTCCATGGACAATGAGCAGCTGGATTCAGCAGAGGTCTCACAGCATCACACACTTCATCAGAAGTTGAGTTTGTCATTCGAAAGAGTTGAATCCACAGCTCTTCAGTAAAAACGCCGTATTCGTAGCCACTCCCAAGCACAAAGAGCTTCGCTCCAACGACTGAATAAGACGCCAATCTCCCCTCTGATGGCTGCGCTAGTGCCGTGGCTGGAATAGGAATATATCTCATGTAAGTGTTTACATCTGCAGCCACCATGATTTTTAATGACTTATTGCCTGAACAGACTTATTCACATGATTTTAATTGCATTTCTTAATGAAAACACAGCAATTGTGAAATTGTGTTTTTTCTCAACATTAGCAGAATATGGAAAAGGTTTTGTGTACATTTGTAATGGAAACACAGCTACTGATGTCTTGAAATTGGCCTCTGTCTCTTTAAGAAGGTCCTACTCTTTCCGACACGCCCCCTTCAGCACATCATCACGGTAGTGCTCCTCCATGCCGTTTACAACTGTTCTTAGGAGCTCAGCAGAAGCTCAGTTCCACCAGGTGTTTGCTAATTGCTGCTGCCGCTTGTCTGGAGGAGCTGAGTGGGGGAGGAGTGTTCTGTGGGGGGAGGCTCGGCTGGGGACTGCAGCTCCAAGGAGGAGCTTTGGGTAAATAGGCAAGGCGTTGAATGAGCCGGCTGCTTAGGACCCCTGAATGGTTGCCCTGGAGATTTAACATGCATGAAAGAATCAAAGCAACACTCCAGGCATGTTTCTGATGAGGGAAAAACATTATAACATGATACAAAAGTAAAAAAAGTCGATTTTGCGTAACACCCTGCGTTAATGTTTCTTCTCCATGCTGTCTGGATTTTATCAGATTGCTGTTGTGCCCTTAAATCTGCTAAATGGTGTGGAGTGCTGAGATCAGAGGGTCGGGGGGTCCCTACCTGTTCCTGGATTCCTGTATTTAAATCTCTGAATCAGGGGTGTCCAAACTTTTTGTCATATGGGCCAAAATCATTGGCTCAAAAGTACCTGCAGGTCAAAAAATATATAATTTTTAAAAACTAAAATCACCCCAAAATGTAATTTTTTATTTATTTTTTTGCCTAGTCAATAATAAACTAATCATGAACAATTTTAATTAAACAAATAATCAGACTTTTTTTTTTTTTTTTTTTTTTTTTTTTTTTTTTTTTTTTTGTAGGAACGGGAATATAGATCCAAAACTTCAATGGTTTTTCCATGTTTTCCTTGTTAAATAGAAGGCATCCAGTTTGCTTATTATTTCTGGCTTGATTAATGAAAACTGAAAAAAAATTAAAAATTGTCTGTTGTTCTTTTAATAAGGCAACAGTCCTATTCCCTCTTTGTTTTGTATCTACAATAATATACAGATTTCATAAAGAGATTGTTTATTGTTGAGTAGGTTAAAAAAATCACAGTAAACTAATGTTTGCGTTTTTAATTTAATGAATTTTGTGGCCCGCCAGCAGTTTAAATGTTCCAGGTTTGGCCCCCAGGGCTCCTGCTTTAGAGTATAAGTGAATGAGTAGATGTGGTCCTAGTTACCATGAAGATACAAGGAAACCAGAAAGATTCAAAAAGATAATCACTTTGTGTTGCATCTAACATTGTTGTAAGAAGATTTTGATTTAAAGGTCATAGTTTTGTCCCAGTCTATTTTTCAATTGTGGTCAGGGGGGGCCACAAAAAAATCGGCCCCAGTTTGAACACCCTTGCTCTGACTGCTGTAGGTAGTAACTATGTCCAATAAGCTGATTATGCATGTAGGGTTCATTGGGGGGTGGGGGGTTCTGCTCAATGCTTTAGAGGGTGGTGAAGGGCCAGCCTCCCTTTCCTCTCCAGGCCCGGCTGTAGATTCATGGGGGAGGTGTTGCTTCTGCTCAGTCATCCATCACACACTTTATTTGGCTGCTAGAGGAAAGGGAAAAGGCAAAATAAAAGAAAAAAGACTTCCAAAAATATCGGGGGGTGTAGAGGGTTAAAGAGTTGAGGAAGGGGTGGCCCCTTGTCCTGCGCTGCTCCCCACTCATGGCCACTGCTCTTAAAGAAGATGCTGGAAAAGAAGTCTTACCCTTTTGACCCGCGGCCATTCTCCAGTCCAAACTCCGATAACAAAAGGCAGATAAAGCCGGGGGGCAGCTTAGTAAAGATTAGTAAGCAGGTTTGTGATTTTCACCCAGGTTTCTTGTGTGTGTGTGTGTGTGTGTGTGTGTGTGTGTGTGTGTGTGTGTGTGTGTGTGTGAGAGAGAGAGAGAAAGAGAGAGAGAGAGAGTCATGCCATCTAGATGTTTTGGTTTGACAGTTGTTGGTGGTCCTTGCCCCCCCATCCTGGCTGATCAGGGTTGACTTTGTGGAAGGACAATAATGAAGGTCTACAAAAGATATGGCGTATCGACTCTCAGCTTATTTACAAGTCAATCCCCTCCAGTAACCCTACCCCTAACCCTACCCTAACCCCTAAAGGTTACGATGCCATTGTGAAAACTACAAACACCTCTTTAGATCAAAGCTATAGAACTAGACTGGGACTAAGTGGTTGGATTTTTTTGGTTTTTTTTTTTACATATATTTCTGAGTGCGCTCTGCAAGAGGCAGGCAACATTTTGGTCCCAACGTTTCATACAAGCAGTAAACATCAGCCCCTTCCCAACATCACAAAACCAGCCGCTCTGTGAGCTGCATCTGGTCGTTCAGAAACCAGCAGTGCTCATCCTCACGTTAACTGTCAACGATAAAGCTAACTTAGATAAACCGAAACCGGCAGTGGAGTCACACACAGCAATAGACAGCAGCAATTCCCAAAGTCTGGACTCTGATCTGGATCCAGGCTGAACTGAAAGTCTGTTTTATTTGGGCAGGCTCAGCTGAGGCTAGTCCAGCATCCTGTGGGAGCACATGGCTATAACTCAAACCACTCATGATATGAATTTTCCAAGGAATCCATTGAATAAAAGTGGCCCCCGATGTAACAACAAAATGCAAAAGCCACAATGGAAGTGATTCTAAAATTAAAGTTATGCGAACAAGTTTATCATAACTGCAGTTTAGTATAAATTCCATTTTGGCATAAACAGTGTGTAGCATGAACATTTTAGCATAACTTCCGTTTTAGCATAAATTCTGCTTTAGTATAGATTCCATTTTAGCAAAAATTCAGTTTTAGCACAAATTCCATTTTAAACATACATTTCTTTTTGACGTAACTTTAATTTTAGGATAAATGGCGTTTTAGCATAAATGACCTTTTTAGTATGACTTCAGTTTTAGGAAAAATTCCACTTTAGCATAAATGCCGTATTAGCGTAACCTTAGTTAAAACATAACTTTAGCGTTAACATAACTTCCATTTTAGCATAAATTCTGTTTTAGCATAATTTCCATCCTTGCATAACTTTCATTTTAATATTACTTACATTTTTGCATAAATGGCATTTTAGCACAAATTCTGTTTTAGCATAAACTGGGCCAAAACTGAAAAGAAAAGAACCAGTTATAATTAAACTATTAGCCAGACAACCATTGTTGTCACTCATAGATTATTTTTTTCTATTGGGGTGTTGAAATTTTAATCTATATTGTAATTAAATACATTTTCATACAAATATTGTGTTCAGGGAGAGAGAAAAGGAAACAAAAGAATTTGTTGAAGGGAATTATTTTGGGTATAATAGTTACTTCATTTATAGGGTCCTCAGTTTAGTTCACAGTTATTTCTAATAGTTTCTGTTAGTTTACACCCGATCTCTTGATTTTATACTCTGCTGCTGCACTTAGAATAACTTTTCTATGATTGCTCTTTACCGTCTAACGTGGCAGCAGTTTAGGGTCTCGCCACGTTCTGATGTTTCGTATCTACTTTAGAGGCTTTAGAGGCAAATCGAATTAGTTTTTCTGGACCTTTAATCTTCCCAGGAAATCAGATTTGGACCTCTGAAAGGAAGTTTGAGATGATGCTGAGTGTCGACAGCTGCCCTTCTAGAGGATAAAACACGCCAGTGGTGATGAGTGACGCCTCATTAGGTTTGTCTTTTCTGTCGCTGCTACTTAGGAAACATCCCTCGGCTGAAATGTGATCAAGTGTCTCTCGACAAACTTCCCAGTGGCCCGTCCAGTTTGTGTTAATGGACCAGGTGGTCACTCAGACTGCCTGCTTCATACATCTGCATGTTTCATAATGTTGCCAATCAAAACAGTTAGTATTAATTGGACTTGGATACAAATGAAGTTCTTTTTGAATTCATAGATGAATTAAATAAATCAATAGTTAAGGTTATTAAAAGTCAGTGAAATTTTTTATTTTCTACAACAGAAACTTTTGGTCCCCCCTCACCCCCAGAGAAAATTCAACTTAATCCCCACCTTTGTGATGTAAAACTAGGAAAATGTGAAATAGTTTGAGCATAAAAAAGGTCCATTATCCTTGCAGGAATGTGTGTTTGTTTCCTCTGGGAAGCTTTTCCGACTGCAGGCCTCAGTCAGACTGAAGCCTCCAGAGACTCCATTTGAATCACAAATGTCTTCGGTTTCTCACTTGTTTGCAGGTTTTGGTCAGTTGAGGAATTCTGGGAGCCATTAAAGCCTGGTGACAATGACTTTCACCCCCGGGGCCACTGCAGGGGTCCACCCCCCTCCCCCCCTTTGCTGCGCAGTTCTGGTTTCTGAGGCCCATTTCCACAATTCTGACTGGTTCAAGAAAGCACCAAGAAAAGCTGCGGGGTCAGTGTATCCTCACGCCTCGGCTTATCAAAGACAATCCAGCTATGTCATATGGCCAAATGATCCTGACACCCACTGAGCATGCTCATCGGAGACCAGCGATGAATGCTGGACATGTTGCCAGGAGCTGGCGAGAAGCAGAAAGTATGAGCTGAGACTGACACATCATGGAGGGAGTGAGGGAAACATGCCTGCAAGGAAAGAAGAGATGGAAAATAATAAAGTTATGATCTTTAGTCCATTAGTGGTGAGGTGCTCGTTGTCAGATTCAGGTTCTGCCATAGCTTAACCCTTAAGGGTCTGAGCCATTTTAATTTTCCGTTATTATCAGATTAAAGAATGTTTACCGTAACAATATCAGTTCATTACAAGACCTGTTTGACCTGATGATTATACTTTTAATGTAATATTCCATCCATTCATCCACCCACCTAATCATCCATCCATCCACCTAATCATCCGTCCATCCATCCATCATTCGTCTGCCAACCAACCTCGATCTGGGTTCTGTTGAAGTGAACTCTGGTTTGGTTCAAATGCAGATGTGAACGCCAAGCGGACCGGAGACCGCTCCAAAAGCAGGAAGTGAACTACAGCGCAGGGCATTCTGGGTAAATACAACCAAAAGAAATGCTAGTTAGGCTAGCGCTAGCAGGAGACAGAAGAGAAATCCTCCAAACGCTAAAATCTGACGTCGCTCCATTGTTGTTGACATTTGGTGAAGAAGGAAGCTGCTCTCAGCATCTTCAGAGGTTTTCGTGTCATTTCCTTCAGCGGTTCTTGGTGCAGCGCCCCCACAGGCGAGGAGGGGAACAGGCTGCTGAAAGGGTTTGGTTGGTTTGACTCGGAGCAGCGAGGAAGAACCACAGCAGCTGGAGATGGAGCAGATGTTGCAGCTTTGGTCCCCAATCGAAGCGAGTCTAGCGGACTATCAGGAGGGAAAACAGCCTAAGAGACATCAGCAGGGAGCTCAAGGTTACCTGGCTAAATAAACAATGAAAGAAAATTTAAAGACAGAGCTGAAAGTGTTTATTGTAGAAACCATCTGGCTATAATCTGAGTCCAAGTCTCACTTTCATCCTTCATTTCCTGTCATCTTTCCATCAAAGCAACTCATCTCAACTCTCACAGTTTTAGACCGCTGAGAAGGGTGTTTCAAACATCTGCATCACTTTATGGTTCTCCTCATATCGGCGTCCGTGCTTTGTTTAGAAAGCCAAAGTTGAGTCATTTTGTTGGGAAAACAGGCTGCGCTGCCTGTTGGTGAATTGGGTCGGTTCTAATGCCATCTGCAGTTAATTTCAGGAGGCAGAAACTTTTATCCTGCAGGTTCTCAACACAAACTGGTGAACTGGTAGAAAATCTGGCGTTGGCTACGAGGGATTGTGGTGACGACCAGCCTGTAATGAGACGGGGGGGGGGGGGCAGCCACATAATCAGAACATCCTTGGATGACTCACACCACAATCATTGTCAGTTAGGTTGAGGTTTCCTGCAAACATACATCTGCCTCATTGTGTGGATCTCAGGATCTGTTTATGATAGTTCATATTTCTGCTTTTAGTAGCAGAAGTATTTAAATTAAAGCAAAAACATGGTGTAATATTTTCATTGGAAGACCAATTGGTTTGTTGACAGATCCTGGATCCTCGAGACAAAAAGATGTTGGCCATCCCATCAGCTTGCTAGCAGCTTGGCAGTACCATTAGTACTGCCAGGGTGGGCTTTTCCTGTGAGGTCTGCCTAATGAAGGACTAGCAGTCCACACCTGCTGGTTGTTTCACCCAGAACACACCTATTGAAGTTGTTTAAATCTTTAAAGAAACATTTCAGTTTGTTATAAATAAAAATGACGTTGCCCGATTCTTTTATTGTGCCTCTATTCCTAATGGATGTGATCTCTGTATTTCTTTCAGCTACTGAAAAATGCAGTTTTGAAGGTATGAAGCCACACAAAGATCAGCTCTGAGAAAAAAAGAGAGATGCAACTCAAAGCACAAAGAAGCAGCACCAGAAGGCCTGCTGTGGCCCAAAATCCTGGAACAGCTTTCTGGAACACCTGACCATCAGAAGCACTGATGAGATGAGCAGCAGATCTGAGGTCAGCTTTTAGAACATCTCAAAGGTAAGACAGATGACTTTATTTTATGAGCTGGGAGTTGGTCTAGTGAACAACTAAATAAATACAGCTAAGCTCAACAAGATTAGTTTTATTTGCATCTGACACAGCATGTGTGGTTGAAGCACAAAGAGCTGATCTGCTTCACAAACTAAGCTCTGAGAGCTTTATTCATATTTAGGGTTATAGCAGCAACTCAATTCAATTCAAAAAATCATCCAAGCATTTTTAAAGATTCTTGTGGATGGTGATGGTGTGGGCAGGAAGGATCTCCAGTAGCAGTCAGTCCTGTAGATGCCTTTGACTGTTGCTGTATGACAGTCTCATGACTGTCCTGACATGCGAACAGCTGATACTCCACAGTAACATGTCCTGGATGACTTCATCACTTGTTAGCTAGTTTTGCTAATCCACCTCCTTTGCTTTTGCCGCTCCTCTTTAAATCTTTGTCTGGTTGTATGGTGAGAAAGCCAGGCAGAGGGACATTGGAGTTGGGGAAGAGATAGTTTGAACTTCCTCCTCTCTCTGCTTCCATGAAGCCTCATTTTAAGCTTCTCTGGGATTTGGGGTCAAAGTTCACATATTATTTGCTAATCAGCTGCTTCCCACAACAAAACACTAATAGTCATTATTTCAGTGGAGATGTCTAAAATCGCCAATTAGATGAATGTGTTTGGTGTCAAATCACAGCCTACATATTTTGAACCATAGAAATCATGCATATTTTCTTGATCTTGTGTTTTCTTTTCTGGTGGACATTTTTCAAAATGGCCACCATGGTTGTAATGAAGAATATATGTTTGCACTAAAACCACCAGTAGTTATTGGCAGTAGTGGGGACAGCTAACCAAAAAGTTAGCTTCACTAATCACTCATTCGCTAAACTTAATAATGCTAACTCTTAACCACTAAACGCATAAAAAACTAGAGGAAGCTAATGCTAACCATTAAGATGACTGTCTCTCAGTCTGTGTCTTACGTCTTCATCTCCTTCCAGTTGACGACTAGTGTGAGATTCGCAGCCAGCAAGGTCCCCAGTTTCTGATTTTGCTCCATATTATTACATTAAAGTTGTATGAACAGGATGACCAGAGTCGAAAACATCTGACATAAAGTTCATCCAGTCATCCAGAAATTAAAAGGCTCAAAAATGGCGGCCATCTTGAAAAATGGCTGTCATCCTGAAATTCAAGAGGCTGATGTGAAATATGAAGAACATATAACCTGAGGGGTGAGCATGCTAATGTTTATGCTAGTATCCACACTTGAAAGATTGTTACAGTAATTTGCTGCTCTAGATTAGCTTCACTCGTCCATCAGGGGTTAACCTGATGAACTCGTTCTGTCGTCCATCACTGGATCTGATTGTGTTGAAATGGACTTCATGAAAACTTTCTGGATTTTTATTCAGTTCTTGGAGCAGAACAACATGTCCTGATGTTCCTGAGAAATGATCATCATCTCCCGATGAAGCTGCTGTAGCAGTAATCATAATGTCAGCGGTGCTGTTAGATGCATCCAAATAGGCCCCTCTGGACATGACCAGTAAAGCCCTGGTGTCCACAGGAAAAGGTCTGACCATGGAAAACACCACCACACACGTCAGAACTTTGACACAGGAAGCAGAACTGAGATCCATAAAGCTCAGATGCAGATGGTCCAACGCCAGACCTGTGGAGCAATTTTAACTGAATTTAACCTGAATTTCCCGAGTGGGACAATGAAGGCTGTTTCTGTTCTAATTTAGCTGCTGTGTAGCTTTAAATAAATCCCTATCATAAAATATGAGACATAAATGGATTTGTCCCGTGTCATAATGGAGCTCACTTCCTGCCCCCAGGCCCCCCCCCCGGCCCCAGGGTGAGAGCACACAATGACGACCAGGCAGGGTTATTTCTATCACAGGGATAGAAATAGTGTCCCAGCTCGTCCCGGGGTGGACAGAGTGGCTTTGCATCCACCTGGGTGGGGTGGTGATTACCTGCCTCTGCACCAGAGTGGTGGTGGGCGGGGGTGGGGTGGGGTTAGTACCCCTGCCGGTTCCTGAGTCCGCCTAGAGGACAAAGGTGTCTCCATCAGCCAGGGGATTTCCACAGCTTCCACTGTAATTATTCCTGCTTACAGCCAAGCCCAGTCGGGTCAGACCTGCTTTGAACGCTCCAAGTTTGGGAATTTTGGGTGTTTAGTTAATAAATTTTACATGAAAGTGTTGGAAAATGTGACGCTCAGAGAAACTGGTTAGCTCTGAACAATGAAGGCAGTCCGCTGTAGAGGTCTTGTTCTCTCTTCTGGCGTCTGCCAGAACAAGCTGGAGCCGTTAATGGCTCGGAACCGCGGCTTATCTGGGCCATCAGTGCAACAAAAGCTGCAATTATCTGCAAAATAAACTCACTTCCTTGATTGTTGGACAAATTACGCATTAAACAGTTCCAGATAAACTAGACGTTGTTCAGTGCTAGGAAAAAGTATTTGCGCCCTTTCTTTATGTTAATATCAGACAAAGATCATTTGCAACAAGTAGTTTTCAAATAATGAATTCATTCCTTAAGAGAACAAATTACCAAACCAGCCTGGCTATATGCGAAAAAGTTTTCACACCCCCTGAACCTGATAGCTGATGTTCCACCCTGGTTGCAACGGCTGACATCAGGTGTTTGTGATCACTGGCGATGAGTCTTTAACGGTCCTGTGGAGGAATTTTGGACATGTTCCACATCGCGATAGAATGTGAGTCCAGACTTTGACTAGACCACTCCAAAAGCTGAATTGTTGTTTTTTTTTTTAAGTCATTCAGAGATGGGCCTGATGGTGAGCTTCGGATCACTATCCTGCTGCAGAACCCAAGTGAGCTTGAATTTGTTGAGGATCATCAGGATGTTTCTGGTAAATGTGAGGCGGTCCTTTATGTTCTTCTGGGTCGGCAGTGGTTCTGGTCCAGGAGCTCTCCCGTGGAGGCCATTTTCTCTCTTTCTTATTGTTGAGCCATGACCTCTGACCTTAGCTGAGCCAGCGAGGCCTGCAGATCTCCAGATGTTGTGCTGGGTTCTTCTGGACCTCCTGGATGAGTTGTTGATGAGCTCCTGGAGTAGTTCTGGTGAGTTGACCTCTTCTGGAAGGTTCTCCACCGGTCCAGGTGTTCTCCATGTGTAAACCTGTCATGATAGACAATAAATTAATTAATCGTGTGATGAATTAAAATGATCTTGATAATTTCCAGTTGCATGCCTTTTTTTTTTTTTTTTTTCGGGTCTCTCTTTCAACCAAAGTCACATCAAGTTTATTTTTACAGCACATTTCAGCAACAAGGCAGTTCCAAGAGCGTTACATCATGAAAACATAAAAACATCTTAAGTGCATCTTTTGGTCACCAATTGGGAAACCAGTAACAAACATTACATTTTGTCAAGTGCCATCATTAAAACATCAATACACATCAAATATATTGATCAGTGTTCCAGTTATTATGAATCAAAGGCAGCTCTAAACAGGTGGGATTGCAGCCTTGATTTAAAGGAATTTAGTGTTTTGGCTGTTTTGCAGTTTTTTGGAAGTTTGTTCCAGATTAGAGGAGCATAGAAGCTGAAAGCTGCTTCTCCATGTTTGGTTCTGGGGATGCAGAGCAGACCAGAACCAGAAGACCTGAGCGGTCTGGAAGGTTGATACGACAACAACAGGTCTTTAAGCCATTTAGTGGTTTCTAAACTACCAGAATGATTTTAAAGTCTGTTCTCTGAGCTCCAGGGAGCCAGTGGAAGGACTGTAGAACTGAGCTGATGCGCTCTATCTTCCGGGTCTTGGTGGGAACGCCAGCAGCATTCTAGACCAGCAGCAGCTGTCTGGTTGACTCTTTAGTGAGTTGAAAAAATGTTCAACTTTTGTTGCTTGTTGCTCCCTGTGTGTCGAGCCCCAAGGACCCGTTACTTTCAGTTACTTTCCAGACGCATGGAGCATTTTGAAGTCAAATTGAATTTGCTAGTGCAAAATGGTGTGCACTAAAGGTCCCCACATGCTCCGGTGTACTTCACTCCACGGAGGATCATACTCGAGGCGGACGCAACGCAGACTTGAAGTGGATGTCCACCAAACACGTCCATGCAAAGCTCAATTTTTACGACTGCGCACTCGGTGTCACACAGTAAACTGCACGGCGGGAAACAGTGTTCACATCGAACTGTTCTGTATGCGACAGCAAGCTGATGAGGTTGAGAGTCAGCGCCACCTGTCACGAAGACACGCAGCAGCGTGACTGCCGCTCTCTGACAGGTGTGCTGTGGCCACCCCTGGTGGAGAAGAAACGGGGCTAGGCGCCCAACCAGCTCATCAAACTTGCTGGTATGCATTTGGTTTGTGGGAAATGAAGGATTCTGTCATGAGAAATGTAGGCAATCGGTACACTTGACTATGAAATCTCATCCGTGTGGGGACAGTGGCCGCAGAGTCCGTGTGCTGATGGACGTCAGAATCTTTGTTTCTCATCTGTTCATAGATTTTTATACATCGATGTTCTGCTCTCTGAGGTATTTCAGCCTACTTCATGCTGTCAGGCAGGTTCTGTTTAAGTGATTCATTGATTTTGCAGGTTGTGCTGTAATCAGGCCATAGACACATTATGTAACATAATACAATTTAATATATACATACCTTTAATATATACATACATATCATTTGTCCTGTAAATATAAATGTATTAGATTTCATTTTCTTTCTTTCCTTCTTTCCTTCTTTCTTTCTTTCTTTCTTTCTTTATTTACGTATCAGATGTCAGAGACGTTTCTCATCTGTTGTTGAACTTCTTCCGATTGGGGCCTGTTGTGATGGGTTGTGAGTTATTGCAGCCTACTTCATGCTGTCAGACAGGTTCTGTTTAGGTGATAACTTTATTCTACAGAGCTCAACTTTCCAAATAATGTAGTTAACCACAAGTTTTTTTAACTTGATAAATAAAATCATCATCTGACACCCCCATCCACACCCCCACGTTTCTCTGATATTAAATACTAAACCTCACTTGATGTAAAACCACATTTTTACATCCCATTATTGATAAAAAAGAAGATGTTTAGTGTTTATTAGGGACATAAACATGCTCTGTGTTTTTCTTGTCCATGTCAACATTAAAGCTGACCCCCCCCACCCACCCTTGGCCGTCCTCTTTGAGGACCAGGGGAGCCTGGCGCTCATCTGAAGGTCTCAGCCAGTCCTGGGCAGCTGGGATCTGGGGACTTCCCTGCAGTTCTGCACTGCTCCCCCCCCCCATTCTTCTTACCCCCTCCACCCCTAATTCTGCCTTTTTTACCCCAGCCAGTGTCAGAATACAATACAGAGGAGTTCTGTGTAGTGAACACACACACACACACTTGGACATAGAGACACATCCAGACTTTTTTAAAGCTGAAGAGACAAGAGCGAAGGCGGAAGGAGGAGCAGACGCCTCTCAGATGCTGGACTTGGCTTCATGTTCCACTCGACACAGACGGCTGCACACAAGCTAGCTGCTGTTTATTGTTTACGGCCGGAGCCGCCGCCACACTCGGTGCTGTCTTCACCCAGGGACCCTTAAAGGGCCGCAGCCAAGAGCCACAGAGGCAAAGGAAAACCAAACGCTGTGGACCACAGAGAGACGGTGGACAAGTCCCGACAACGCGCTAATAATGAGCCTGCTCTGAATCTCCTTGCCTGAGGATGCGTTTGATTACATGTAACTCGGGCTGAAACAATGAATCGGATTAAACGGATGAATCGATTACTGAAATAATCGTCAACTAGTTTAGTAATCGATTAACCGTTAACTGGAGTATGGAGACTCTAAAAAGGCCATCAGCTGAAAGAACAGCACAGTCAGAGCAGCAATGAAGTCTAAACTGAACAAAAAATATAAATACTTTACATTTCAGATGAAAAACCTTCTTAGTGTGTAAATCTGTTCCACCCAGAACTCCTCCAGAGGCAGCTTTAGCTTCACCTGCTTCACATTCTGGAAATAAATCTGCTATTAATCACTTTTTTCTGTGCAGTTATTAATCGGTTAATCCAATAATAATCAGCAGATCAGTCCTCCACTGATGTTCAGTCCAGCGGAAAGAGCTGAGCTTTCACACATTAGAAGGATTTATTTAGCTGCAGACGCATCCTTTGCTAAAGATGATCAGTCGTTCACTAAAGGAATTATGTTTTTGAATTTTAAGCAATAAAATGTTTATTTTCTTATTTAGATAAGGAATTGAATTATTTGTTTGCATCCTTTAATCTATTTCTAATATTGTATAAAAAAGGCTTAAGTGGTTAAATAAAAAAAATCTGCAGAATGTGGCAATTTTTGATCCGATTAATTGTCTGAATAATCTATAAAATAGTTACTAAAATAATCGTTAGCTGCAGCCCTACATGTAATGTAAATTTCCTCACATTGGAAATGGGATTAGGATTAATCTGAGAGAACAGGTAAAGATGTGGCAACACCTTTTGGTAGTTAGTTTAAACTTTAATAGATGTTAACCATTCTGCCCCTACAACTGATCATCAGCTTTTTTTTTACAATATAGAACTGTAAAACTTCTGACTTTAGTTTAGTTTGGAGTACAAATGATTAATTATCAGGGATAGAATGAGATCTTCCGACATGATTTATCTGGTGTTGCCTTACAATAGCTGCCAGAGTGACTTAGTTAGTTGAAAACTGTGACTAGGAGCCATGGGTGTGAAGATGAAAGTTTTGGGCTTTGCAACCTTTTTGAGACTCTTAATTTGAAATTTAAAAAAGGAAGTAGTTCTGGAGTTGCTGTTCTCGATTACATCCTCTACCTCTTTTAAATCATTAGTCTGATCAGCAGTTTGGATCCGTTCGTTCATCAGCAGCCTCAGCAGGGAGACCCAGCCTTCCCTCCTCAGCCACTTGGGCCAGCTGCTCCAGGGGAGTCCCAAGGCCAGCCGAGAAACATCGTCCCTCCAGGGTGTCCTGGGTCTTTCTCTGGGTCTCTTCCCAGTGGGACGTGTCAGGAACATCTCACCAGGGAGGTGTCCAGGAGGCATCCTAATCCTAAACAGATGTCACCTCAACTGGTTCCTCTCAACGTGGAGAAGCAGCGGCTCTACTCTGAGTCCTTCCCGGATGACTGAGCTGCTCCTCCTCTCTCTAAGGGAGAGACTCAACTTTTTGACTCAGCTCTCTCTTCACCATGACAGACCGGTTCAGCACTCGCATCACTGCGGGTGCTGAACCACCATCTATCGATCTCCCGCTCCATTTTTCCCTCATTCGTGAACAAGACCCCAAGATACTTGAACTCCTCTACTTGAGGCAAGACCTCCCCCGCCCCGACCCAGAGAAGGCACTCTACCCTTTTCCGGCTCAAGCCTCAGATTTGGAGGCACTGATCTCCACCCTGGCTGCTTCACACTCGGCTGCGAACTGCTCCAGTGAGAGTTGTAGATCACGAGCTGATGAAGCCAGCAGAACCACATCATTCGCAAAGAGCAGAGACGCAATCCTAAGGCCACCAAAATAGGTCCCCTCAACACCTTGACTACGCCTAGAAATTCTGTCCATAAAGGTTATGAACAGAATCGGTGACAAAGTGGAGTCCAATTCTCACTGGAAACCAGCCTGAGCTGGTCCAGGGTTCCACAACCAGGACCAGAACCACACTGTGCCTCCCAAACCAGACACTCGATCATCCAGCAATAAGACTGTCCTGGTAGGCTTTGGAGCGGGATCGTCATTTCCTGACGGAGAGACAGTTTAAGAAATACCTGGTCCGATTCTGTTTTCTTGATCTTGTCTCCTGAGCCAGGCTCAACACAGAGCACTGAGATGCACACATTTGGACCTTTAGAGTAAACACTGGTAAATGTCCTGTACTTGTATCGCGCTTTATCAAGTCCAGCGGACCTCAGAGCGCTTCACACTGCATTCAGTCATTCACACGCTGTAACCACAGAGGCGCAGCTACCATGCCCCGCGTCACCAGGCCCTCCGACCACCACCAGCAGGCAAGGCGGGTGAAGTGTCTTGCCCAAGGACACAACGATGGAGATGGACGGAACCGGGCTCGAACCAGCAACCCGCCGGTTACAGGACAAACTCTTACCGCCATCGCCTCCACAATGAAGCTGGAATATGGGATCAGGCATGCATGGGGAGAACATGCAAAAGTTCATGCAGAGAAGCCATGGGTGGGGTTTGAACACAGGACCTTCTTGCTGCAAGGCAACAGTTCTTCCAACTGTTTACTGTGCAGCTCCTAGCGCTTCTGTTCATGTTTTCCTCCAGATCTCGACGTTGTTTGCTTTGGCTCCAAACCCCAGTCCAGACTTTAAGAAAGGACTTCTTGCATCGAACAGAGATCCTCTAAAACACAGTTTGAGAATAATGAGACTTTTTCAGTGTTTGTTCCGCATTAGGACCAGTTCAGAATTAAACAAACCTCATATGGACTTGATAACTGGGACTAAAATATTCTACACACATTTAAAGGCAGTGACAGAACCATGAGTCTGTTCCAGGTGCTCACTATCAGTTTTAGGTAAAATTCTTCTATTAAAGTAATAATTATTCTGGAGTTTTCAGAGGAAAACCATTAAAATCAGTGTTTAGTGCAGTTTTTCTCTTTCAGTCAACAAGCAAAACTTTGATTTTTAACATAAATGTGATGATGCTGCAGCTGGGTATTCACAGAACCACAGAAGCGTTTAACTGCAGGAGGTTGGATATAAATTCAGGAATGGTATCTCATTATAACAAGAAACTTTCTGGTTTTAACGAGATGTAAAAGAACGCTCCTCTGACAGATTATGACTTGTTAAAAAGGCATAAGGGGCTCGCTGCGACTCTTCTTCTTCTCACCCTGTTTCCTCTCGATCACGTGGGCCAAAATCGTCAAGTCAAAAGGACTCGTGGGCCAAGAGAATAATAATAATGAAAACAAAACTAAAATCAACCAAATAAAGTAGTCTGGGGTTTTTTTGTTTGTTTTGTAGGAAGTGGATGTTATTCATCATAGATCCAAAACTTAAAACTGATTTTTCTCGTTTGTTGTGTTAAAAGAAAGGCATCTCGTTTTCAAAATCTTTTGGACTCGACTGAACAAATTTATTTTGAGTTATAAGAACAGGATTTGGGTCACTTTCTTTCAAAGCGTTTGCTATATTTAGCCGAGTTTAATAAATGACATAAAAGCTGATGTTAACGCAACAAAGTCTGTTTTTCAGTAAAAGTCTCTCTAAAAGTGGTTCTACTGATTATAAAAACTCAGTTATGAAAGATAAATACTTTGTGTTGTTTTTAACATTTTCCATAGTAAGAAAATTATGTCGGTCATAATTTTAGCCAGATTAAAAATAAAAAGTCTCCATCTGCATCAACCAGCTGTGCTGGACAGGACTTTCTTGAACTCCAGTTGGGGGCCGCACATAATCCGTCTAATTCAAGGGCCACAAATGGCCCCCGGGCCACACTTTGGACACCCCTGCTCTAGACAACATCTAAAAATCTCAAGAGGTGTTGCTGTTTTACTGTTATGACCTTTCTTATTCAAAAGAGAACATATTTTGGTTTTAATGATATAAATCTTGTTATAACCAGTTTTTTTAAGTATCATTATAACGAGCGAGTACTCCTGCATTTATTTCCAGACTCTGGCAGTTAAACGATTCCGTAGTTTTCAGCTGGTCTAATGGAGAAAGAGCCTGAATCGTCGGCTTCTTCTGGCTGACGGACACCCTGTTTGGGTCGCAGCTCCTCCACGCTGACCCGAAAACCAGAGTAAAGTGGTGAATAAAAGAGGACTTGGACTGTGTTCTTGTAAATAATTGCCTTCATTGTCCTCTCCAGTGCTGGTTCTGGTCACAAGCTGTTTGGTCGGCCCCTGTCTGTCTGGGGCTCACCGTGAGCCCGGTGTCAGTCGCTACGCCCCTGAGGGGAACAACTTGTGCCAGGGATAAAGATGCCAGCTTCCTGACCCAGTGGCCCCACATCTGATGTGCCCACGCCAGGAGCAGGCGGCCCCTGTGCCAGCCCAGAGATGCAGGGCGTGCTGAGCGCATGCTGCTCATCTGTTAACTAAAGCTGGTTCAAAGAGCACATTCTTGCCCCCGGCCCGCTGGCCAAACAGAAAGCTCTGTTGCTTGTAGCGTCAAAGCACCAGATTGTTTCATTTTATTGCTTCGCCTTTATCTCGACTGGCTTTGCTACGATCTGATTGGACGCAGCTTGTTACTGGGTTGGGCTGGTTGCTGTGGGAACAGCAGATGGTCTATTTGGGCCAGGTTACCTGAACGCCTCATCTTAAGTGTAGAACTCCGACCAAGAGCTCCGATGTTTCAAGAAAGCTGAGAATGTGATGCAGAATGATTTGGCTCATTAACACCCACCAAGGTCCAGGGGGGCACGGCTCAAGGGCCGCTAGGGGAGCCCCCAGAAAGTTTAAGGGAAGATGAGAAAAAAAATGCAAAAACAAACAAACAAAAAAAAAAATCTAAAATATTTTTTTAAACTTTATTGCCAACCAAACACAGGCAATTTACATATAAACATTTCAATCCTGAGACTGAGACTGGGGTTTCACATCATTAGCCATAGAATCCTAAATTTTCCATTTGCCTTTACGCAGGGTACGGCAAGACAGGTGACCCAAACCGAGACTCAGAAAAGTAATCAGAAAAAGGACGAGCTTAGTTAAGTCACAACGGGCTTCCACAGTCTATCAAAGTGCTGCGCTTTCAGTTGTGGTTGAGCAGATAGTTGTTCCTTTGTACATACCTGCTTCGTTTTGATCCAGTTGACTGTAGTCATCTTCCTTGCTGTCATTACAACATGTGGGAGAGTCCTTTGGTTATAAGTGGTCAGAGAACACATCATGTATAAAAATTACAGGCTCAAAAGGAATGTCTACTTTTAAGATTCTCTCCAGCACATCTTTGACATTTTCCCAAAAGTTTTGGATCTGAAGACGGTCCCAGAATATGTGGGTCTGATCACCCACTTGACCACAAGCCCTCCAACATTCATCACTGGTACCGCTCTTTGAAAAAAAGCTTTTAAGTGGGGTTTGAGAAAAATCATATTTTGCATTTCCAATCAAATTCTTTCCAATTCTGACTCCCGATTCCCTTGTGGCAGCCACCACAAATGTCTTCCCACGATTCATCCTCCAGGGTGACATTCTGCTCTGAAACCAATACATTTTTAAATCAATTTTTAATTTGTTTTTTTTTTTTTTTTTTTTTAATCATAAAATCTAATCTTTTTAAAATCATTATTATAAAATGTAAGTTACAAAAACTGACTGAGTTGTTATCTGCCATGCATGGAAGATGCACCACAGTCACGTGACAGTTTGAAACTTTGCTGAATATTTGCTTCTAACATCAGATCTAGAAGAAGCAGAATCCTGGGAAGTTACCGCGGTAACAGCATCGTCTGCAGCCTGCAGCGGTTGCGCTGTGGTGACATCATCGCCGTTTTAACGACACCATGCAGATTTCAGGCTCTGAGTGGAAGACAGATGTTCTCAGGCCTCTTCCTGATAGATGAAGATCATCTAGCTGGGTTTAGCAGATGGGGGGTGGGGAGGTCTTATTTTACTGTACGGTGAATGCCGTAGAATAAAAGCAGGCCTCTGTAACAAAGTAGAACTGAACTTAATGTGTCCCAGGCCCCGGTGTTTGATCTGCAGCGTCGCTCCCTCCCGTCCAGCTAACTGCGTTTGGAGAATCCAGGATGTTATGGTACTTAGTAGAAAAATAATCTGACGTCATGCAGCCTGGAAACACATCGCATCTGTTGTTGGACATGATGAGAGCCACCGTTCTGCTTTCATCCCCGCCTCGTCTTTGGTACTGTCCTTCTCTGGAAACCACTAACCAGGTTGGCATCGTACAGCATACTACAGTACTTCACTGTAGTACTACACTACCTCACTGAGTACTGCATACTACAGAATCTGTGGGACAATACTTCTAACCTAGCAACAGAAATTTGATGCGAACCAAGTCTGTTTTAGTCTCTACAGTTTCTAGAAACAGTCCAAGTGCTAAAAAAAAACCCATCCAGCCATTTTCTGGTAATAGCTTCATGTTTTTTGGTTTCTGGAAAATGAGTCGTTTCAAAAACCTCCTGATTATTGGATGTTTTCACCCCTGACAGGTCTGGTCCGCTTCGAACGGCTGGTCCGGACCTTTTCTCCAGGTGTGAATCCTCTCGTTAGAACCCCGGTGCGGACCACACAACCAGACCCAGACCCGCTTTCTGAGGTGGTCTCGGTCCGCTTCCAAACAAACTCTGGTGGTTTGAATACAGAGCGGCCTCGACCCCTTTTGGACTTCCTGAGCCACCGTAGCTGGGCTTCACGGTAAGATGAGCCCTTCAGTGCTGCTAACGCTGCTGCTGCAGGTTCTGATCGGACTGAAATCGTAGCTGATCCTCCGTCTTCTGCTTAGCGACGCTGCTGCCAGCAGGTCGTGGGTCAGAACACGCAGAGCATCTGGTCTCACGCGGCTTCCGGCAGCATTTGCCGACGTGGCTCCACCATCAGGAATGTCCCGTGGTGAAGCCAGCGCTGGATGAGCTGCCCCGGACATTCAGAATGGCGCTGCCGCTGGAATACCAGAACAAATGTGCAGAGCAGAAACGCAGCAAGCAGGACTTCCATGTTGTTTTCTCTCCAGGTCTGTGCTCTGTCCCGCCCCCGTCGTTTCTGTCCAATGGGAGCAAAGATCGTCACCTTCCATTACAAATTATAGCCCGTTTGCAAAACAGCACAATGTGAAAGCAAACCGCACCAAACGGAACAAACAAAGTCCGAACCAGCGGACCAAAGGGCGTTCCTGCTGGGAATTCAGCCTAGGTCACAATCAGCGGTCACTGCCCCTCACCGAGCAACCCAAGCAGAGCTCCGCCCTCTTTATTATTAGAAGACGAGCACGCTTGGTCAACTGGTTTCACCACTGTATGCGCTGCTCAATGGCTGCTGGTCAAAACAAGCATTTAGTTGCATCACCATCCAGAAACTGCTGCTGCATCCATGACGGTCGTTCAAGAGGCTCCACTTCTTCTGCTTCTGGGTCAAAGATGCACCACTGTACAACTGTGCATGTGTTAGCAGCCATTTTAACGTGTATAAATTGTGGCTGTAAAAAAAAATTGAGTTGGGGGGGCTTGGCCAGCAGCAGCTTATTTGCATAAAAGTGACAGTGACCCTAAAACAGCTCATTCTGAAAGGAGCTGAAAACAGGCAGAACTGAGGAGGTGAAACCTGATTATCTGAGAACAATTTAAATGAAACAAACATGTTTTGTTGCCCAAAGACTTATTCTGACCTGTTTAAAAGGACGCATGATAGGTCAGCTTTAAACGACAATTGAAAAGTGTTTTTAATGTAACATCAGGTGAAAGAAAATCATAAAATATGCTTGTTGTCGAATGAAAAAAATATTCTCACATTATTGTTTCATACAGGTAGGAGCTGCACATAATTACCAGAAGAGAAGTTCCTATTAATGCACTAAATCCACAAATTGTACAATAGGAATAGTAATCAGTTCTCTTGTCGGCCATGAAGGTCCTGATCATCAGAATTTGAAGAGTTTTCACTCGATGCTGGAGATCCAGCTGTCGCTTCAGGTTCATTCTGGTCATGTGGTTGTTTATCATTTACTCCCATAAAGACTTCTAGCATTTCTTCATGTGCAAAAACAGGCTTCTTCTTCTTCCATTTTACCTGATAAACAAGCGGACAGTCAGTGTGGTGTTAGTGGCTGGATGAGGCACAGAGCACATCATGAACCCAGGTAACTCCGCCCCATAAAATCACTTCACTTCAGCACTTATTGACAAAAACGCTAAAAACAAGTTATTTAAGTTTGAGGTCTGAGAAATGGGCCCCTGAAATGGTTTGAGGAAGTGTTTCACTAAATGCTATTCATGCAATATCAACATTTTTGAGATTTGATTTCAGTTCTCCTTTAAACCTGATCTGACTTTTGAGATGATTGTGATGTGGGTAGCATGGTGTTCATATTTAGTGAAAAACTAACTGTAGGTGGGGAGTGTTTTAACAGGTTTGAGGTCAGCCATTCCACCACACTGGAGCGGCGATCAAAGACAGGAGGGAACAAAAAGCTCGAAGCTGACAGGTAGGTAAACTGGAAGTACAGAAACACCCTCCCACGCATGTTCAGTTTCCCAGCTAGTGTGGGATGATCCTGAAACCAAAGCCGTGTTGTTTGTTGGTTTTGATCATGTGTTTGACATCCTAAACTCAGTGGAAGGGTTTGAGAATAGAGAAAAGGATTTTATTTTGTTACTGTAGTGGCCGTGTGGGCGTGGTAACCCTGGAGGACCCCAGATTACCCCGCAGTCAGTAACAAACACAAACCTTGGGTGGAATGACGATAACTTGGACTGACTCCACAATCATTTAAAACTAAGATGATAAAAGGTTGAATGCGTTTAGAACAACAAATGAGCTAAAATTACTTGTGTGTCTGTATTTTCCAAACTTAACGTTTAGGTTTTAACTCCTGTGTTTTGGTTCATATTTATTTTTATCCCTGGAAAGCCACCATGCAGGGGGCCTGATGCATAACTTCCTAGTAGAGGTTCCATCATTTTGATCATTCATGTTCAGCATCAGCTTTATCTCAGCACTTAATTCATCAAGCAAATACCACTAATGATGTGCCCATTGCACTTGTTTTTGCATGTTTGAAGGTGAAAAGTTCAGAAGTACTGAAGACCCCTGGTATTCAGGGGGGTTAGGGACTGTGAAGTAGTGTAAGTGTCAATGAAAGTAAAAAGTAAACAGCATCAGCAGACCGTTCAAGTTTCTTCGTAGTGGATTTGATTTTCTGACATCTTAACCTCTCAGTTGCCAAAATCTTCCTGGTTTTATACAGAATTGAAAACACACCTGCACTTCATTCGTCTGTGCCATTAGAACACAGATCAAAGCAAACAACCAAATCTAAACAAAGAAACAGGAATAAGATTATTCATCTAATTTACAAACTCATCTGCACAACTAAATGATAACTAAACGCTCTGATACCAAGTAATTTAATTTTTGTAACTTGCTCCAAAGCAGAGCTCTGCATTGTAAGGATCAGCTGTGGATTATTGTGCAGTCGCTGTTTATATCCAATGTGTCTCTGAAGGTTCAGGTCTGAGTCCATCACTGCACCCAGAGTTCGGGCCTGATCACTAGTTTCTAGCTGTAATAACTGAAGCTGCGCGCTGACTCTAGAACGGTCCTCTTTAGGTCCACAGATGATAACTTCAGTTTTGTGTCTGTTCAGCTGGAGAAAGTTTTGGCACCTCCACGCATTGATTTGTTCTAAGCAACTGTTCAGTGCTTGGATGGGTTTGGACTCACCTGGTGACATCGTGATATAGAGCTGTGTATCATCTGCGTAGTTATGGTAACTAATCTTATTACTTGCTTTAATCTGAGCTAGTGGGAGCATGTAGATATTAAATAGGAGGGGTCCCAGGATTGAACCTTGGGGTACTCCACATGTGACTTCTTTCTGCTCCGATGAGAAGTTACTTATTGACACAAAGAAATCCCTGTTCTTTAGGTAGGATTTGAACCAACTGAGTACCGCACCAGAGAGTCCGACCCAGCTCTCCAGTCGCTTCAATAATATATCCTGGTCAACAGAGTCAACTGCTGCGCTGAGGTCCAACAGAACCAACGCTGTGGTTCTTCTGCAGTCTGGATTTATGTGGATGTCACTGAACACTTTGACGAGGGCAGCCTCAGTGCTGTGGACTGAAAGACGTTAAAGCGGTTTGTCATTGTTAAGAAGCTGTTTAACTGTTGAAACACAGCTTTTTCAACCATTTTGCTGAAAAATGGAAGGTTGGAGACTGTCTCCAGGTTAGGGTTAAACCAGCTGAATGCACTATCATTGCTATGCAGCGTTTTATAGGTGAGAAAAACTCAGACCTGTATATTATCATAGTGTTTATGTAACTATGGCTACAGCTGTATTTGTATTTTGTACATTAGCAGCTTGTCCACAAACATTTCCTAGATCTCAGCATGTAAACCTTATCCCAGATGTAAAACCTGCTGGTAGTCATATCATGGTATGGGCCTGTTTTAGTGCTCGCTATCTGCCTCTGTTTGTTCTTAAAATGCAGCAAGATATGAGTATATCTTTACTGAATCACACGGAAAGTCTAACATGCATCATGTCTGAAGCGTATCTACCAAACAGATATCGAGGAAGAAAGTCAGTGTTCAGAAGGGACCATGAACTATTTTTACCTCAGTTCAATTAAAAAAACTGACCTGTGGGGAAACCCAGGCCAGAGCGACTAGTTTTACAAGCTAAATAAATCGGAACATATTTTTGGCTCCAGTGATTAACATATATGCCGACCTGTTATGATGGGTTATTTACAGAAGTATTAAATACAAGGTAGCTGCTGGGGATGTCTCAATGGGGTGACGTTGGTAAAGTTACACAGTAAAAAAAAATTACAGCAATATTTTGGTGTACTTTGCCTATTATAGAGGGAAAAAATGGGTGTTCATTTTTCAGTCATATGTTCACCATGTTATTCATTTGTCAGAGTGCCAAACTAAATATTTATTTTATAAGCAAAATATTTAGCTTGCTAACTAAATATTTAGTTTGTAACTAAATATTTAGGTCCAAGCTAAATATAAAACATAGGATGTGCTGTTTTAAGAGCAGTACAGACATTTACCCAGCTTTTATTTTGATAGTCCACTTTCATTTATTGGCAAACTAATTTGCAGATCAGCTAAATATTTAGCTCAGGCCTAAATATTTAGTTAGATAATTAGATATTTATAAATGTATGAAAAACATGGTGAAAATATGACTTTGAAATATGAAATCCCGTTTTTGTCTCTATAACAGGTTAAATAAACAAAAAAATTGCTGTTAATTTTTGACTGTGTAACTTTACAAACAGCACCCCATATGTCTCTAGACAAATAAATGCATGTGATACCAGACAAAAACAATAAAAACAGAATATTTGTTTCACAGTAACATTAAATTATTAACATTTCCAAGTTCTTCTCAATAGTCTGAAAGAACAGGACTTTTTTTTTATCTTGTTTTGTTGCAATTTAATATAAATTTATGAGACAGTGTCTGACATCTGGATTTTTATAACCATGGATAATTTTTATTTGATATTTAGTCCAGAGACGCTCTGGAGGACATGATTCAATTTTTCTTTTCAGACGTTGTTTTGGATGATTTTTGTGGCTCCTTCTCCTCTGTCTTTACAGCTAAATCTCCAGTTATGAATTCAAGATTAAAAGGTTCTGGATCCATCACTGTCGACTCTTCAGGATATTATCTTTCCGTTGAGGGAAAAATGACAGTTTGCTGACTAAATAACTTCACAAGCGATGCTAAAAGTTTTGTTGATGTTTTCATTCTTAAAAGCAGAAGAAACATCTCAATACAGGGAGCAACACATGGTCCAAATGCCACGCTTTCTCCACTTCCTTCCTCATGATGCATTAGTGTGTCACATCCGCTGGACTGCACTGGAGGCAGAAAATCAATCTGCTGCGTTCAGGCTGTCAAACAAAGACGTCGTCTGCCCCGTTCAGGGGGGTCAGATGTGATTAACTCAAGAGCCGGCTGGG
The DNA here is from genome assembly GCA_014839685.1 of Anableps anableps. Lineage (NCBI taxonomy): Eukaryota > Metazoa > Chordata > Actinopteri > Cyprinodontiformes > Anablepidae > Anableps > Anableps anableps. The sequence continues at coordinate 39,309,871 of CM026073.1, forward strand.
GCTGTTACAAAGTACGCTCTCAGTAACACACACACACACACACACACACACACACACACACACACACACTACAGCACATATATAGTTATACACAAAGACACATGTCTATTCAGCTTAATCAAAGTCAGACTGCTATCAGCACATCCTAGAAGCCCTTTGGGGTAAATGAACCTGCCTCTCCCCTCGATGACATCCACTAATTGACCAGGCAGGTCAGAGGTCAGGTGATGTGCGTGGAGACGAGGACATGTGGCAGTCATATGTGCCTGCAGTTGTTCTGAGGAAGCCATGAGGACACGACATCACTGCTAGCCTGGAAGCTGATGCTGCAGGAGCAGCTTGAACACATCAGGCTCTGTGTGTTTCTGCAGGGAAAGCCTCTGTTGCCCTATTATCAGCTGGAAGTGTGGTTTGCTGCCAGTGGTATCAATAACAAACACAGGCCTCTGCTTTTCTGTGTTGGGATGAAAACTGCTGATTGGCTCTCAAACAGCTTCCCAGTTCATTATGGGATACTCAGAAGTACTGGGACGTCTGTCTGTTTGACCACTGCAGGCAAATGTGGCCCAAATCTGATTGTTTTGGGGTCAAGAGACCAGGTCAGACTTTCTAGAGTAAGTATGAACGCTCAGATCTGCTCTATATTGGATTTTTCAGATTCAGATTTGAGCTACATAGGCTACGTTCCCACAGCACGTCTTGATGCTCAAGTCAGATTTTTTTTTTTTTTTGCTGAATTTTTTCTGCGTAGTCGTTCCTGCTACTAATTACATGCGACCGCAGTCAGACATAAGTGTGAACGGTTTAGGACCCCAACGCGAAGAACGTAGCTGTCCCCCAGCAGCCTCTGTTTACGGCAGCAATAATGGCTGCCACCGTCTCTGGATGGATTCTAAAGCTTTGTCACCAGATCAGAACCAGACGAAGGAAGCTGAGAAAAAAGAAGGAAGAACTAACAGCAGCTGCCTTTAGTGGAGCATCGACTGCAGAAGCCTTGAAAACTATCGGATATGATTTAGTTCCACATATGGAAGTGGCTCCGATCAGATTGTTTTAGGGGTGAAAAGAGTGGAATTGTTGGAATAGCGCCTTAAGGGTCTGAATTACCTAAATCAGTCCTCATTGTCACAGTTCCATGAAAAAAAATCGCTTTATTTTGTTGTCGGCCTCATGTGTCCACCCCTTCTTGTCACAACCCCCCTGGCGAACTTTTCACCCCCTCCATGTGAAACCAGTGTTTTAAGTGGGCCGGTACACAGTACCACCACTTCTAAATTTTACCCCTCAGCATACCGGGACTTTTTTTCCAGTGCTCAGTAGTTTTCTGGTGTTGCAGCAGGGGTTACGTCAGTCTGTGTTTCCCCATCAATGTGCTCCCTGTACATTCAGCTATGAACCGCACAGGTTGCAAAAAAAAAAAAAAAAAAAGAGCGCGTGCTCCCTCCCAGCCCGTAATCGCGCGCTCTTCTCGCACACAGAGGGACTAAACTCAGGAACAGAAGAAGGGGACACAGCACGGAACAGAGAAAATGTGAATCAGTGCATGAAAACAGAGAACCTGTTAGCAGCGAATCATCAAGAGCCTGAGTGGCAGATCAGGTGAAACAGATGAATATGATGAGGGATTACTGGTGAGCATGAATAACGTGAGAGAAACTAAAGAAAACATAATAAACCAAGAAAGGCTTAAACTAAGCTAGGAAAACTAAATAGAATGCACAAAAAAACAAAATGCAAGAATAAACTAAGGAACTAAATACAAATGGGAAAATATATGGCAAGACTTTTTGATCAATAATTAATACAGGAGACTGAACAGAGTATAGCAAGACCATAACTTAAATAAAAACACAGCAGGTAATGATAGAAAAAAATATTAAGGAAGTGGAACAAAACAATAAACTATGAAAACAGATCTCAAAGAAAGATCTAAAATAGCAGAAACTATGACGCATGAATTGTGCACAAGCAGAGGTGGATAGAGGACCCAAAAAATGTACTCAAGTAAGAATAGCACAACTTCAACATATTTTTACTCAAGTAAAAGTAAGTATTCATTCAAGAAATTACTCAAGTAAGAGTAAAAAAGTATTTGGTAAAAAGGCGACCAAGGTACTAAGTAAATGACCAGAACATCTGATTTAATATTTAAAAATAATGTCCTCAAACAAACAAAAAATATATAGTTATGTGCAGTTTTGGGATTTGAAAGACTAAATAAAAAACAAATAAATAACAACACTTTTCTAAATTTTTTTTTTTTTTTTTTTTCAGTAGAAAACATAGTAAAGTAATACAGAAGGTAATATAGGCTATATGTATGTTAGAACAGGGTAAAGTTCATCCAGTGACTATATAGTGTTGACTGTATCTTTGGACCTTCAGCAGAAGGAAACTAACATCAGATCAACAAAGCTGGTGTTCAAACAGGAGGTCTCACTTCAACATAAACTGCAGCTTTCAGTTTTTATGCTCCTCTAATCTGGAACAAACTCTCAGAAAACTACAAAACAGCTGAAACACTGAGTTTAAATCAAGGCTAAAAAACCCACCTGTTTAGAGCTGCTTTTGGTTAGTAAATGGAACATTGATCAATATTTTAGAATTATGTTTGTTGATGATTTTGAATTTTAATTGCTTGATGTTTTTATGATGTAAAGCACTTTGAACGGCCTTGCTGCTGAAATGTTCTATGCAAAAAACTTGAGTTGGTGCACCAAACAGTTTTAGCAGTAATTTACATACCAAGCGGTACAGAGGGGTTAGAGTCAACCTTTCACAGTTGGACCCTCTAAGCGAGGGCCTGGCTTCCTGCCTCCAAACACACTGAGAATCGCAGCAGAGCAGCGCACCAAGTCCATCATGTCTTGCTAATAATGCATAGCAGACAAGTTCCTCTGAGACAGGAACCAGTCACTGGACTTTAGCCAAAGGCTGCGTCGTCAGTAGTGCTGATGCTGGAAACGTCGCACACCACAGACGTGTTTAACCCATCAACTTCATGCCTGCTGTTGTTCCATTTAAATTTTGCACTTTTCAACGGTTGCTGAATGCCCTCTTCTGCTTTCTCAGGCTCACACAAGGGTTCATCAAGTAGAGTGGGAAGCTCTTTAACACTGCATGCTGGTGTGTGTTTGCAGTTGGTTTGCCTTATTTTTCTGGGTGTGTGTCAATAAGTGTGTGTCTGAGATATGTCTGCATCATTGTGTGCATGCTTGTGTTTATGCTGAATTCCCCCTGTGCACTCGTGCCCTGATGTGCATGCACACGTTATCCTGTGTTTTCTCACTGAGGGACTTTGTCCCTTGATAGGTGTGCCAACCAGTCAGCTGAGAGGCAGAGGAGGGAGAAAAAGATCTGAAGCGGACCGCGGTGTTAGAACTGGGACAGAGAGGGGAGAGAAAACAAGGTATCGCCCTGCTGAATGCAGGAGAGTGGCGCTGCTGGGCTTTGAAGCTTGTTCTCAATGCTTGGAGGCAGCAAGCACCACATGTTAGGCAGCAGTCTGATAAGTTAACAGGTGTGTTCAGGCCATGCAACACTGGCCATGCTTCCATTAAATAGTCATGCGAATTTTGAGCAAACTTTCAAAATGTCACAAAAAAGAAAATGCAAATCAGGCGTGTTTGGAGTGAATCAACCAGGCAATGCAGAGCGTCATTTCGTCAGATGCCGACGCTACCCATGGCTGGAAAAAAACAAGACGTAGAAAGATGGAGACATTTTTCTGAGTTTCGTGCCTTGGTAAGGCGCAACCCCCCAGTGGATGAGAGCGTCCCACCCAGAGGTCACGCTAGACTAGGGGTGTCCAAACTTTTTGTCACGTGGGCCAAAATTGTTGACTCAAAAATTCTCACCAGCCAAGAAAAATAAATGAAAACTAATATCAAGCAATTGAAGTAGTCCAATTTTTTGTTTTGTTTTTTGTACGAAGTGGATGTTGTTCATCGAAGATCCAAAACTTTATAAGGATTTTTGCACGTTTGCTGTACCAAAAGAAAGGCAACTAGTTTTCAATTTCTTTCTGGCTCCATTGAACAACAGTTATAAACACAGGATTTGGGTCACTTTCTTTCAAAACGCTGTAGGGTTTTGATGTTGATCTGGAGGCTGAATCCACGCTCTGCAGCCGCACCAGACATTAACTCTTTTTTGGAAAAGCCAAAACCCACCTCAAACTTTTGTGAACTAGAGTATGTTTTTTTTAATTTTGCCATTTCCGTCAACCTTTTCTAATGTGACGCTTCAGAACTTATAAAAAACTTTGTTGGAAGCATGGCTTCTGAGATGATGTGCCTGATGTGGGAATTACATGGGTAAAAACATTTTGCATGATGTCTTGACTGCAGACTTCTCAAGTAAAGGTTGATGAGGGACTGTTTGACTTAAGAGACAGAAAAATGGACGACAGACTGACTCGCTGTTTTGACACCCACAGCATTGACGAGACAGAGTTGCTGATGACGCCGTCTGTCGGTAAAGTACAAACAGGGCGACCCGAGCACTCTTTGAACTCTAAATGAATTGCGGGTCTACCAGCAGCTGTTTAGGATGACCTTACCCCACAAAAATCAATCAGCACAAACATGCTGGGAAGCCCCGGGAACTGGTCCGGTGTATCTGAAAAGCGGGTCTCTCTCTCTCTGCACGCCCCGGCCTGCGTCGGTCTCGTCCAATCGTTTACGTCTGCTGATGATGCAGGATGTTTTGACACAGGTTATCTTTGTCTTTCCTTCCATTACCAAGCAAATTTTCCACTGATTCAGGACTGAACTGGACAGGCTGGACTAGTGGACCTAACTCAGTGGAAAACTGTCACACAACCACTCAGAGTCAAGATGTTTTCAATGATTGAAAAGTTGCCCTTGTTAACCTGCGTCTCTGGCCTGACATGACTGGTGGAGCAGGAGGATTTGGCTTTAAAGAGCATCATGGACACAGAGGACAGCATGCTGCTTGTCTGCCAGGATGTCCAACCCATTTAGGTTCTGGGCAGGACACATTGACTGTCTGTCTGTCTGTCTGTCTGGCAGGCAGGCAGGCATTGCTACGTCTGCTGTCCAAGCTGTGGTCTTCAGCTTCATTGAACCTTTAATGTGTTTCTCTCTGTCTGACGCGGCGCTGCTTGCAGAATGCATGTCGGTTATCTCCTTCTGGAAAAGCAGTGTCCTTGTTGCTTCATATAGCCCGGCTCTATTGATAAGCCTTATGTCTCCCGATAGCTGCCACGCTTTCAAGTCCCGGCACAAAACAGACGGCTGCCTTTTATGTTGTTTTCCCAAGCCAAGGACAGACAAACTTCCTACAGGACCAAGCTGGCTAATCAGTAATGAGTAACTTGCTGAGGCCAGCAGTCCCCTTCAGATGGGCTGCTTTTCACCTCGTTTTCTGTTTCATCTTTGGCGCCTCTGAAACTTTCTGTTAACATGTTCGTCTTTATTCTCACTGGCTCCGCCCCTTCTCTGGTTCAGAAGTTGTTCGTTTGCTCATCTTTGCTCTCGTCTTAAACGGAGGCTGTAAACAAATGCTGCTTGTTAATGAAAAAATCAGAAAGAATGGATCAGCACGTCTTTGGTCCGTAGCCGTGCCACTGACACATGGCGCTCTATTAAAACATTATTACCACTATATGACTTTATTTAGGACTTGCCAGATAAAACTGATTAGGTGACAGAGATGGAACAAAAGAGGAATCCTCTTCTGGTGCCCTCACTGTGCTTCTGCTTCCTGAGCCAACAGCAGAAGTTCAACCCCCCCAGCCGCCCCGCCGCCTTTCTGCACTCAGGCTGTCAAAGTCTCTACAATCAGAACCGCAGAATTCTTGCATCAAACCCTGCAGATGCTGCATTTTCTGTAAGGATTCAAACATCTTTCAGTTTTTAAGTGGGGATCGTAGCAAACTCCATGCCTGGGTTATAAAATAGGCGACAGGCGTCCTCACATGAAAGGCTCTGCTTGTAAAACACAAAAACAGCCTCAGAACTTGGTATTCAGTGGTTCTAGGAAGAAATGGTCTGATCCGATCCCAGAGACACAAACAGGAAACAGCAAAGATATTTGCTTGATGATCCCTATGAAGTTGATGCATTGATATTTTTCTGATGATTTTCATGTGTATTTACTTGATGATTTTGATATTTTTGATGATTTGCTGTTTTTGATGATTTGTTTTTATGACGTGAAGCACTTTGAACTGCCTTGCTGCTGAAATGTGCTGTACAAATATGTATCCTTAATCAGGATACATAACCTCATTAAATGTTATGACATTTGCATCAATATCATCAAAGTTATCAAAATTAATCTCCACTGATCCTCAGTCAAAAATAAGAAGTTTTTTATTTCATTGATGAATTAAAATCAATTTAAAATTAGACAAAATTCTGATTTGCACAATACTTCACCACTTAAACTCCTGTAAATAAACATTCACTCTGTCATTCTGTCAGTTTTTGGCATGAATTAAAATTGATTTGAGTGACTGTGTTAAGAGCAGAGCCTGAGCTCCTCCTGGCCTTGTCAAAGGAGAGGAAGCTCTCTATGAAATATAAACACCCTGCTTTCACAATAAAAGCATTCTTTTCCAAATAAAAGCATCAAATCTGGATTAGTGCACAGAATTAACACCTAACATTAATGTTTTATCTCCAGTTTCGCCAGTTGAGGACTTGTAAATGCTGAGTTCTGGTCTGATCTAGGCTGCAGAAATGACCACAGGTGTGACTGGAGTCGCCTGAAAAGGGAAAGGATAAATGTTTGCATGTATTTGGTGTGGATAACCGAATATTTTACATTAATCTAAAAACCAGTTTGGTCCAACAGGGAAAACTATAGAGGTTTTTAAATTAAGGAAACCCAGAATTAGGAATGAAAGCTTTGTCTTCCCAGCTCCCCCACATCTCCTCAAATTTAAACAACCACAAATGGAAAAAAGTCATTTTTACTCATCATGAAGAACAAGGATATTTTAGGCTGCGTTCCCACAGCAGCCGAATGCAACCCATATCCGACGTTTCCACGACAGTCTGAACTGCCTAATTCTGATCTTTTTACCCCCCAAAAAATCCAATCTGAGCCACTTCCATTTGTGGAAATAAATCATATCTGATAGTTCTCAGAGCGTCTGCAGTCTGAACGGTCACGTCTCATTTCGTCCGACTTTTATGTCACTGACGTAAGACATGCGTCATAATTCTGTGCCAGAAGCAGCCAGACGGTGAATCTGGACGTCAACAATGTCTGAAGATGCTGATAATGAAGCGATGAGAGGATGAGAGCCAGTGGAGCCTCCCATCCCGGTCCCAGTGCTCCCAGTCCGACTCCACCTCCAGACAGGTTCTCTCCAGCAGCTGCAGGCGATGCTCCGCTAAAGGCCGCTGCTGTTGGTTCTTCTTCCTGCTGCTCAGCTTCCTGCGCCTGGTTCTGATCCGGTGGCGGTGCTGTCGGCTCTCAGCAGCTGTAGGACCCGTCCAGAGACGGCGGCGGCCATTATTGCTGCTGGGGGGCGGCGACGGTCTTCTGCTGGGGTCGCTGTGGGGTCGTAAACCGTTCACACAGAAATCTGACTGCGGTCGCATTTAATCCATAGCAGGAACGACCATGCAGGAAAAATCAGATTTATGCAAAAAAAAAAAAAAAAAAAAAAAAAAAAAAAAAAATTAAAAATGAGCATCAGGAACTGCTGTGTGAACGCAGCCTTTTCAGCTTTTCATGTCTTTAAAGTTACTTTCTTGGGAGGGGGAGGGGGCAGCCACTGCTGGAGGCATGTGTTGGCATCGATCAATACGAGCAGGGCTCAGAACCCTCTCAAGTTATTTCATTCTAGCCTGATTGCAGCACGTTTGTTAAAACATTCAGATTAAACTAATGCACAAAGCATGAGGTTGGCCCTTGGTTAAGAATAAGGTTGAAATCACCCTTTTATGCTTTTTTAGACATATTATAGTATCTAAGATATGAAATGGTTTATATAATCAACTTTTATTTAGCCACACTTTACACCATTTTAATACAAGGCATGCTTTAAAAGGTTGTTTTACTCTACCATCATGCAACAGGAATGTTGCACAAAAGACTGTTATTTTTAGAGGAATGAAAATATGGAACTCCCTTCCTTCATATGTTTTAAATGTAACAAATGCTAGAGCTTTTAAAAGAGCCCTGTTTAATTATTTTAATGCATAAAGGATTAGAATTGTAAATTTATTAATCAATATGCTATGTTACTGATGTTATATTAAGTGTGTGTAGCTGTATTTGTAATAAATGGGTTTTTTATGATCTGGACCCCAGGAAGAGTAGCCGTCGTCACGGTAACGACTGGCTACTGGTGATCCAAACAAACAAACAAACAAACCAAGTTATGCAGCCTGCATGTGACTCCATTCTTGTGTGCATGGTTGCACTTTAGTTCTTTTTTCACGGGAATACATTCCGGCCTGCCCTCGCCCTCTGCCTCCACCCCTCCTTCACCTTTCTTTCTTCTGGGTAACCAGACACAGATGGTACCTGGTACCGACCCCAGCAGCTCTCGCTGGTTTCCCCTGAAATGTTGCCTTTTGTGAGTCTGACACTGCAATCAGCAGCCAGGAAGCCCAGGAGCACGGCGTGGACCTTTCTGAGGCCATGCTGGGGTGAACAGGGGCTTAGCAAAGGAACAAGAGGTGGGTGGGGGGTTACTGAGTGAGACAGGAGTTTAGTTGAACTCTTTCACAAGATCTAACTCCAATCAAAGAAATACAGCATATATTTTCTCCTACATAACCTGTGATCTTCAGCTGTTTGAGTTGATCTAAATGAAAATGTTGTTCCAGTACATCTTTACGTCCGCATGTGAATTAAGAAAACAAGACGAAGCAGAATTGGAAATGTGCATGTTGTGAGGAAGTGTGGCAGCAGGAAGGATGTCTGATGTGGGATATAAAACCCTGCAGAGCTTCTCCTGTCTCCCCACACTGGACTCCAGTCCACACTGGTCTCCACATTCCCACTGCTTCCTAGGGAAAGAAACAGCAGAAGGAGGCATATTGTTCATGAAATTCATACTGTTTGATGAGAAACTGTTTCACCTAAAGATCTTTTTCACCTCGCCCAAGAGAAGAAAATGGACCTCCACAGGTAGAAGCGTCTGAAACCAAGTTCATACCAAAATAATAGCCGAGAGATGCTGAAAAGCTGTTTTTCTCACCTGGTGTACTGTTCTTAGTTCTAGGACAAAAGTGTCAGTCTCTCCCTCGCCGTGTTTCCATCAACGTGTTTGATGCGCATCTTGAAGCATCGCATCAGAAAAGGTTGATGGAAACAGCAAAATTCAAAATCACTTCCTCAATGTCACAAAAACGTTTTTACGCTGGCTTGAGGTGGTTTTTGGCTTTTCTGAAACAGAGGTGATGCGCTGAAGAGGAGATGGAAACACATTTACCGAATAAGTTCTGACGTAGCGAACCTTCCCATCCTCTGGCGGGTCTGTGCCTCGCCAGAGGCACCAAACTCGGAAAATGCTCAAAGTCCAGCCCTCCAGCTGGGAGGGGAGGACTCTCTCCATTTGTCTGAGAAGTGCGCTCCATGCTAGTTTGCATCCTCTACTTCCTGTTTATTCCAGCCATGCGTTGCGTCAATATCTGACGGAATCATGCTTTGTGTCGCCTGGTTGATTCGCTCCAAACTACGAGATGTTTTTTTTTTTCTTTTCCTTTTTTTTTTGTTTTGTGGCATTTTAAAAGTTTGCTCAAAATTCACATGACAGTTGGATGGAAACATGGCTGCTGTCTGATTACATTTGGATTATTTGTACCACAGCAAACAGAAATTAGTCCAGGCATTCCTTTGAGGTTCACAAATTAGGCACAGTTGATGTTAAAAGTCAGCTTTTTATGACATATAAACATAAAACCAAATCAATTCAGAGCTTTATCCACCCGTGATGTGATATTTATCATCAGGATTTCATTAAAAAACAAAACAAATCTGTTTAGGGGGAAATTTAAAAAATAAAAAACCTGCTATAACCTGGTTGCAAAAGTGAGCACACCCTCAAACTAAAACTTTCTGATGCAGTTTCAGCATCCAGTCTCCTCCAGTCATCAGTAGCAGCATCTGGTCAGGAAGGCAAACAAGAGGCTGACCCCAGCACTGAAGGAGCTGCAGGAAACTTTTTGTTTTTCACATGTGACGCAGTCCTCCAGATTCTCCACATGTCCAGATTAAAGACTCAAGGCTAAAATCTCCCAACACCTTGTGACAGAATGTGTCATGATCTGATGGACCCACACGCCTACTTTAACGCAACAAGCGACACTGCGCTACTCCACCCCACAGCATGATGGTGCCACCACCATATTTCCCTGTGACTCTGGTGATCTGGTTACATTTCTTCATGTCCCGCTGGAGTTTTTCTCTTTGTGGGTAAAATCATGAACAGTTCTTTGGACCTAAAACCTTCAAGTATTGACTAGAAATCTGAAGATGGATTTGAAAGCAAGTTTTGGAACGACCCCAGTCTAGATGTAAACCAGACAGAAAGTTTATGCAGTGACCTGAACTGGGTCAGTTTCACTGTCCAGTGGTCCACGATGAGGACCAGTCTGTCCTGGTCCTCATCGTCCGACCAGGAAGACTGGCCAGTCACTGTCAGGTCAACATATGAGATCCTCATAGACTTTCAGCAAAGAGGACGAAATGCTTAGTGTTTCTATTAATACAACTAAATTATTTCAGTTTTTTCAGTGTTTTCTTGCTAACAGTTAGACTTGATAGATTGAAAGGGCAGATCAGAATCAGCTTTATTTATTTGTTTGTTCTCACAAAAAACAATTTGATTAATTTTGGTTTCACTTTGCTATCAAAAAGGAACAATATACACACACACGTATGTATATAAAAACATATAGCGAAAACTTTAAATCAACGAAATAAGCAACAATTTTAATTCAAAAACCCTTTTTTGCTGCTAAATTATTGAATAAACAACAAAGCTATTTCTAGATTTTAATCTGTTCTTCAGGTTCTTCCAGCATCAGGTTGGAGCAAAGTTCATCTCCAGAGTTTCAGGAACCCTGATCATTCATGGAGCTTCTTTAGAAACGTGGGCTGTGGACGCTGACATTAGCGCTGCTGCTACATGGTTAGCATTGAGATGCTAGTTTAGGCTAGCATAGCTTCTCTGATAGGCCGACTGCTTTTAGCTCAACTTGAACACAACTGGAGTCTTTTCCAGCATCAGATCGGCTCTGGAAGCAGAAATTAACCCCCAGAGGGCCTTTAAAAGCCGCTCCGTCCTCCATAGCTGTTGTTTGTGCGTCAGATTTACAGTTGTACCAGAAACACCCAAATACAAAAGTTCCAGCTCGGGACTTTTGTATGTTAAAAAAAAATGTAATTAATTGCTTTAAAAATTTTAACTCATTACATTCTGTGTAATTAATGAATCAAAATTGACATGTTAAAGTTCCAGCCCTAATAAGAGTGGAAACTGGGGGGAGAAACTGTCTCTATAGCGTCGCCCTGTAGGAAGGAACTCTAAACAGGATGTGTGTGTTCTGCAGAGATGTGTCCTATTCCACAAAGGTGGAAAAAGTTTTAAACTGATTTAGACATATAAACATTATGCTTCTGCCCTTTTTGGTCACAATTATCAACTGCTATTTGTGTGTGTGTGTGTGTGTGTGTGTGTGTGTGTGTGTGTGTGTGTGTGTGTGTGTGTGTGTGTGTGTGTGTGCATACAACCAGTGGTGTTTGTGACTGAAATAAATAAAATGAAAAAGTTATCAGGGTCTGATTTCGCTGGACATCCTAACAGGTTTTGCAGATCTTTGAGGTCCACTTCATGGTGCTGAATGTTTGCCACCAGGTTCTGATTCTAACATTTAAATTGAAGATATTAGTTTGTTGAACATGTCCTCATGTGTTTTATCTTTAACATGTTTTCTCCATGTTGAACATGCCATGGTTTAAAATCCCGGTTCCTTCCAGAGCACCTCTATTGGTTCACAGAGACCAGATCTTATTATTTCCCTTCACCATCATTAGTCATGCATAAACAGGCTTACATGACTAAAAACTACCTTTCAGATTGAGGAAGTGCACTGTAGTCCTCTCCAACTCTCCCCCCCCCAAAAAAGAAAGAAATTAATCAGAAACCTTTTTGGATTTCTTGTGTTTTATTGAGACAAACGGACATGAAGTTATGAAAGAGAAATGTGGTAATAATGAGTAAACTAGGGATGAAGTTTGTTTAGGCTTTAGAGGTGATGAAAGTGAAAACACAAGATGTGAGCTGACAGTAACCAGGATATGAAAGGACATGATCTCCATTCATTTTAGGTCACAGAGTAAATGAAACAAAGCAAAGATCCAGTTTTTAAAGGAACAGCAAAACTTTACACGCAATTTTTCCTGCTGTGATTTTTATGAATTTTGTATTTCATTTTTATTTGTATTATTTATATAAAATAATCAGACAAGAGGTAAAATATTACTGTGTGAATATTTCTATTCTTCCACTCTTCAGATTGTTATCCAGAACGCCCCAGTCAATTTCTTCATTCATCCTTCCTTCAGTCTGTCAGAACCATATGTTATTAAACAGCCCACAGCATGATGCTTCCACTTCCAAGCTTCACCTTCAGCATGGTGGTTTTGGGCTGATGTTTCAGAAACGTTCTTCCACTAAACATGGTGTATTCAGTGACATCCGGAGAGTTCAGCTCTGGTCTCATCTCACCAGGTTAGATTCCCCAAGTATTTCACTGGCTTGTCCAAATCTTGTCGAGAAACAAGTGTCAACATGCTTTTTCTTCAGCAGTGGAGTCTTGTGCAGTGAGTGTGAGTAGACACCGTTACATCATGAAGTCTGGGTTCATCAGAGGTTCTCCATTATCTCCCTGTATTTCTTTATTTTACCCATTCAACAATAAACTAAGCATGAACTATTTTGATTAAACAAATGATCAGATTTTTTGTAGGAACGGAAGTATAGATCCAAAACTTCAAATGGTTTTTTGTATGTTTTCCTTGTTAAATGAAAAGCATCCAGTTTGCTTATTATTTTTGGCTCAATTGAAGAAAACTGAAAAATAAAAACAAGATCTAGGTCAGTCTTCATTTGAAAACACTTCCTGTATTCAGCCAAGTTTTAACCCAGCAGTTAAAAGCAGATCTGGATGCACTAAGGTGGACTTTAGAGTATAATGAGTAGATGTGGTCCTAGTTACCATGACAACATCAGGAAACCAGATGATCACCTTGTGTTGCATCTAACATTTTTGTCAGTAGATTTTAGTTTAAAAGTTGTAGTTTTGTCCTAATTTATTCTTGAATTTTGCTCGAGGGGCCGCAAAAAATCAGTCCAGGGGCAGCAAATGGCCCTCCGGCCCCACTTTGAACACCCTTGATAACCATCAGTTATTATTAAACCAGCTGATATTGATTTAGAGAAAGCAGCAGGAAGGATTTCTATAAACTGACAGATTTCAGCTGATTTCTAGGCTTTCTATGAATTTGTACATATCCCTTTCTTAATGGGTTTAATTATTAATCTCCTTTTCTTTTCTTTTTCTTTTTTTTTTACACTTTATCACACACAACTTTATTTATGGACTAATTTGTGTAGTTTTTTGCGTGTAAAATTCACCCATGTATTAATTTTGCACCCACAAAAACATTAAAACAACAGATATTAATATATATAACCAGTATATCCATAAAAGCAGCAGTTGAGAGCTGAATGTGTTCAGAGAGAATATTTGTGAGATCAGGACTCTGAGGTAGTTTCCCTGTTTTAGTTTGAATCATATCCACACTTCAGCTCCTCCACAGGGTCTGAAGCTCCTCTAGCAGCGATCTCAACTCATCCTGAACTCATCTGTGTGCCTTTATTTTATAGGCTGCTGGGTCTCTGCTTTATTTGTTCACATTTAACATATTTTCAACCACAGAAATCAGAAAGAGTCATGGCTTCAATTGTTTCATCAGATTCAGATCATCAGGGAGAACCTCTGATGAAGCCAGACCTCATGATGTAAAAATCAGACTTTTAACATGTGATTGTAGCAAGTGAACTTGGCCTCTCTGTCAGTCGCCCGGTGACTGATAGCAGAGCAGCTGTTTCCGGCAGGTGGGGTGGTGGAGAAGGACGTGGAAGTGGGGGGGGGGGGGTTGAGGGCTGCTGGTGGCTGCTCTGCACTTGTCCCCTTCCAGCTGCTCCCTGCTGCTGTGTGTTGTTTCACACGGTAACTCTGGAGGGCGCTAGTCACTGCAGCTGCTGGAAAAGGGACCAACAGAGTCTGATGGATTTCTGAATCTGAAGACGAGAAGTAGATCAGACCCAGAGCTCAGAGGAATCAATAAGCTTCAACTTCCAGTTTGTTGTTGCATCATTTCTTGAAATTTGGAGGGCAAAAATCCCCTGAAATGCAGGAAATCATAGATTATTTGATGTGTGTCATGAAGTGCTCCTATAAAGTGACTGGCTGAGGTCCTAAAGATGTGGATAAAGGTGTCATAACAGCCGCTGGTTCTCGTCATGATGCAGCAGAAAAGCAGTTTACTACATGCTGAGTCAAAAAAAGGTTCGTCAGCTGTTTCAGCTCTGCAGCCTGCTGCTTACCACACCTCACTTTAACCTTTTTTTGTTTCACATCCTTCTCTGGCAAACCCAAAGAAACATCCTGTTTGCAGCAGCTCAGGCTATCGTTTTACATGAAGTGTGTGTGTGTGTGTGTGTGTGTGTGTGTGTGTGTGTGTGTGTGTGTGTGTGTGTGTGTGTGTGTGAGATGCAGTTTGACACGTTGTGATAGGCAGTTAGCAGCGCTGCATATTTGCTGTATCTCTACTGTCTCGCCCTTTTGATTATGACTCATTGCTATGGCCGTTTAGTTCAATTGTGACTAAACTGAAAGCAGTGAGATGGAAATACTTGATCATTGTTTGGGGTGTTAACTTGTTCTCAGCTTATTTGAACAACTGCTGCCTGTTTTCACTGGAAACTAGCTGTAAAATCTGTGTGTGTCTGATTCCCCTCAGTGTTCCTGCTTCTAGCTTCTCCACAGTTTTAGTCTCCTCACATCAAGGCTCCTGTTAATCAGTGATGACGTTTGTTTTCCTGTCCAGGTACGCTAAATCACCCATGAACACAGATTGCAATCATTCCTAACAAGGCAATTATCAACTAATCACATGGGAATCACTCTCCTTCCTTCTTGTCATGTGCTCTTATTTTTGCCCAACAACAGTTAAAGTTTAGTCAGATTCCTGTGAGAGTGAAAGGGAGTTCTTCACATGGAGCTTAATCACACGACCTTTTTAAAGTGAATAAAGTAAGAAAAAGAGCAAATTCCTCAATCCAAAATGGAAACCAGCATTGGAATGTTGCGAGGTGTGGGTGGTAATGTGGAAATTAGCAGGAATCAGTGAAAAGCTGCTGCTTTTTAACCAAAAATCACAGGAAAATTACATAAAAATCTTTATTGCAGCCTTAAACTTCTCAAAGCTGGGAGGGAACCAAAGCACGCTGGTTTCTTACATCATGTCTCTGTTGATCAGCTGTGGGGCTTTGTGTTTATTTGCTCAATGTTGCCTTTAACTCTGTGGTGTTGGGTTGTGAGTCTGTGGCTTACAGGAGGTGCATTCGCCTTTATCCTGGGGGGGGTTGCAACTAGCAGTAATGCAGCTGCAGTTAAGCAGTCTGTTCTGGTAGTTAGTTGTGTAACTTGGCTATTTTTTAACTAACTAGTTTTTAGTTCAGTTAATTTTCTTCTTCGTCTGTTCTGATAATCAAACACCGACAAACATGTCCAAGAGAAGTGCAAACATGTCCAAACATTGTTACTTATTGCGTCTTTAATTCAGTCCCTCCAACCCACTAACTGTTGGTTTAATCCAGTTTCACTTCAGGTGCAGGTTTAACACACCAGCTGGGGCCTCAGGTTCAGTTTCATCTGATTAAACAGTCCTTCCAGGATTTCGCGATTGTTTTTGTGATTTTTCGCAATCAAAATCACGGATTTTGTGGTGCAACTTTAGAAATATTTGACTAATTTTTTCCTCCTTTAACCTCGTTGAAAATCTACATATAGAAGAAAGAACAAGCAGACAGATTGGACACGCAAACGTTTTAATTCTTTAAAGAACTTAAATAGCTCAACTTTTACTCGCCATATCGATCACAGACTTTAACTTGACATCCGGTCAGGCTGACAGCCATGTAGTAGAAGTAAGAAACACTGCCACCTGCAGGTGGGAGGATCTGTTGATTTTACGCGATTGTGGAATCGCAGAAAACTGGAGAGACAGATTAATCAGACAAAGCTGAACCTGTGGACCCAGCTGGTGTGTTAAACATGCACCTGAAGTGAAACTGGATTAAACCAACAGTTAGTGGACTATTTTTCCGTTGCTGACCAACACATAGGGAATTTAGATGAATGATGCATCAACTTTTAAAGTGACCAGTGAAAATTCTGCATGTCTGCTCAGCTCAAGAGGAAAATCCTTACGCCGCATCATGGTTGGGCTGTTTCAGACCACCAGAGGAGACACGTCTCCTTCTAAAATAGATGAACAGAGTTGATGACAGCAGATTAGTTATGATTTTAAAGGTTAAGAAAACAAAACTAGTTACAGTGGTAGTTCATCTGTCCATCCCTGACCACGTTCTCCGCCTGCAACGGAAAACTGACACAGAAAAATGTACAGATAAACAAAAAAATAAACCTCAGTGACATAGAGGCATATGAAACATCAGATAAACATTGAATTAAATAATATTTGCGCTTAAATTTCCTGAATTGAGACACAATTCACACAAGGCACTATGGGATGTAGAAATAAAAAGGAAAAAGGATAAGCATGAGCTCTGGGGTCAGGTCAGGGCGATGGTGGTAGGAGTTTGTCCTATAATCGGTGGGTTGCTGGTTCGAGCCCTGCTCCGTCCATCTCCATCGTTGTGTCCTTGGGCAAGACACTTCACTCACCTTGCCTCAGAAAGGGCTGCAGCCTCAGTCAACCGTCTGCCTTGGACAGGCTGTTCTGAAAAATGTAATATATAAAGGTAATAAAAATAGAAAAAGGTTGCTGAATGTTTATACAGGAGCACTAAAACACCGTCATTAAATCATACTTTGAGACATGAGTGCAAATTGATCACATTATTGTTTGTTCTTATTAATATGCATTTATACATATACACAACTATAGCTTCATATATCTTCCAAATGAGAAGTAATATCTAACAACATCATAATTTATGAGCTCCCTAACGTGGTTACGCACACACTGCATCATCCTGGAGACAGAGGAGAGGATGCAGAGAGACAGATGGATGTGATGTTCAGATCATACAATTATAGCCTGCAGAGCTCCGCATTAATATTCAGTTCAGTTCAAAAATATTTTATTAATCCTAAAATCCTGAATTAAATGTTGTTGATGCTGATGGCTAAGGCCAGGAAAGATCTCCTGTAGGGGTAAGTGTTACAGTGTTACCTTCTGACTGAAGACACTGTTGTTGTATGACAGACATATGAAGAGGATGTTCAGGGTTGCCTGTAATGTTCTTCGTTTTATGAAGAAGTCTCCTTTGCTCCATCATGTCCAGAGGTTCTACAGTAGATCTCAGACCAGAACCAGCTTCGTTATCAGGTGGTTGAGCCTTTTGAAGTCCCTGGTTCTGATGCTGCTGCCCCAACAGATGATGGAGGAAGAGATTAAACTCTCAACAACCGACTTATCGAAGCTCTACAGCATCTTGCTGCAGAGCTTGAAGGACCAAAGCTTCCTCCAGAAGTCCAGTCTGCTCCGTCCCGTCGAGTAGACGCTTCGCTGCTGCGTCTCCAGTCCAGGTGAACACCGACGTGTTTATGCTCCTCCACCTGTAGGTCTGTAGGTCAGGAATTCAAACTTGCCTGTTTGTCCTCAGGCTCCATGAAGCTGTTATCCTTTAATCCTTTAATATTAACCTCAACATTCAGACACCTGCTTTCAATTAGTTTAACAACTGACAAAGTGTCATATTTCGTGCATAAGAAATATATAAAAAATGAATATATTACCTATATTCCAAACTAAAAAATAGAAATATTAGAAAGTAATAAAATGGGAGTACCAGCTGTTAATGTTCTCCATCCCTGCAGACTGCAACAAACAAGGTTTGGACGGTTTTCTACATCTCTCTGTGAATCAGAAGTCTGAATCCTAAAATGTGAAACATTTGTAATAAATCATGAAGAGTAAACTCCTTGAAATGATAAGGAGCGAGGTGCAGTGGGAGAAACTGACGCAGAATGTCAAATTTCCGAATGTTCGGAACAGGAAGTGCTTTTACTTTGATAGGGTGGAAGTATCTTTGTAATGACACGAGTCACTTAGCGCTGAACAACCCAAAAGTCATTTAATACATCGTCTGATTGCCGTATCATTGGAGCGGGCGTCCATTGGGCCTCGGTGCAGCCGTGGGGGGTTTGATTCCTGACCTTGGGACCTTTGCTGCTTGTCTTCTCTCTGACCACTTCCTGTGTGTTTGCTGTCACTTTCACTCCTGATGACACGAGATGTTGCTCTCAGACCACGAGGGCGAGTCTGAGTCAGACTCAAGTCTATCTCTGTTCTCAGCTTGACTTGGTCTAGAAATGCCTCTTTTATTGCCCCTCAGAGGGGAAGTTCAAGTGTTGCAGCAGGAAAGTAAAATACATAAAGATCAACAATAATAACAAAAATATGTAAAGTGTAAAATGTGATCAGTGAGTAAATAGTGGTTCAGACTGAGCCTCAACAAAAGCCAAGTAAAACTAGAAGCAGCCGACCTCTGAATGAGAAGCAGGAAGTGAAAAATGGCCGTCCTGAAGCGATCTTTCTGCATCTCATTCTGCAGGCTGATCAAGATAAATACCCAGTTCTATTTCTATATGTATACCCCAGCTAACTATTACACATCATATGCACTGGATTATTCTAATCATCACAGTGAAAACCTGCTGACAGGAAAATTGCTTTAGTATTGTGAAGGAAACCAGTTCTAGATAAAACTATTTTAAATAAGGGGGAAAATATCTGCAAGTCAGAGTGCAGTGATGCAGTTCATATTATGCATACAGCTCAACAAAGCATTACTATTCTGATAAATTCAGATCAATAGTTACAGTGTTTTACAGTCATTCTCACTTGACTCCATTAGCTGAGATCTTCAGCTTGATGTCCTCAGATTAAACATCCATCTGCAAACACAAAATGATAAATGAAGGAGCTCAGATATCATGGCTGAATTTATTTCAAGGCTTTTTGAACATCTTTACCGGGGCTGCCAATAATTGTGGAGGGTTGTTACTTGGTTCTGATTGGACATATACTCCAGGTTTTTCACATTACAATTAGGGATGAGTAACAGTGGATAAATTCATATTGCAGGTTTTCTATTCGGCATACATGTGGCTAAATCTTAGGATAAAAACTAGTGGTTAAAATGTTCAATAGAGTTTATTTCAGCATCTGTAATTAATTAATCGCATTGTAATCGACAAAATCAGCAACATTTTCAATTCAAAAACCCTTTTTGCTGCTAAATTATTGAATAAACAGACGTCTGAGCTGAACAGCAAAGATGTTTCTGGTTTTTAATCTGTTCTTCAGTTTCTTCCAGGATCAGGTTGGAGCAAAGTTCATCTCTCCAGAGTTTCAGGAACCCCTGATCATTCATGGAGCTTCTTTAGAAATGTAGACTGTGGACGCTGACATTATATCACAATAATCTAGAGGTAAAACGTAAACAGGGACCTTCTCCACAGCAGTGATATTCAGTGACTTGGTGAAATTTTTGCCATTTTATTCCCATAAACAAACTAACAGTATGTTTTGAGTTTTAGACTTGGAACTTTTTCTCCTCTGGTAACTATTTGTGCTCATTTCAGGAGTGTTAACTGATGAGAGATTCCAGTCATTAACGTAAAAGCTGTGATTTTCAGCAATAAAACTATAACCAATGATTATGTCTCTAGTACACTTAATAACGAGGGCCGGGACTTTAGCACGTTAATTATGATGAATTATTTACATAGATTTAACATGTTAAAAATTTTAACACAATTAATCGCATCTTTTTTTTATGGTCCCGAGCTGGAACTTTTGTATTTGGGTGTTTCTGGTACACCCGTAAATCTGACGCACAGCTACATCCGCTAACAACAGTGATGGAGGACGGAGCAGCTCCTCTGGGCCTCTGGGGATTAATTTCTGCTTCCAGAGCCGATCTGATGCTGGAAAAGACTCCAGTTGTGTTCAAGTTGAGCTAAAAGCAGTCGGCCTATCAGAGAAGCTATGCTAGCCTAGACTAGCATCTCAATGCTAACCATGTAGCAGCAGCGCTAATGTCAGCGTCCACAGTCCACGTTTCTAAAGAAGCTCCATGAATGATCAGGGGTTCCTGAAGCTCTGGAGAGATGAGCTTTGCTCCAACCTGATGCTGGAAGAACCTGAAGAACAGATTAAAAACTAGAAATATCTTTGCTGTTGAGCTCAGATGCTGTTGATTCAATAATTTAGCAGCAAAAAGGGGTTTTGAATTGAAAATGTTGCTGATTTTGTCAATATATTTTTGGATTAAAATGTGATTCATTTCTTGAAGACCCTGAAATTAACTCGATTAAACATTTAACCGAGTCCCACTACTAATTATAACTTATACATAGTCACCTCAAAGTCCAGGAAAAGGTGTATCTGCATTGAACTCGTCTGGGTTCTCATGTTTTAAGCAAGAGGAGATAAACCAAGCTTCAGATTTCGAGTCCTTCACTAATGCTGTCACCAGCATTGATATCCTGAAACGGGCTGAAAGTCATGTCAGAGCCAGAGGCAAGTAGTACCTCTCAGGTCTTATTAATGATGGCCTGCGTGACTCGTTAGCAACTAGCTAACTACTCATACAGTGTCTGTCTGAGGTGATAATGGCTCCAGAGAATTACTCTGGCTCCTGGAAAAACAGGATTCTGTGGTTTAAAGCTCGCTTTTAGATATCAATGAGTTCAGCTTTGGAGTGTTTCGGTCCAAGCAGCCATGTTTGTGTCTTCTGTTCATACATGTGTAAACTCTCAAATGTCCCTCCCTGTTATTTCACTGAGCTCTGTTCCAACAGGCTGATTGTGTGGATTAGACCCTGAGCGTGTTCCCAAAGGGGACCGAGTCCCAGGTGTTTGACTCCATCGTACCCTCTCACTCTTACTGGATTTGCGTACGCAGATGTTTAAGCTTCCACCTTGTGTATACATGCTCTGAGAAATCCCCCCAGGCCTCATTCTGAGCCACACTGTTAAACACTTCGTTCCAAACTGTTTTTACTCTGCCTTTTCTGATTGAATATGTGCCTTTCATGATTTGCATGCAGTTCACTACAGTATAGCAGTGTGTGTGTGTGTGTGTGCAGAGCGGTGTATATGTATGGAGGCTAATGGAGGTTATGAATGAGCCACAGCTGCCCCACTGGTCGCTGCTGGACAGCTGATGAATGAAGTGGAAATGAAGAAAACAAACTGCTGGGTGATGCAGCAACATTTCGGAGTCTGGCCTCCACATCTCCTCGTCTATATTTTCATCTCACATCTGGCTTCATAGAGGCGCACGCCCTGTTGATGCAAGACACAAATATTTAAAGCATTGAAGGTCATCAGGTTTGCTCATGCTCTCATCAGGAACTCCCAGGAGAACACGAGGCTGCACTAGAGGAGAATCAGGGCTGACTGGGGGCAGATCTGCAAAGAATAAAGTCAGTTCTGGTGGCAACAAGTGGTGACAGCTGGGGAGGTGGCTGCTTCTCCAAGCAGATCCTGATCCAACACTCACAGATTCACGGATCTGTTTCATTCTGGGTCTCATGTTGTGGCTGAACACATCATGACTCAGCAGAATTATGTGTGTCTGATCAATGGTGCAAGAAGAGCACCTGCATCCCTCTTGTTACAACTGGAAACACACATTTAGCTTTGACTTCCACTATGTGGTTAAAAAAAACGCACATTTTCATTTAGTCTGTATTATTTTGCATTTCATAACTTTGTTAAACTAACAGTAGATAGAATCTAATCTGGCATCCAAAAATATAGAACAACATATGATGGACTTCTCTTGGCTTCATGTTGCTTCTTGGATCTTTTCATAGAGGGCAGTATTATGTATTTTCCGGGCACAGAGTTCCATTTTATAGCACAATCAAGTCACTATGTTACCTTCAGTTGCTATGAAAATGCTGTAAATATCAAACATAAAATAAATTTGACTTCACCTTCAGCACGGTGGTTTTGGGCTGATGTTTCAGAACCGTTCTTCGTCCAAACACGGTGTGTTCAGTGACATCCAGAGAGTTCAGCTCTGGTCTTATCTGACCAGATTAGATCCTCCCAGTATTTCACTGGCTTGTCCAAAGCTTGTCAAAAAACAAGAGTTAACATGGTTTTTCTTCAGCAGTGGAGTCTTATGCAGTGAGTGTTCTAGATTATGGTTCCAACGTTTTTCTCTGGAACATCCAGAGGTTTAGAAATGCAACTGGAACCTTTGCAATTAGTAGGCTTTAACATTAAGACTTTATTTTGAATGTCTGTTTGTTTTTACCAGTTATAACACTCTGTATCGCACATTTTCACCAACAAGGCAGTTCAAAATGCTTTACAATATTAGACAGAAACTAATACAGCAAACAAGCAAAAAAAAACATTACATTGCAGTGGCAAAGGGAAAAACATGACAGATTGAAAAACAGGCAATAGTTTATGTTTTCCAATTATTAATAAGTGACAGCAGCTCTAAACAGGTGGGGTTTTAGCTTTGATTTAAAGGAACTCAGTGTTTTGGCTGTTTTGCAGTTTTCTGGAAGTTTGTTCCAGATTAGAGGAACATAGAAGCTGAAAGCTGCTTCTCCTTGTTTGGTTCTGGTTCTGGAGATGCAGAGCAGACCAGAACCAGAAGACCTGAGCGGTCTGGAAGGTTGATACGAAAACAACAGGTCTTTAAGCCGTTCAGTGATTTATAAACTAGCAGAAGGATTTTAAAGTCTGTTCTCTGAACTCCAGGGAGCCAGTGGAAGGACTTTCGAACTGGGGTGATGTGCTCAGGTCCATCCTGCCTCCCGGTGGTCCATCCTGTCTCCATGTCCAGATGATGGATGGATCAGAGTTGTTGTAGAATCAGCCCCACTTTAAACTTCTCCACCAGGTTCTCCCTGACCTGCTGCTGGGTTCCTTGGTCTCTATGATGCTGATGTTCTCTGGGGAACCCCTGAGAACCAGCACATCTACATTTAGACTCAGATTAAATTATTTCTGATAACTAGTTAGTTGACTTCTGAAGGCAACTGCTTTAACTGGTTTTTATTGAGGAGTGTCAGAGTGACAGGGGCTGAACTCTGATGCATCCCAGGGTTTTCTTCTTGTTAGCTACCGATTCTTTGTGGAAAGTGGGGGTAGCTTCATGCAGCAGCATGCATTGGTTCAGGCAGGCCCAGTCTGGAACTATCTCATCAACAGATGTTCAAAATAACCAAAACTAGAACGGAGACTGGAGTCTGATCTCAGTTCTTGTTTTGAGGATTTTTGTTTTAGTTCCCTGAGATTGTTTGACTTTAAGGTTTAGCAGGGTTTTGATGATGTTGGACACAACAACAGAGTCTTCTGTCAACACCTTTATTAGGAGCCTTTGTGTTGTTTTAGGATTATTCGCCTTTTGGACCAGAGTATCACTGAATCCTCTCTCCTTCTGACAGTAAAATGTTCCACTGACTGATAAAGAATCAAAAGAAGAATCAGTTCCTTCATCAGTTGTACCAGAACTTCACATCGAGCTTGTTTCCGTGAAGCTAAATGTGGCGCTGCTTTTCTTCTAATTGTGTTGCTGCTTGAAGAGTTTTACAGTCATATGAAGGATTCGTTTCACTTTCAGACAGTCTAATCAGCAGCTCAGTGAGAGATTTCTCTTGGTCATGTAGACCTCAACTGGACCTTCTACCTTTATGTCAAATTAAATCCACTCCTGATCCAGTAATTCCAAGTTATTTGCAGAAATCAGCCTATTTGTGAGTTTTCTGTGAAGTAAATCAAAAATATTTTGGAGGAAAAGCAGTTTGTGAAGCTGAAATACCTTGGAACAACTCCACTTGACACGCTACTGGCTGATGTTCACAAAGCAGCCAATCCAGGAGCGCCATTTATTTTCCTTGGTGCTGATTGGCTGAACCCTCAAGGGCGGAGATAAGAAAGGCCGTAAATGTTAGCTTCAACTGTAGCGCTAAGATGGTTTCTAATGTATGTATTAATACATATTAAAGTATATTTGGTGTTTGAACCATGGCTACGTTCACACTAAGGCTGGACAATAAATCAGTAACAACATGCATCATGATAAACGGGCGATCAATATCAATAGATAACACGTCTGGTAGAATATTCAATATATAGAATATTCACTGAACTCTGATCCAGAACCGCACAGCATTCTGGGAGCTGTAGGCAGAGGAAAGACTTTAGCCGCTCACAGCCAACTAAGCTAGGTTGGTGGTGTCGACTAACTCGCTCGCTCTTCAGTTGCCTAGCAGCAACTTGTTGAGTAACTTGAGCAGCAGCAGTTTAAGGTTTCGCCACTGTGTCTCATAACTGCTTAAAGATAGACAACGGTGTGGAGGGAAAGCTGTGGATAAAAGAGGAAAGGTCACGTCACCAGCTTGGCAGGATTTCAGATATTTAATACAGAAAACTAAACAATAATTATCGATACCGACTGATATGAAACGGTTATAATGTCCAGCAATAGTTCACACAGCAGGCAAATGCGACCCAAATGCGATTTTTCACGCCAGTCTGAACGGCCCAATTCCGATCTTTTCACCCCCTCCCGCCCGCCCAAAAAAATCTGTTTTTTGCCACTTCCATATGTGGAACTAAATCATATCTGATAGTTTTCAAAGTGTCTGCAGTCCGAACGGTCATGTCGCATTTTATCCGACTTTTACTTCGTTGACTTGGAGCCATGCGTCATAATTCTGCGGCTTGCTTTTGAGTCGTAAACCGATCGCACAGAAGTCTGACTGCGGTCGCATTTAATAAATAGCATGAACAGCAACGCAAAAAAATGGATTTCAGCAAAAAAAAAAAAAAAAAAAAAAGATTGAGCATCAAGACCTGCTGTGAGAATGTAGCCTGAGAGGGGTTCTCAGGTATTCAGGGCTTTTAGCTGCTTATGGGCAGCTTTAGTCCGCAGTACATATAATAAACTGAAAAGAGGACAAGAAGGTAATTTAGTCGCCTTCCCCTCTGGGGCTTTGAATCTAAATTTAAACCTCTGTGGAGCTCTTAAATAAGTTCATTGTTGCCCTCGCCTATGTCTTTTCCCTATGATGAATTTAAGTGGCCATAAAGAAAGAATAGCATAATGGGGACATTTCTGTGCAACAGCAGCAAAGTGACAGGTAATCAAAGCAAGTACTATAGATTCACACAAAGATAGAAACATACCTTACATAAAAACAGAATAAAGAACATCCTGTACAGTCGGGGCATAATTTCAACATAAATACTGTGCAGTTATAAATGATAGCGTACTCCAGACCAAACCAACTGAGTAGGTTAAATTAGAAATGAATAGAATGTACATAATGTGTATTTGAGCATTAAAAAGACAGATTGTTTACAATTACTGACAATAAAAACTGTGGAGCAGCAGAGATGTGCAGATAACAGCAGGGATGTGAATACTTATTGAGTTTATCAAAATATTCACACCCCTCCAACTTCTGTGTGCTGCCCATCTCTTCTTGGACTCTTTCTTAAAAAAAAAAAAAAAAAAAAAACAAGCTATAAAAATAACATTTAAATGTTAGAAAATATTTTATTAACCTTTCAGTTTATCTTTAATTACAATTAATTATCTTCTTTATTCTAATCCCTGATTATGAGCTTTATTAATAAAGTCAAATATTTAGGGTTAGAGTGAAAATAATGGCTTTGGTTTGTGTTTGCAAGTATAGACAGGTGTGTGTGTGTGTG
Organism: Anableps anableps; assembly: GCA_014839685.1. Classification (NCBI taxonomy): domain Eukaryota; kingdom Metazoa; phylum Chordata; class Actinopteri; order Cyprinodontiformes; family Anablepidae; genus Anableps; species Anableps anableps. The sequence continues at coordinate 39,335,880 of CM026073.1, forward strand.
TGTGTGTGTGTGTGTGTGTGTGTGTGTGTGAGAAACACTTGCGGTTCCTGTTAGGGGGAGGTCCGGCGGTCCTGGCGAACAGTGTCTGGTCTTATCTCTTGTGTTTTATGTTTGTAGCAGCCGGGGGCACAAGCAGCCCTTTGTGGCCAAGAGGTTGCTGCTCTCCCTCCAGATCGACCCATGCAGCTGTTCACCACTGCTGGTCATATCTGTGTGTGAGGGGACGCATTCATGTATGCGTCGCTGTGGGGCATGTCTGAACATTTGTATGTGAAGGCATCTATGTACATACAAGATGCATATCTGCATGTGTGCGTTGATGCTGATAGTATGTGCGCTTTATATCCTGTGCATCTGATTTATGACCAAACTGTCCGCTTCTCATTTCTTTAACAGTGTTTGGAAACAAAGAAACGACTGTAGAGAAGCGTTTCGATGACATCACAGATCCAGGTTCTGCACTGGTTCCATGAAGCTTCAGCTCAAAATCACAAGAGAAGCCGCTGTTATTCTGGCGTTTAGCACACTAAGATTAATGCAACTCATGTTTGTTTCAGAATCAAAGTTCAAAATGTTGTGTTATGAGATTATTTTCTCTTAAAATGCCTAATGTTCAGTTCTCTTCTGGAGGAAAAGTTTCAGGCCCAGAGAACTTTCACAAACCACTTCAAGATGCTGTCCTCATGTGTTGAAGGGCCGAGGGGGGTTAAAGTCAGCCCACCTCTGTGGGTCGAGGGAGGGATGTAGAGCAGACAGCAGCAGGACTTCAAGCTGAAACTACACTCGGAAATCATTTCTGAGGAGAGGAGTTAGAAGGTTAGATGCAGCTCTGCTAGTCTTGTACAGTATATTATTGTTATTATTATTGTTAATCTTGTTTTTTAAAACCTGTTTTGAACACTTTAAGAACTTTTGTGTAAAACTTTACATCTGTTGCTGCTGCTGCTACACCTGAATTTCCCCTTTGTGGGACAATAAAGGCTGTTTCTATTTTATTCTATTCTAGTCATCAATAAATATTACTGGACAGGACGCTGCCTATTAGCCGCTATAGCTAGTAGCCACTATAGCTAGTAGCTGCTATAGCTAGTGGCGCCATTCCTCTGGGTTGAGTTATGTCGACAAAACCATGAAGTTCTGATGCAGGATGAGCAAGAATCTGTCACAAAAACGTTCGTAGCGCCTTTATTTCTGAGCCGATTTCAATAAAATATATCTGAAATTACAGCTGAGAAAATTGCTGATGTTTTGATTGCTAAAATATATATTCTACCTGGATATGAATCTATAAACAGCTTGGTTTCTGTCAGTTCTGTCAAGATGCAAGAGAGGACTAAACTCCCTCTTCAGGTCATCGCTCTAATCCGTTTAGTTTTTGAAACTGTAAAATGGAAAATAATTTTCCCTTAAGCAGACGTGGATTGAAGCACAGCGAAACGGATCCGAAACACTGAACTGAGTGGAGTTCTTCCAGTAAGTTCTGGGTCTGCCCGGGTTCTCCTCCCTGGGGGACTCCCCTCCTGGATGAACGTAGGCTAATTTTCAGAAAAATTGAATTTGGTGGTTTTCTTCAGCTGAAAAATTAACACAAATAATTAATAAGATGCTTTATTAAAGTTATGGAAAACTCACACACCATCTTGCTTTCTGAATTAAATCTGAAAACCAAGAAAATGAATCTGGTGTTTTGTTTTGTCTCAGCTTCTATGATCGTGTTTCTTCTGCTTCTTTGTAATGTTCTACTGCTTCGTTTTATCCTGCTTTAATCATCTGTATGGATGTGAAACATTAACGCTGCGTTTTCATGCATGTAGACGTTCTGACTTCTGTGTAGGAACATCTGTGCAAGCACAGAGAAAGAGGACCTATTCTTCACCAATAAACCGTCCCACAAAGGGGACAGGAGAGGACACAGGAGCCTGCCAGTCATCAGACTTTCTCCCCTCATTAACCCGGGCTTGAAAAGACGGGCGAACCGTGTTGAACAAACGCCTGCAGAGACCAAAGAGCTTCCTGAATGTTTCTCCTGGCTGCTGATGTTTGCTCAGTCTTTGTTCTGACTCACAAATCACAGCCAACATCAGAATGAGGAGATTAGCGCACCAGAATAGGGCTGGGATCCTACCTGCACCGCCGTCTTTGTTGTCACCCACCTGGATGAGCGCAGCAACCTCCACAGCTGCTCTGCTTTTATCAGGGGCCCTGTGGAGGTTCTTGGAAGAAGTAATGAGGGCTGCATTGTTCAAACAGGGACATTCCCCTTCGCTCCGGCTCAGGACAGAACGCAGGAGCTACAGCTGGTGGCTCGCTGCCTGCACGCCCTGAACGTCTACCTGGAGTCAAAAAGAAAACAGGAAGTCACAAGAGCTGCCATGAACCAACTGTAGGAAATATGACGGGATCCCACCAGACGGGTTTGGGTCTAGTTCAAAGCAAACCAAATATTCAAGTCAAGTTCAACTGAAAAGACTTTCCTGGAGTTTTGTTTGTGAAGAAGTGAGCAGGTGATGAGCTCAGGTTTCAAAGACAGCTCGGATAATGGGAGATATGTCGGGCAAAGCCGGATCTAAACTCCTGGATGTCTTCCTCATCATTCATCCGGTCCCGTTTCCTGACTTCTAAAGGATGATGGATTGAAGTCAAACCTTTGCTTTCCACCTTCTTTGTGTTCCCCGAGAATCCAGTTGGTGTTTTGACAGCATCACATGTGACTGGCTTCCCTGCGGTCCCTCCAGCTGGGCTAAATGGATCTGAACGGGAGCGGAGCCGGGAGGCCTCCAGCGTTGCTCCTGCAGGATGACCTCGGATCACAGCTGACAGATGAATATGAAGGGCTGGAGATACTCTGAGGTGGAAAAAAGCAATCATTCATGTGTAAAACAAACCTATTATGAGATTCTGTCATTTGATGACATTTAGTTTTGATCTGCAGTTATTTTATCGTGGAAACGTTTTCCTTATCTGGTTAAAAGCTGAAGACCCGGCCTCACTGATCCGGACTCATTGACTGACAAACTTGAAGATATGGAAAATAAATTCACCCTTGATGAACATAATCTCTTTCCTGTGCAGTCTGGAACATTTGTTTTTGTCATTTTCCAAGTTTAGATTATACTGAAACAATAATTTTGAGATTTTTATTCATAAATAAAAACATTTCTTAATTTGTATTTTTTTCTCCCACTGAGAACGGAGCTTTGGTCCCGAATCGAAGCGAGTCTAGCCAACTGTCAGGAGGGAAAACAGCCTTAAAGGCTTTTAGTTGCTCATAAAATCTTCAACTCTGATCAAGACATAATCAGGTTGAAATGTTTTCTCGTGGACGTTTGTCGTCCTTCAGCTGTGAGACATTTGATCCGGTTCCTCCAGCAGGAAGCTCAAAGAACTATTTATGTTGATTTTATCACCCTGAGCCTTTTCCCCTCTGTTCTGTCTTCCAGGATCTTATGAACGAGGCGGCAGAGAAACTGGTGCCAGGAGTCGTTTTCAGGCAAGTTCCCGCCGTGAGCCGCTGACCCAATCAGAAACACACCTGAAGGTTCTGTTGAAGCTGCAGCTTCTTGCTGGATTAGATGTTCTGTCTCTTTAAAAAAGTTGCAGCACTGTGAGAAGCTGAAAGCACCTGTGACTGTTGTGGAGTCATTGTTCAGGTTCAGAAGAGATTCTGGCGGTTCTGTTTTGAGTGAAACCCATCTGGCTGACCGAGAAGGTCTCTTCTGACTCTCCTTTGTCTCACAGCGATGTGCGCTCAGAGGCAGCAGTGGAAATTTTTGCTCTTATATCAGAACTGAAAGTTGATGTCTGGTGGCAGGGATGAAGATGCAGTTCTGGTGCTGACTCTAGTTTCAGAACCGCAGGTTTGGGTCGTTTAGCGACTGACCTGCTGCTCAGCTTCATCCTCATCATGTTGGAGTCCTCTGACCCGGCAGGTGTCTCTTCCCTGAACTAGACGGAGCTTTCAGTCAGGTAAAGGTCAGCACAGGATCTATTATTGACCTGATTTCAGTATCACAGTGATATGATACCACTATTGTGTCTTTCTCTGCCATCGAAACCTCAGCAGCTCAGATTCCTGTAAATGCTGCAGGTGATTTTTCTCCACCATTGTTCCGCTCACATTCACTTCTATGCAACAGATGATTTAGTTATTGTTAGACTGTGATTTTATTCTCTTTCACTTGTTTCTGTAAAGAGTAGAGAAAGAAAATCAGACATATTCTCTGTATTTGTCTTTGTAAATGAAACAAAATTGAAAATAGATGCAGGATGAATTTTTTCTGACAGAAACTTTATTTAGGAAGCATGTTGTCACCACTTCTCTTTTTTTTCATGCTCAGCGTTGACCAGTCAGGGTCAGCCAGACCGGGGGGCTCCTGGTGTGTTAGCTTCACAGCGAGAATTGATCTGACTGGCTGTTGCATCTTTCATATTTTTCCCACAATGCGTCATGTCATTACTGTAGATAGATTTTAACCTGACAAAATAAGAATAATTATGCAGATTAGGGCTGAAATGATGAATTGGATTAATCATGACAAATCGATGACTGAAATAATCGTCAACTAATTTACTAATCCATTAATCATAAACTGGAGTCTCGAGACTCTAAAAGGCCGTCAGCTGAGAGACCAGCCCAGTCAGAGCAGCAGTGAAGCCAAAGCCGAACAACAAATATCAGCCTTTCAGATGAAAAACCTTCTCAGTGTGTAAATCTGTTCCACCCAGAGCTCCTCCAGAGGCAGCTTTAGCTCCACCTGCTTCACATTCTGGAAATAAATCTGCTATTAATCACCTTTCCTGTCCAGTTATTAATCAGTTAATCTACTAATAATCAGCAGATCAGTCCTCCACTGATGTTCAGTCCAGCAGGAAGAGCTGAGCTGTCCTCAGGTTCCAAGGATTTAGCAGCTGCAGATGATCAGTCCATCACTGGAGGAATGATGCTGTTGTGTTTTAGGCAATAAAATGTTGATTTTCTGATTTAAAAAAGGAACTGAATTAGTTTATTTTCATCTTTTAAATTTTTTCTAATATTGTATAAAAAGACTTAAATGGTTAAATGAAAAATCTGCAGAATGTGACTTTTTTCCAATTGATTAATTGTAAATTAATTAATTCATAAACAATTATTAAAATAAAAATATTAAAATAATAGTTGCATCCCTAATGCAGATGTTCTAGTTGTGTTAAACACAGCTGGGTTTTCATGTCATTAAATTTATTTTTAAAAAACTATAATAGAAAAACTGTATTTTACAGTATTTGGACCAGAACCAGAAAGACAGAAGTCTTTGGGATCATCAGGATGTTTCTGGTTGATCTGAGGTGGGTCCTTGTCTTCTTCTGGGTCAGCAGCGGTTCTGGTCCAGGAGCTCTCCCGTGGAGGCCATTTTCTCTCCTTCTTATTGTTGAACCATGACCTCTGACCTTAGCTGAGGCAGTGAGGCCTGCAGAGCTTCAGATGTTGTTCTGGTTCTTCTGGACCTCCTGGATGAGTCGCTGATTAGCTCCTGGAGTAGTTCTGGTGGGTTGGCCTCTCCTGGAAGGTTCTGATCCAGGTGTGGATTGTGGTTCTACTGAGGTTCTCTGGAGAACCAGAACCTTAGAGATGGTTCTGGAAGGTTCTCCATGGTCCAGGTGTGGATCCTGGTTCTGCTGAGGTTGTCTGGAGAACCAGAACCTTAGAGATGGTTCTGGAAGGTTCTCCATGGTCCAGGTGTGGATCCTGGTTCTGCTGAGGTTGTCTGGAGAACCAGAACCTTAGAGATGGTTCTGGAAGGTTCTCCAGACAGATGGACGTCAGAAACTTTGTTTGTCATCTGTTCATAGATTTTTATACATCGATGTTCTGCTTTCTGAGGTGTTTCAGCCTGCTTCATGCTGTCAGGCAGGTTCTGTTGAAGTGATTAGTGAGGCTGTGCCGTAATCAGGTCATATACATATATTACAACATATTACAATGCAATGTATTATGTACATACTTTACTTAAACTTTATCCTCTAAGTCTAAATCTGGTTCCAAAAGACTTTTTTTTTTATTTATTTGCTTCGGTAGTTTTGCGTTTTATGTTTTAACCTGGATGTGATCTGGTACCTTTGCTTGCTTACCTGATGATAATAACCTGAAACAAACAAACAAAGAGTCATAAACTGATGTAGGAAATGAAATACTAAAGGAAGACCATTGAACAGCTCGGGGGTGGAGTACAGATGCTGAGACTTCCTGTCTCATCGTGTCACATCCACCGTGTTGTTTGTTTTTTAACTCATGTTTACCGTCAACACAAAACCTCATCAAATGGTCACCAGGTACTGTCTGAATTCTACCTGCTTGTATTATCAGGAAAAATAGACCTAAAACATCAGAGCAGGTCTATTTAAACCAAGATTTCTGATCTTCTTTGGTTTTTTTGGTTTATTTATGGCTGATGTGTTTGTTGTTGTGTGCAGACAGATGTTGCCATGGCGTTGATGAGCAAGTATGTGCAACATTCATCCCATCTCATCCCAAAGTTGTTCTTCTGATGTCAGGAATGCTTGACTGCTCCCTGTTTAGGAGCTCATAAATGTTCACTGGGGTTGAGGTCAACTGTCTCTTAGAGAAAAGTCCGTTATGCTTGGACCGCCTTGGTCTCTGCTGGCCTTCCAGTAGGACGAAGCTCGCAGATGGGTTTGTGATGCTCCAGGGGAACACTAAAAAGTGCTGCTGGAAAACGACACCAGCCACAGGTTGCTGTTTCAGAGGAACAGAATATTTAAAGGCACCAAGCTTCATATTTCCTCATTCTCTCACCTGTTTGCCAAGTTGATCTACAGCTTTCTGGTTCCTCAGCTCATCTCCATCAAGAAAAAACTGTTTCCACTCCACTTATCGATTAGTTTCTTCTGACAGTATTTTGTATTTTCAATGAAGTCGTGACTTTAACTTGTTCATTTAGAATATTTAATTACATAGATTTTTACACCTTAAAAATTTTAACACAATTAATCGCATCTTTTTTACATACAGAAGTCCTGAGCTGGAACCTTTGTATTCGCTTGTTTCTTGTCCGCCTGTAAATCTGACGCATAACAGCGATGGAGGACGAAGCAGCTCCTCTGGGCCGCTGGGGGTTAATTTCTGCTTCCAGAGCCGATCTGATGCTGGAAAAGACTCCAGTTGTGTTCAAGTTGAGCTAAAAGCAGTCGGCCTATCAGAGAAGCTATGCTAGCCTAGACTAGCATCTCAATGCTAACCATGTAGCAGCAGCGCTAATGTCAGCGTCCACAGTCCACGTTTCTAAAGAAGCTCCATGAATGATCAGGGGTTCCTGAAGCTCTGGAGAGATGAGCTTTGCTCCAACCTGATGCTGGAAGAACCTGAAGAACAGATTAAAACTAGAAACATCTTTGCTGTTCAGCTCAGATGCTGTTTGTTCAGTAATTTAGCAGCAAAAAGGGGTTTTGAACTGAAAATGTTGCTGATTTTGTTGATGTATAGTTTTCAATTAATTGTGATAAATTAATTACAGACCCTGAAATTAACTCCATTAAACATTTTAATCGAGTCTTACCACTAATTTTCAGTAAATTTGTTTTTCTGGTTCTCATTACAGAAAATTATAAAATACGAATTAGAAATGATTTGAAACGAACTGTGTTTCCAGATGTTCTCAGACAGTGTTTTCATAGGAGCGTAAAGCTGCCAGGTTAGGAGCTTCTCCATGCAGGGTGACGCTGATCAGCTGGGTGGATGAAAAAGAGCCTGACATCATGCTGCACATCATTCCAGGAGCCTTTGCCAGGGTTTGCAGAACCCCTTTGGTAAACTGCTTTATATTTTTATTCAACTCAAACTATCTGACAAACTCTCCAAGTTCCTCATCTTTCATTTTCTTGGAGGAATCAGTTTTGTCACGTGATTGTGACTCGTTGAGATGAAATGTTAAAACTCATTGCTGAGCACAGAATCAACTTGTTGGTGCAGCCCCTAAAGCCTCCCAGATTTAACATCAGTCTGTTGACCAGAAATCGTAAAACATTTTTAAAATGGGAACAACTGAGTTAACTGTGTTATTGTGTAGGATGCATGGAGGTTGTCGTTTCACTGTCTGCTGAGCCAAGAGAAAAACAGCCACACAGCTTTTCAGAGCCCTGGTCCTGTGAAGGAAAAATTCTCCTAAACTCAAGTCAAGTTTCATGAATGAGGAATATTTTTATATTTTAAGTCATGTACTTTTTAGATGGATTAACCAAGTTTAGGTTAAATCAAGTGATTCCCAGATGATCCTTGGTTGCACTGAGCTCCTTCAAAGTTTTAACTTCGTTCTACATCCAAAAGGGAAGCAAACAAGGTCTGTCCTTCCCAAGGATGATGGGGGAAGAATCGATGACGTCCTCCATGTTTCCCCCTGAGGCGTCAGGAGGATGAGGTCTCGGTGTTATTAATAGTAGTCCTCTGATAAGCTGGATGTGTCAGGCATCGGACATTTCCTGCTGTCAGAAATTATCTATCAATACAACTGTTATAAAAAATACTCATCCAACCTGGAAGTTTTAACCTTTTAGTTGCTTTTATAATTGAAATAAGAACCAACAGGATTTGGCTTTTTGATCAAGAATTTGCAAAAAGAAAAGTCTTTAATATCATTTTTTTACAAAATATTTGTCAGGGTTGCAGAAATCTTCACACTCTGCAAGTCAGTCTGTAGTGGATGCATCTTTGGCTGCAGCCACAGTGCCAGGTCTGTTTGGTTATGTCTCCATCTATCAAGCAACACCTGGATGCTGCAGATTTTCTCCAGGTCACGATGTGCCGCTGAAGCAGCACCAAAACGAAGACAAACACTTAAAATGTTAACGCTTTAGTAAAAAGAAAACCGACATGTCTGGAGCAACTTCATTTTCAGTTCAGTTTATTTCTACAGCACTGGTTCACAACAAATGTCTCGAGGCACTTTAGTAGTAGCAGTAGAGCAACCTGGACTTAGTCACTGAAGACAATTGGAACATGGACAGGGTAACACGAAGAGGAACGGAAGAATCCAACAAAGAAACAGTGGAAAACCAGGAGCTTAAATACTGCAGCAGGGGCAGAAAATGACAACCACATAGCTGTAGCAAGGAGAAAGCAGGGAGGCTGAGGGAGGAGACTTACTAACTTACAGGGAGGCAAACTAAAACTGAAAGAAACTACAACACAAGGAGGAAAAGGCCTGATGATAAATAATCTCAGAGAAATAAACAACAAATCAGAATAAACTGAAAATCTAAAAACAAAAGAATGAACTAATACAGCAACACCTTTATAACAATAAAGAGCACAGAGAAATTAACTGAATATGGCAAGACATGTTGGACATAAATAAACAAGGAAATGATCAGAACACCAAAGAAAACCAACAACTAAGGATCAGGACACTTTCTGTATGAAGCAGCTCAGATTCTGATTGTTTTTGTATAAAAGAAAAAAAAACATCCATAGCTGCGGGGGGGGGGGGCACTTATGCACTCATTTAATTTACGTAACTGACGCTATTTTGTTCAAATCTGCTTTTATTTGGCATTAATGTGTCAAAAATATGACATTTTATTGACCATTATTTTGATGAACAAAAGAACAGGATGAAACATTCTAAGGGGCTGAGAACCGTTCACAGCCCCTGTGTGTCTGGCTACGTCATCTCTCGCCGCTCCATGCTGTCCGTTTCAGACTGAATGCGATGCAAAGTCTATGTGGACGCACGTCCAGGAGGCGTCACTAGGTTTCGTGGCACGTCTAGCGTTGCACGTTTTGAAGTGTTTCATGCATCTGGCGCGCATTTTTAGATTTCAAGAGTTTGACGTGCATCCAAAGCAGCAGACGCTTGCGCTGGAAAACCAGAACTTCTGCAGCTGGACATGGAGCATCAACCAATCAGAGAGACTCCGACCGGACAGAGGGACCAAGAGGCGGGAAGTCGATTTGGACGCTCGATATCAAGCGTCTGGCTTCAGAGTGTGCAACCTGAGGCGTCGGTCTGAATGTAGCATTAGGGTGTGATGTTGCGAACAGCCCAGAAACGTTCTCGCTACTGGAAACAGAACAATCCTGAGAGCGACCAGGATGTCTGTCTCCTTGGCAACAACAGCCTGGATGGGACGTTAACGCTCCGCTTCAGAGACAGATGAACCTTTTACTCCCAAACGAGGCTGTGAAGGCAGACCAGGAAGCACCAGGCATCACTTCCCCTGGAGAGCTCGAAGCCTTCAAAGAATAATGCAAAGATGTGTGAAAATGTTTCCTCATTAATTTCTCCGTCTGATCTGATTCGCCTTGAGTTTGGGAAAAATGGCTGTCGTCGTGGAAACTGCTGGGAAAGTCTGGGTTGTGATCAGTAGCAGTGGAGGAAACCTCGACTGGGCACAGAGCTGGATCCTCGCTGACATGATGGAACATGAAGCAAGGTGTTTCTAGTGTCACGTCAGGCCCGGCTGTGGCGGCCTGCATACCGACATACCAGGTTGATGGTTGCCAGCCCATTAGCGGGGGGGGCAGGGGGAGCCCACCCAGGACTGCCGGCCCTCTCCTGGCCACCTCCTGCCTTCCTGCCCGGCCCTGGCTCTGGATCAGAGGCAGGCCGCACGTCGGGGGACCGCTCTAATGATGGCTGCAGCCATTCCAGCTCTTTTAAGCTCCAGCCCAGGAGCATAATTTTAGCTAATGCTATTTCCTGCAGATAAGATGCAAACAAACTTCTCCAAGTTCACTTTCGCCATCAGAGCTTCGGGAGGTGAAGGGAGGCTAAAGCAGCGTTGCTGTTTCATCATCAGCTGACTGGTCGTCATCGCTAACCTGCGCTAACGCTAACCGTCTCATGACTGCTGAACTAGCAGACGAGTGAAGATAAGTCCACCGTCACTGGAGCGGAGCAGAGATTGGCCACATTCTGTGTGCAGAACTGAAGCTAGTTAGGCGTATCAGCCCATTTTCTCTCCATTAAGTGGCTTAATCAGGCTGGCTTTTCTCATTATTTTACTCACCCAAGGCTTCTAAATCGTTTCCAGCTTAAAAGCAGATTGTCAGATATTCATGCTGCATGAAACTGCCTTTCATGTCTTCATTTCTGCATCCATGTTCCTCAACATTTGGTTACAGATTGTAGGACTTCTGTCACTTTTTTTCATTTTATTAGTAATTATATGATCAATTAGAACAATACGTTGGAAAATTACGCAAATCCCTTTTTGCTATCCTCTGAGGAGAACAATAAACGTCTGGATGTGACGGAGCAGCACGAAGCAGGGCAGAGCTGGGAGATGGAAGGAAAATTATTCATTGATTTTAACTTTTTTTTTTTAAATAAAAGTTGGAAAACTGTAGCGTGCATTCAGGGCCATTGTTATCTGCAAATGCTTTGTGGTGCCCCCATCCCCCCTGACCCCCACCTGAACAGGAATGACCAATAATTCAGTATTTCTCGTGGCATTTCTCCTTATTTGTGATGGAAAATTAAGGCTCATGAAGACAACAGATTTAAAGTGGGATTAAAATGAGGAAACAAATAAAGTTCAATGAATCAAATGTAACAGTGAGGAGTGTGATAATACACAGCTAGGACTATAATGGGCTGTTAGAATGAGACTTGCTGTTTTTGATATGTTGTCCTTGTTTGATGCAAAGGTCTGACCTGACTGAGGAAACTGAACCAGATAATCAAGATTCTGTTTTCCTTTCATTGGGAGGAGATTATTAACACCAGGAAATCCACAACATCTTCAGAACTTTTTCACATTAAGTTCAAGAACTATTTTAGATTATTGGATGTTTTCACCCCTGACAGGTCTGGTCCGCTTCGAACGGCTGATCCGGACCTTTTCTCCAGGTGTGAATCCTCTCGTTAGAACCCCGGTGCGGACCACACAACCAGACCCAGACCCGCTTTCTGAGGTGGTCTCGGTCCGCTTCCAAACAAACTCTGGTGGTTTGAATACAGAGCGGCCTCGACCCCTTTTGGACTTCCTGAGCCACCGTAGCTGGGCTTCACGGTAAGATGAGCCCTTCAGTGCTGCTAACGCTGCTGCTGCAGGTTCTGATCGGACTGAAATCGTAGCTGATCCTCCGTCTTCTGCTTAGCGACGCTGCTGCCAGCAGGTCGTGGGTCAGAACACGCAGAGCATCTGGTCTCACGCGGCTTCCGGCAGCATTTGCCGACGTGGCTCCACCATCAGGAATGTCCCGTGGTGAAGCCAGCGCTGGATGAGCTGCCCCGGACATTCAGAATGGCGCTGCCGCTGGAATACCAGAACAAATGTGCAGAGCAGAAACGCAGCAAGCAGGACTTCCATGTTGTTTTCTCTCCAGGTCTGTGCTCTGTCCCGCCCCCGTCGTTTCTGTCCAATGGGAGCAAAGATCGTCACCTTCCATTACAAATTATAGCCCGTTTGCAAAACAGCACAATGTGAAAGCAAACCGCACCAAACGGAACAAACAAAGTCCGAACCAGCGGACCAAAGGGCGTTCCTGCTGGGAATTCATCCAGACTGACTGGAACTCTGCTGTAGATCATTTTTAAAGCAGGACAGATGGAACAGACTGATCGTTGGATCATTTCATTTCTCGTGTCTTTGTTGCTTTTGTATTCATCAATTTTCATGTTTTTTCATTTATTCGGAGCAGTTCAGTGTTGCTTCAGTCGTGAGGAACTGCATGTTTGTTTCTGTCCACAACAGTAAAATAATTTTGGTGAGTCGCCATCCATCCCTCCCTCCCTCCCCGCCGCTATGGAGCGCCGCTCACCCATCATCCCGCTGTCTCTTTCCTGCTTTCCGACTCTTGATGCCGTTTGGAGGCCGTGTCCAAACGCGGGTGTCTGGGTTGTGTTGGTTATATCAAATGAAATGCGTCACACATTGTTATTTAAATATGTTGTTATTATGATTATTGTAATGATTTTTCTTGAGCCCGATTTTTGACTCGGGGCGGAGCGACGGCGCTGCGTGGGTTTATTTTCAGAACTCTGTGGAACCGGCTCGAGCTGCAGCTCCTTCAGGGTTTCTTCTACCAGCTTTGAACGTCCACCGACTCAAACCTGGCTCCATTCTTCTCTGAAGATCACCTCCAGCTCAGTCAGGCTGGACGGAGACCATCGGTTTTCACGTTTTGCAACAGATTCTCAGTTAGCCTAGGCCTGGACTTTGACTGGGCCATTCTACCGCATGAATCTGCTCTGCTCATCATATCTCAGGCTGGTTGTCCTGCTGGAAGGAGAACCTCCACCCCAGGCTCTGATCTTCTGATGCCTCTGATTGGTTTTGCTCCTGGATGGTCCTGATTTAGCTCCATCCATCTCCCCACAGCATGATGCTGCCTCCACCATGTTTCACCATGAGGATGGCGTGGGCTGTGAGCAGAGCAGCTTCCTCCATGTTTGCTGTGTCTCCTACGGGGCGAACCGGACTCCTCCCAGAGCATCTGGGTTTATACCCAGATTAAATTCTGCACAGCTGAAATCTGCAGCTTTTCTGATTTTCATTTGTTTAAAAAAAAAAAAAAACATTCACAGCTTCTTAGTTATGGACTATTTTGCATCACAAGTTTGTGGTCGGGATGTGACAGTTAAACGGGTGTAAATACTTTTGCGAGCCACTGTAAATGATGCTGCCAGAACACCCACAGTGCTTCCTGCTTCAAAGCTTGTCCCTAATGAAGGTCTGGCCACAGTGGGCGTGCGCTGCATGGATTTAGATCCTCTGGGTTTTATCTGCACCCTTGCAGAGCGCACCCATCTGTGATCCCAATCATTCATAAATTCTCCCAGAGATTTTTATCCTGTCTCGTCTGCAGATCCCAACTCCCCCCAGACATCCTCACATAGCCGGTAGTTCTTCCCCTCCCTGCTTTAACTTTCATCTTTCAGAGGTTTTTGAACTTTCTCCTCGGCTCAGCTCTTTGTTGCTGCAGCATCTTGACTTTCCCACCGTTCTCCCCGTCTGTCAGCCAGAAAAAGAGCAGTGCAGTTCCCTCCCAGAGCCAGCGCTGTGTGCAGGCCGTAAGAGGCTGCAACCCGGCAGAATGTAAATAGAGCAGTGTTTTTCACATTACTTCACCGCTTATTTTTAGTAGGCGAACAAGAGCCTGCGAGGGTGTGCCTTTCTGAAGCCGCCACTGCAGGGCTTATCAGCTGAAAGCAGAAAAATAGGAGAGAAATTATAAATCAAAGAAAACAGCAGCAGTGACCCAGTCCAGGATATGATGTGTAGCTTTATGGTTCTGGTTGCACTGGAACTGGCAGACAACACGTTAAACCTGTTTTTAAAGGGTTAAACATATATGATTGTCATGTATAGTTGCTCGATGATTTTGCTGTATACCTGCATACCTCATGATGTGAAGCACTTTGAACTGCCTTGCCTCTGAAATGTGCTACACGAATAAACTTGACTTGACTGAACAGAAGGAAAGGACGTTGTCTCGCTGTGGCTGCTTTTCTCTTCCTGTCCCAGGGTGCTGGACGCTACCTCAAGACGTCAAAAAGCTTTATTTTAGCTTCAGTTTATTGCATTATGTTGTTCTTATAAATATAGGTTCGTTTTAATGCTCTTTCTATGCACATTTAAATACTTAAATACTCCACCTTCTGCAACCCGCAAACATGCCACTCCAGGTCAGAGACCATTATTATGTGCTTATATGGAGGCTTTTCATACCAAGCTGGCTGGTTGAGCAGGTACAACAGAAAACTGCTGGATGGATGATGGTTCCACCAACCTTTCCTTTCCTCCCTAGCCTGCAGCTGCAGACCCACAAGCTGCTGCCAGACCGATTAATCGCTAATTGAAATAATCGTCAACTAATTTAATAATCGATGAATCATAAAGTCAAAGCAGCAATGAAGCCAAAACTGAACAATAAATATGCATATTTCACATTTAAGATGAAAAACCTTCTTAGTGTGTAAATCTGTTCTACCCAGAGCTCCTCTAGAGGCAGCTTTAGCTTCACATTCTGGAAATAAATCTGCTATTAATCACCTTTTGCATCCAGTTATTAATTCCTTAATTGAAATAATTGTCAGCAGATCAGCCCCACACTCTATTGATGTTAAGTGAAGCAGAAAAGGGCTTATTTAACTATTTATTTGGTATTTATTTAGCTGCAGTTGCTTCCTCTGCTACAGACGCTCAATCCTTCGCTAAAGCAATGCTGTTGTTGCATTTTAGGCAATAAAATTATGATTTTCTTATTTAAAACAAAGATTATTTGTTTACATTTTAATGTATTTTTAAATACATATTTTTAAATGAAAAATTTGCAGAATCTGGAGATTTTTTTTTACCCGATTAATTGATTAATCGTCAGAATAATAATGGATTATTAAAGTAATCGTTAGCTGCAGACTCCAGTATCGTCCTGCTTTCAGCTCCAGCCATCCTCCATCACCTCTGAGCTGCTTCCCTGTTGTTGCTGGAGAAAAGCGTCCCCATAGCATGATGCTGCCACCGCCATGTGGGGATGGTGTCTTCATGCTTTGCGTGTTTTTTAAGCTTTATTTCATTCGCTGATGATAAAGATCCAGTTGTCCTCAGATCTGTGCTGCATTCGGAAAACAGCTGATAATGTTGCTCATATTTCCCTCACCTTCCTGTATTTCTCCCAGTCTCTGTGGAGATGAAGAATGTCCATCAGCGGTGGCCATGGCGAGTCTGTCCCGCAGGCCGTAGATCACTCTGGCATGTAGAGTTTGAATGCTGCTCTTCTGATATAATATCTGCTGAAAGCACTGTGATTGCGATCTCTGAATAATGAGTACGATGTGATTCACTGGTTCTGGTTCTGGCTGTGGACTTTCAGTTTAGGTGCTGAAACCACCGTGTGCAGCGGATCGACTGAATGTCATGAGTCAGACTGTTTCCACAGAGTCACGCCGTGCGCTGAGTCATGCACAACACCATCAAGTTCAGTTCAGCTTGATTCCGATACCACAAACTCCCAACCAAGTCATGAAGGCGCATTCCAGAGGAGGCCGCTGCAGCGCCCCTGGGGGGGGACACACTTCATCAGTGTCCAAACAGTCCTTCTATAGTGAGAGGCTCCAGTGGAGGGGATCAGCTCCAGCTAAGACACCCTTTCACACTTCCTCCCTTCCTTTCTCCAAAGCCCTCCCTCCTGTGTGACCGCAGGGCCTTCCTTCCTTCCTCCTCCTCACACACACGGCCGGGGGAGTCGCGGGGGAGTCGGCTGGGCGGACCTTCCCCGATCAGACAGACAGAGGGACAGAGGATGCTGCTGCTGCGGACCTTGGGCTTGGTTTTCCTCCCATCCTGACATCATTCCTGTTTTCACTGGACAGCAGGAAGGAGACGTGATGTTGCTCAGGAGGACCAGAGCTTCACGGGTCTGTGGCCCAAACTCTGTTTCAATCTAATGGAGGAAACCAACAAAAACATGACGTCCTGTTAGTGGTGGGACTGGATTCAAGTTTTTAACCCGGTTCATTTCAGACCCTGCAATTAATTAATCGCATGAGATGCATAAACTCAGCAATTCTGACCATAAAAATATTGAAATCATACAGAAAATAAATGAATTTACAGAACAAGAGGTGGAAAAATAGATTTTCTCTGATCATTGCCGATAAATAAAGTTCGCCTTCCTTTCCCCAACTGGGCTTGAACTGGTCCAGGTCCTGAAGCAGCAAAGCAGCCCAAACCATCACACTGCCACCACCATGTTTGACTGTAGCTCCATGAAAGAAATGATCATTTGAAATCTGCTCAGGTTATCTTAGTTTGACGATCTGAAACATGTAGGCTGGATTTTAAAAAGTAATAAATGTGTGAGAGGGGTAAATGGTTTTTCACAAGGCTGCACTCCTGCTGCAGAGAGGGAGGAGTTCACTGTCAGTCTGCAGCTGCAGGTTCCGCACACACATGAAGACACTTTGAGTCTTGTGAGTTCTGCAGTGGACCAGAACCTTGCCAGAGCCTGGTTCATCTCCTGAGTGATTTTCCAGCAGCAGAAGACGACGAGGGTCACAGTAAGAGCAGTCTGTGTCCGTCCTGCAGGGAGCCGTCCGGCTCTGCTCCTCAGTCCTGAGCGTTGTGATGTGACTGCGGCCTCAGCACGCAGCAGCTGGCTGCAGGGAGACGAGCGCTGCAGCCAGCGGTCTGGCTGCTGCTGCTGCTGCTGCTGCTGCTGGGGACAGTCCACTGCTGTCCCAGTCTCTGCTGACTCCCCTCTTCACTCCACTGTTTTTTCACTCCTTCCTACCCCCCTCACCCCCCGGAGCAGCAGAAGGCCTTGTTTCTTTCTGTTACTTTCTCCCCCAGTCAGAATGTCCATCTGTCCTCCTATTTACCAAACTTTTGTCCGCTGCTTTGCGTCCTGCTTTCTCTCGCCCAGCTATTATCCTCCTGTCCTCCATGCTGCGTTTCTTAGATTAACTTTTCCTCCTTTCTTTCTGTCCGCCCCGTCCGTGTCCCTCCTGTCTCAGCGCTGTGGCAGCCATTCCTCTTTTCCTTTTATTGCCGGTTGCCATGTCTCACTTTCTCCACTCTTTTCTCTACAGCCCTGTCCCCCTTTTTTGTCCCTTACTCTTATTTCCGCACAATTTCCATCCTATTCTTCGTATTCATCTCAACTATAGTCCCTTCTTTTCCAAACGTCACAATACTGTATCTTTTCTTCAGCCTTTAGAGGAACTGCAGTTTTTTCACAGGTGTCTGTAAGGGGGGGATTTACATTTTCTCAGGACAGGCAGCCCGTGGAGAGAAGCCTGCTGGCAGATCAAAGCCTCCAGCTGTAAACCGATCTGAAAGAGTCCAGCATTAGCATCCATCAGGGTACCTTGAAAGCTCCCTGATCAGCAGAGAGGGAAGCTGAGGGCCCCCCAAAGTGAAAGCCCAGTCTGTAGGCGGGTGGAGGAAGGCTGGAAAGGAGGAGAGAGGAGGAAACTTCCCATAATAAGCTGCAAATGTTGTCATTCTTCTCTTTGTTTCATCATCATCCTCCTCGTTGTGTGTGTCCGAGCGCTGCTTCGCGCAGGTTTTATCTCAGCTATCAGAGGAGTTAAACGTTAGGAACGGAGGAGGGAAGAAGGAAGGACTGGTGCTTACGAAAGGTGCAACAACGTGTGATAAAGATCAAGATTAGAGCTGCATTCCTGCTGTGATCCAGAGCTTGATTCTGACAGTATTTTCATCACAGCTGAAGTGAGGCTTACACTCATTGTGTAACAAACTGACGGCTCATAAATTACAAAAGTCTGCATCTTTCTCACCGATCTTCAGATATAATTCCCACCAGGTATCAGATTTATTGACCCTGAGCCCTGTGAGCGCTTCAGGAAACAACACACACACACACACACACACACACACACGTACGTCAGCTTCCCAGCTTTTACATCAACAGCAGATCTAAATTCTGTCACCAATTTTCTGACCATTTTATTCCAACTCTGTTTTTGCTCTGACGTTCCTCCAGCAGAAAAAGATGCGTGAAGCTCCTGGAAAGAAATCCAGCAAGAAACATCCAACCTTTAATTTATTACTTATGAAAAAAAAATCACTGATTGTTCACTGATTCGTGCTTCTAACAAACCATTTTGAAGTTATAAATACTGAGTTAATCCGTTTTTTCCAAGTAATAATCCATAACTTTCTGTTTCCCAAAGGTTTAATGATGTTTGTTGATGATGCAACAAACTCTCCTGGATGGATCTGCCATAGAATAAAGGATAAACATGTGGAAAATCACTGCATGTCCACCGTTCAGCATGGTGGAAGATGTGTGGTGCTGTGGGCCTGTTTCTCTGGCATCTTTTGTTCTAAAAACTGAGCTCCTGATGAATACATCTGTAGGGCAGAATACTTTCTCTCCACATACATATAAACAAACAAACTACAACTAAACCTTTAATAACTTCAAAGAAAATAGATATTTTTCCAGAAAGTGGAAAACACTGGGTGGAGGACATGCAGATGTAATAACTTAGCACCCGCCATGCGATTTCTTAAACCTGGACCAGATTGCTAGATGCTGTTTTTGCGTCTAAATTTAACAGGTCTGCAAAGCAGGTGCTGCAAAAATGTCAGCGCTCCCTGTGGCGAGCAGGAGGCATCCATACAATGACAGAAGACACTGCTGGTCAAATATTTGGAACATTTAAAGAATCTAAAATAAAACGGATCACAAGCAGATTAGAACTAGCCTCCAGCGAGCTGCAGGATCCCTGAGTAATTGCAGCGCAGCATAACAGCATCAGGCCTGGATGCTCTGCAGCAGCGCGTCTGTACAGCCCAGAAGAGATGATGCAGATTATATTTACCTGCTGCGGCGTCCACAAATTGTGCAGCAGACGGACTGGAGTTGGATTGAAACGGACTAAACTGGGTTACTGGGAATGGAGCCTTAAAGAGACAGAGGCCAATTTCAAGGCTCTGAATTGCGAAGAGAAATTTCTTTGAAGTTATGTTTGATTCTGACAGTATTTTCATCACAGCTGAAGTGAAGGTAACAGTTACTTGATTGTGCTATAAGATGACACTGTGTGCCCCCCCACCCCGCCTTAAACTGCAGGTATGTTGAATGTCAGGTGTGTCCTCCAGAGAAACCACCTGAGGTAGAGGAGCTCTCACAGCTTGTGGACATGCGTGTCAGAGTCCCGGGCCAGAGCTGCATGTCTGTGTCTTACCTCCAGCATGGACAGACAGACAGACAGACAGACAGACAGGCGGTTGGTGGCCGTCCTGTCCACCCCAGGATGAGTTTCCTTCTCTGTTTAGGGAAGAGGATGTGATCTCATCCAGTAAAAATCCCAACCCAACCTATGTCTCTTGCCACTCAGGCATTAATCCAGACCTCTTTGTGCACAGTCCCCCCCACCCCCCCTGCTTTCTAACTCTCTGCTGCTTCCTGTATCTCTTGTCTCCTTTCAGTCACTTCAACATTCAGTTGAGGAGCTTCTCTCTGTCTGCAGCAGGCAGCCGGGGGCTCATCCTGTCACATGACGTTTATTTCTTCTGTTCTCACGTTTTGGGCAGATTTCTCCAGTTATTGCTGCTGTTTTGAACTCATAGCTGAACATGTTTTCTTCCACCCAGTTCTCTGGTTTTCATGCGTCTCTCTCCAGCCGACTCAGGCCTCTGGCTGACTGCATGCTTCTGTTTTTCTGAACACAATGAGCTGCTGACGGGCAGAGCCACACAAAAGCCCCGAATCTCAGTCCTCCGTGTCCAGAGCAGCAGCTTTGTTTCTGTTTCAGGATTTTTTTTCTCTGTTTGTATGAATTTATGAGTCCATATCCGCACTATTTTAGCTCCTGCTGTGGATATTCATTCTCATCCCTGAACCGCTGCTGCCATTGTTACCAGTCATCCCAGTAACCAACCAGCAGGTTTCAGCTGGTTCTGCTCATCATGGTTTGTCTGTGTGCATGTGGCAGATTATTATGACCCCTCATAACTCTGACAGCATGAATCCGTTTCAACCAGGGTGCTTTTTTGACAGAGATCAAATATCCTCCCATTAATTTGCTGTTTCTGTTTCATTGTTGCTTTACTTTGTGATTACTGCTGGAAGGCTGGATCCTGAATATACACCGACATGGAGATGTATTCACACCCCATTAAGTTTGTCCCATTTCTTGTTTCAACAACAAGCTTCAGAGTTAAATGATTTATGGTTTTCAACATGTTTTATAATTAAAAACCTAAAATCTGTGATGTGCATTATTCTTCCTGCAGTCCACAGTTATGCTCCAGTTATGCTGGTCTGTTACGTAAAATCCAATTTAAATATTTTGAAGGTTTAGGTTGAAACGAGACAAATTGTGCCAAGTCCAAGGGGCATGAATACTTTTGTAAATGTGCAGAAGCATGGAGAAGCTGTGGGAGAGGCAGCATATCAGTGAGGAGAGGATGGACACAGGAAGGATCTTGCTGCAGGATCATCTCAGTCTGACGTTCCTCCTGGAAAAAATAGGCTGCGATGCAAATTCTGCAGATGTCAAATCCCTTTGAGGCAACATTTAATGTGTAGCTGTACAATAAATGATAATAAATCTCCCAGGTTTCCATCCCTCCAGGTGAACATGGGCTAGTGGAGAGTTAAAGCATTTCTCTGACAGGTCAGTCTAAATATGTTAAATCTGTGCCAAAAGGAGCTGAGGCAGCTGCGCTGGAGTCCAACCCTGGACTAACAAGTGGCCATTTAGAGTAAATAAACTAAAAATCTGAAATTAAATTTAGATTGAGTAAAATGTTCTCAATAACCCTGATGCCGAGTGAAATGTTGCATTTCTTTAGTCTTGATCTAAAACTTAAATTAAATTAATTTAATAACAAAAAACATCCTGCAAATAATAATTTCAGTTCAGTTCAGTTTGTTTCTATAGAACAAATATCGCCTTGAGGCACTTTACAGGAAAAACATTTCAGTGCAATCATCCATTCATTCCAGTTGATCCTTGTTATCAATCAGCGCATCAAGCTCAGTTTATTTTACAAATTAGTTAAAAAAGTTTGTATCAGAGGAAACCCAGCAGAGCATCGAGTTGTCAGCCTGCAGCGTTCGCTCCTCCTGGACGTGGCGACAACAGAAAATCACTTTTATTGGTGACTTTCCAGCAATCCCTCATAGTGAGCGTGCATGCAGCGACAGTGGAGAGGAAAAACTCCCCTTTAACAGGAAGAAACCTCCAGCAGAACCAGAACCGGGCTCAGTACCAGCAGCCATCTGCCACGACCGACTGGAGGTTGGAGAAGACGGAGCAGAGACACAGGAAGAGACAGAGGAACTGACCCAGGAGTACTTTCTATGTTCATGAAATGTAAGAAGTTCACAGCAGGAGAAGGAGAACGATGAGTTGATGGCAGCATCATCTCAGCTGAAGCGCTGCTCCAGGAAGGCATCACAGCCAAACAGAACATCTCACCAGGTGTACCTTCTATGGAGAGGAAAAAAACTTTAAACAGTTGAAATAACAGCAAATAATGCAAATTGGAGAGTAGTAGAAGAAAAAAGTGAGGAAAAAGTAGTCAGTTTGTCCATAACAAACAATTTCAGCATCATAATGTCTGCAGATTGGCATAAATATCCATCCATTATCTAAACCTTGCAGACAAACAAATGTTTCTGGACTGTGGGAGGGAGCAGGAATACCCAGAGAGAACCCATGTATGCACAGAGAGAACTCCCTGGGCTGGGATTCAAACCCAGGACCTTCTTGCTTCATGGCAGCAGTGCTACCAACTGCGGTGCTGTGCAGGACTTTCCTGTAGTTAAGAGTCTGGTTTGCAGGATTTGATCATTTAAATCTAATCAAAAAGACAACTTTTTTTTTTTTTTATCTCAAATGCATTTTACATAACTTGAAAAAAAATACATTCCATCAGTCTGATCCACTTCGGAAACTTAAGTTGGTCTAAAGTTTCCGAAGTGGATCCCAGTAAAACCAGTCCTGAAACTGACACCAGTCCTGGAGGTTTTCTGGACTTTAAGATGATGAAAGAAACCAGGAGATGGTCAGTTGTTCTGACCATCTTCTTTAAGAACTACAAGCTTCATGAAAATATCTCATCTTTAACGACTCCGAATATTTATTCAGTATCAGAAACATGATTCGTTTCATCGATATCCCTGTTTTCTTCTTTTTTTACAGCAGCTCCTGACAGCAGAACAGGAAAAGTTTTGTCTTCGGGATCTGTTCTGGAAAAAATGCTTTGAGTTATTTATTTTTGATCACATTCCAGCGTCATCTTTTGCCTTAAACCTTCCAGAAACTTGTTGTTTCTGCTATCAGTTGCTGGGGCTCTGTTGACCACACATTGTGCCCTCATTCAGCTCAGGAATGTCTCCCTTATCAGCTGTTTTGTCTGGGGGGCATCCGAAGAGGGCTCGGCGTTACGATTGATAGGCTTTTCTGGATTCCACACCTCTCTTTGTTGTTCCCTGACTCTTCCTCGTCTCATTCCTTTTATTCCAACTCCCTCTTCCTCTCCACCATTTTTCTCTGCTCACATAAACCCTGAGAACAAAAATCAAAGCTGATTTCTTTAACTAAACAATGTAAAAAATGTTTTTTTTTTACCCCCATGAAGCAATATGCTGACATTCAGAATGATGCACAACACAAAATATGGAAGAAAATATGAATCTACATAGAATGGAAATGATTCACATTACTGATCTAAGAGGCGAAAATAGTTTCTACTCATATGATCAAGCAGGTTCCCAGTTATGGTTGTTTCATCACTAAACTCAACTATAAATCTGTCAGATTACAGATTGTGACTAAAACAAGTTTTCCAGACTAATGTCGACAATATTTAGTGCCATGTGTCGTAATCATGTTCTAAAAACATTAAAAGTACATGAAAGCCTCCGATCAGATCAGTAATGCTGGTGTGTTTCCTTTTCACCGCGGCCTTTCTGGTGGATGTTGTCGTCTCCGAAGCGAGGACGGACGCCTGTCGGCTTCAACACGTCGAACTATTCTCACGTCCTGTCGCTCTCTTTCTGCCGCCAGAGAAGCCGTCGTACTCTGGAGAAAGTTGGACAGTGGGGACGATCGTCTTTCCTGCTCTGGCATCGATCGTCTCCATTTAGCTTCTTGAACCGTTGTGTTCCTTTCAAACCTGCAGCTTATTGGCTGAAACCAAAACAAAAGTGTGCGAACAGCCAAAGAAAGCCCCTTATGTTAGTCAGCTGTGAGACCCCCAGCCCAGATTCCCTCTGTTAACAAGCTGAATTCAAACACAAAGCTGACCGTTTTAAAACCTCAGAAGCTGCTATTTAAAGCACGGGAAGCTTTCTTCATGACTTCAACTCGTAGATGTAACAAAAAAACAAAATCTTTCATCTTTTCTGCTCTGGCGACCTGTTCCTGGTTTTGCCGTGGCACGTCATACTCCACGGCTTTTATTATTGTTCTGGTTTAAAGTTTGCTTCCTGTTTGTTTATGAAAGTTGATGATTTATTGGTTGTAGCTGGCATTAATATCAATAAACTACATTGCTTTTTGATTCAAAACTTTTAATGTTTAATAGTTTGATTCCTCATTCCTCGTGAGAAGAAAACTTCAGATTTCACAGGCAGAGTTTAGTAATAATAGAATCAAAGTAAAAATGTCCTGTGTGATATCTGCAGTTACTGGAGAAAATGATCAACTACCAATATGAAATATTAAAATAAATCCATCACTGAATCTAGTAATTAAAGTGTCTGTAGTTCTTCCACCCATTCTGATTATTTCTGCTCACATATTCATCCAGAATAGTGTGCATGTCCTCATGTGCTCTCTTTGTCAACAATCTGCATTGTGAACATCCATCTGATACCGACCGCGCTGCGCTTTGATCAGACACACTGGTGGCTTTCTGGAGGCTTCACTTATTGCTTCAGAGGAAGCAGCTAGTTAAGGTTAGTTAGTCCTGCACTCTGCCAGGTTGACTGAAACCTGATCAAGAGTTTGTCAGCTTTCTGCAGAAATATTCACACCCTCTTACCTTTTCACATGTTGTCCTTTAATGTATTTTATCAGGATTTTACTAACAAATCAACACAAAGTTGTTCATAGCTGTGAAGAAAAATGCACCAAAACTAAAACAATGAATAATTTTCAAGATTTTAATTTTAAAAACTGTGTGGTGTATTTTTATTCAGCCCTCTTTGAGTCAGAACTCAGTAGAACCTCCTCTGGCTGCAGCAGGGGTTTAGCAAGCTTTCCAAAAGTGTGGGGGATGTGAGTTGGCGAGATTGTATCTTTTAATCACTGCATGGGGGCGTGTAATATATATATATATATATATATATATATATATATATATATATATATATATATATATATATATATATATATGGGGATGGATGAGGTGGGAGGTAAGACAAAACACCACACATCGCCCTCAGCAGACCATCTTGGTGGCAGCATCATGCTGCAGGGAGGCTTTTCAACAGGAACAGGGAAGCTGGTTAGAACTGATGGAAAGGTAAATTAAACCAAATACTGAACAATCCTGAAGGAAAACCTGCTTGAGGCTAAAGACTTGGTTAAAGTTCATCTTCCAAAAGAACAATGACCCCCAACAAGCCAGAGCGACAATGGATGGTTTAAAATACAGCACCGTTATGTTGGAATGGCCTAGTCAAAGCCCAGACCTAAATGTAGCGAGACCTGAAATTGATGTTCCCAGTTGCTGTCCATTCAGTGTCACAGCATCTATTTGGCAAATAAGAACAGTTAAATATTTCAGTCTCTCGCCGTGTAAAGCTAGTCAAGGTTCGCCCCAGACTTTCAGTTTTCAGATTTATATTTGTAAAACACTTTAAATAATGCATCCTTTCCTTTCACTGATCTATCAGATGAATTCACAATAAAATACAGTGAAGTTTGTGGTTGTAAAGTGAAAAGGTTCAAGTGGTGTGAATACTTTGGTGATGCATTGTATTTAATTCATAAATGTCTGGTGACCATGTTGGATGAAAAAGGATAAAAAAAAATGTTTCTTTCTTGTAGAAAGAAACATTTTTATTTTGTTTATTTTGCATTTTTTTCTATATATATCTTAAATCTCTTTATTGAGAGCAAAGCGGACCGAAGTCAGAGTCCTTGTTTGTGTCACAAAGTTGGGGAATAAACTGGTTCTGGTTCTGAATGCAGTATTTAGGAGGTGATATCCTGACTGGATGAAAAGGATCTGTCTGCGCGCAGATTTTCGGTGAGCTTTTGTAAAGTTTTAAAGTTTGAAATCGCAGACAGGGGAAGCGGGAGAGACAGCTGAACGCGCGAGCACCGAGCATTCGCATCAGTGTGGAGCTCGTGCCAGAACGTATTTAGGGAGCGCGCGTGAAACGCACACACCGCTAATTATTGTTTGTTCACATCGATATGTGCGCTCAGATCAGACTCACCGTGTGCTCATATAAACATGATGTCACACGGTTTTTCAGCAAAACTGCAGTAAAAGTGGGGGGCGTTTCACTATCTCACTAGGAAAAGTGTGGGTGTTAAAACACCCACATCCCCCACGGGTGCGACGCCCCTGGGTTGCAGGTCTCTGGGTTCGTCTCCAGCTCAGTCGGACTGAATCGAGGACGAGAGGTGGGCGATGTGGACATAAAGTTTTATCACGACATTTTCTGTTACTATTGTGATAATGATAAAAGTGACGATAAGAACTATTTATGCCTTCTTTTTTGGAGAACTGTGTGGCTCTGACTGCATGGCTCAGCAACCATAACCCCACGGCTGTAAAACGCTTCTTTAGGACGCCGGTCACATAAAGAAGTGGGATTCATATCAACCAAACTGCTCACAGTCTGGGCCAGATTTTAGAAAGGGCTTACAGGGGCAGTAGTCCAGGGACCCAATTTTTGGGGGGCCCTAAAGGTTTTTATTTATTTTATTTATTTATTTTAATGAAAGTGCATTTTGCAAAAAATGTACTTTATATAAAACTCACAGACCCAAATTAGTTGATTGTTATTAATATTTAGGGATTTTATTGAATTTAAACAATTTTCAAGTATTTGCAAAATTATTAATTAATAGTTGATTTCTTTGGAAACAACATGTCGTTATTAGCGAGGGGATGTATGAAACCTACCATGCAGCAATTCATACCTGCTGCTGTTTCGGACTACCTGTTAATGTACTGTAATTTGCATTAGTAAAATCATTTTTCCTTGGTGGATAGGGCACCAAAATGGCTCCAGCCCAGGGGCCCACATCCTTGTAACTCCAGCCCTGCTCACAGTAACTGCATTTAATCATATTTTCAGGTTTCTTGATGATTGATACTGTCATTGAACAAACAGTGGAGTAAAACTAACAAACCTAACAATACGGACAGTTTTGTGGGGTTTTAAATATCATTAATTAGAATTTATCGTGACAACAATAAATCAAATTTCTTATGTGCTCCATCCTGTCTCCAGGAGGTCCATCCTGTCTCCAGGTGGTCCATCCCGTCTCTATGTCCAGATGATAGATGGATCAGAGCTCTGGGATGTTGCTGTAGAACCAGCCCTGCTTTAAACTTCTCCAGAACTTCCTCCCTGCCCCTGGGTTCCCTGGGTTCTTTGGTCTCCATGATGCTGGATGTTCTCTAAATTGTATTCAAGTGTCTTCTTGGTTGCTGGATTTTATTTCAGGACGTCAGAGTAAAGGGGGCTGAAGTAAAATCCACACTTTTCAGATTTTTATGAGTAAAAACGTCACAGTTATTCATGACTTTCTGTTTGTGGTTGGAACGAGAGAAACCGTGGAAAAGTTCAAGCATTTGAATCAAAATGGAAGCTCATTGTCCTACTTTTCTTGCTTTTAGCACCTTTGAACAATTCAGGAAGTCTTCTTACCTGAGCAGAGAGAATGTCCAAGGCTTGCTCCCATTTTCCCAGGCCTCCCTCCTGCAGCCGGAGCCCTGACCCCAACAGCCCAATGATTTATCCCCGATTGTTAGGAGGCCAAGCGCTGCACTTCAATTGGCTCCATATGAGAACGGTGCAAAAAGGTCATCTATACCAATCATTTTCAGTGGCTCATTATTCCCAAGCCCAACAACCCAAAGAGCCAATTTCCTAGCGCACTGTTCATAAAAGTGACAGATGGCCAGGAGCTGGAACAGCTTTCCTGTAAGCGTCAGCCGGCTCCTTACAATGCTCCTTAGTTTGCTGGAGATTGGAGCTGATTCCCCCTCCAGCCTCTCTCACCTTCTCTGAGCTGAGCTGCTCATGTTTTCCTAACTGAACAATGTTTAATAGCTGGGGTTCAGATCCAGCAGCCTGACATGTGGAAGGAAGTCTCTCTACCTTTGAACGTCACCCAGAGACAGAGAAGGAGACAAGGTCTCCTTTCATCCCCCAGACCTTCCACTCTCTGGTTCAGGGTCATCTACAGTCACCGGAGGCAGCCTGGAGCCCTCTATGGTGGCCTAGGAGGGTCATTTCTACGTGCCTGTGAGATGAATGTGTGGCTTGGAACAACAGCTGAGAATAAGACTTGGCTCAGCCGTCCTGCCCCCCTTCTGACACAACTGTGGTTTCCTCATATCTTGGCTGCTTTTCATCAATGACCTCTTTTCTGTTTTTCTGCTGCTCCAATAATAACCAGACTCCTCTTGTCAGTGTTTGACAACCAAGATCGTTTTTGTCGTGTTTGTTTCCACTTTGAGCTGTTTTTGGCTGAGTGGAGATGAGGAGTCCTCCTCAAGTCGCTGCGTCCGCTGCTGGAAGGAGGATCTCCTCTTTCCTCTGAGGTTTTTCATCTTCTGAACTCTCCTGACCTACATTGGTGGGTTTGAATCAGTGCTGGAGCTCACGATTATTTTAGCAATCTAGTATTCTATCAGTATTTGTGACCCTTCTGAGATGTATGCGAACACATTTTAGACGTTTTGTGATCACCAGAGCTTTCTTTTCTGCCTCTCCATCTTTTGCGATATGATTCAAACGGAAAAAATGCGCCCAGCTCGTCCTCGAAGGGGTGTGCACCGGAGTTCCCTCACGGTGTGTGTAGCTGGGGGTGGCAGGAGGAGGGGAGGGGCCTCTGTTATTGATCATATCATGAACACATCCACAAACAGCTGTTAAGTACAGAAAATCCAACTAGAAATAATTTATCCACCATTGCTTCTGCGCCGCATATACTGCATACCCAAAACATCAACCTGGAAACGTTCTTGAGACAGGTGAGACTGACCCTTTCAGCAACAAACTCTCCTGTATGGATCTGGCAGAAAATAAAGGATAAATATGTAGAAAGCACTGCATGTCAAGCGTGGTGAAAGATGTGTGGTGCTGTGGGCACCACACATCTCTGGCATCATTGACTCTTTGAAATAAAGGAGCATTGAAAAGAAATGCATCCTAACAAATGTATCCCCATCTGTAGACACAGAAAGTCCGGTTAGATGTTGCTAAAAAGTCGAATCCTTAACTAGTTTATGGCTGCAGCTAACAATTCTGTTAATTATTGATTTTTCCATTGATTATTCTGACAATCGATTAGTCGGGTAAAAAAACTGTCACATTCTGCAGATTTTTCATTTAATCACTTAAGCTTATTTTATAAAATATTACAAATACATAAAACATGCAAATACAAATTTCAAATCCTTTTTTAAATCAGAAAATCAACATTTTATTGCCTCAAATGCAACAGCATCATTCCTCCAGTGATGGACTGATCATCTGCAGCTGCTAAATCCTTGGAACCTGAGGACAGCTCAGCTCTTCCTGCTGGACTGAACATCAGTGGAGGACTGATCTGCTGATTATTAGTAGATTAACTGATTAATAACTGGACAGGAAAGGTGATTAATAGCAGATTTATTTCCAGAATGTGAAGCAGGTGGAGCTAAAGCTGCCTCTGGAGGAGCTCTGGGTGGAACAGATTTACACACTGAGAAGGTTTTTCATCTGAAAGGCTGATATTTGTTGTTCAGCTTTGGCTTCATTGCTGCTCTGACTGGGCTGGTCTCTCAGCTGACGGCCTTTTAGAGTCTCTAGACTCCAGTTAACGATTAATCGATTATTGAATTGGTTGATGATTATTTCAATAATCGATTCATCCGATTAATCCGATTAGTCATTTCAGCCCTAGTCTGAATCCACGTTCAGTCTGCAGGGTGAAATGGTGCAGCGATACACTGAGACCACAGAGTCCTCTCTGGCCACTTCAGCCACCTGATGTTCAGAAAACGGGGGGGCTAACCCCCACCTCCTCCAGCCATCTTTCATCCTGGCATTGCAGCCCTCCCATACCTGCCTCTAATCTCTCCCTTGTGTCGGTGCAGAGGAGCAAACATGTACTTGCTCGCTATGGATTTCCCTTGGAATGCACCATTTTCGGTTCAACCTGTGCATGTAGCCTGTTTTGATAGGAGGTGATTATGGAGTATTTGTTTTCCGACTGGGTGTGGGAACCCGACCTGTTGGTACACTCGCATTGTGAGGCGGGCTGCTAGTTCCTCTGAAGCAGAATGACTCATGCAGGCTGACACATACCCCAATTAGCTTAGATGGGATTAGATCATATCTGTAATTAATATTTAGCACTAAACCAAAACCCATCTCAGGTATTTTGTTGACAACTGAAGACAGAAAAAAGTTTCCGTTCTGTTTGAACAGTTTGCCCCCCCCCTCCCCGTGAAAAGGCGAGTTATGAGTGGAATAACCACAACCTCCAGCAGAGGTGACTCTGTGTTATTCCACTTCGACGTGCTACTGCTGGTCAGACAGTCCTGTCTGTCATGGGGGGGTCCATTCTGGGACAGATCCTTCGTTCCAGCAGCTGTCAGACTCTAGAACCATCACTGCTCCCAACACACTCCATAAGTATTCACACCCCTGCTAGTATCTGAACACCTTTACTGTTGCGTCGTTGTTTGTTGTCACTAATTGTAAATAGTTTTTTTAATGCTCAAAGAGACATGCACATTTTGTACATGTTTGAATGAACTATCTCAGTTGCACATTCCTCTGGACTAGAGTATTTTTTATAACTACACAGTATTCATGTTGAAATTTTGCCTTACTGTACATATTTTTATTCTTTATTCAGTTTTTATATATGTTATATTCTATCTATGTGTGGGTCTATTTGCTGTTATGACCTGTCATTTTGCTGCTGTTGGCTGAGCGTAAATGGCGTAAAACTCGACATCACGTTTGCTATCAAGTCTACAAAGAAAGGCTGCGAAGCTATCGCTCATCATTAAAACATGCAAATCATAAACAAAATCATAAATCATAAACAAAAACATCAACAACGCTCATGCCCTGTTTACCACAGTTGACAGGTTGACCAACCCTCCTGTGATTTTACCACCTGAGCTCCACTCTACCAGGGCCTGCAGTGACTTTACCAACTTTTTTACAGAGAAAATTCAAAAACTTAGAGGGTTAATCTGCACATCCACACCAAATCCAATAACGATGCTATGCCCAAACTTAACAATTGCAGACAAAATGGCTGAATTTCACCAACCCAACCATGAAAACTTAGAAGAGATTTTAAAACAATTAAGCTCATCCTGCTGATGTCTTGATATCCTACCTACAACCTTCTTAAGAAAGTTCTGCCTGTCATTGCACCTGATCTGACTCAAATAGTAAACTCATCCCTCTCATCAGGTGTTTTCCCCCAGGCTTCTCATTGGCGCGGACAAAATTCACATGTGGAGTACCCCAAGGTTCAATCCTGGGACCCCTCCTTTTTAATATCTACATGCTCCCACTCGCTCCTCTATGTATTTTTCCAGGCACAAAGTGCACTTTTATAGCACAATCAAGTAGGATTGCAACTAATGATTATTTTAGAAATCAAATATTCTGACAGTCGATTTATTGTAAAACAAAATTCCCACATTATGCTGATTTTTCATTTAATCATTTCAGCTGTGTTTATATAATATTAGGTATTTATTGTTCAGTTTTGGCTTCATTACTGCTCTGACTGAGTTCT
This sequence comes from Anableps anableps, assembly GCA_014839685.1. NCBI lineage: Eukaryota > Metazoa > Chordata > Actinopteri > Cyprinodontiformes > Anablepidae > Anableps > Anableps anableps. Next base: position 39,367,307 of record CM026073.1, read on the forward strand.
TTCAGAAAATGGCCTTTTTTGAGTCTCTATTCTCCAGTTAACGATTAATCGATTTGTAAATTAGTTGGAGATTATTTCAATAATTGATTCATCACGATTAATCTGATTATTTCAGCTCTACAATCAAGTAACTATGTAATTTGATGCCTTGAAATTGTCCTCTGTGTCTTTAAGAAGCTCCTGCTCTTTCCAACACTCCTCCTTCAGCTCGTCATCACAACAGTGCTCCTCCATTATGCCATTTACAATCGTTCTTGGGAGTTCAGCAGACACGCAGCTCCACCAGGTGTTTGTTAATTGCTGCAGCCACTAGTCCGGAGGAGCTGTGTGGGGTAGGTGTGGGGGGAGGGGTGCTCGGTGAGAAGGGGGTGGGGTTGCTCGGCTGGGGACTTCAGCTCCATAGAAGCGCTTTGGATAAATAGGCAGCGCTTTATGAGCACAAGCATTTAGGCAACCCTGATTGGTTGCCGCGGGAGAATCAAGAATTTCTCAGACATTCATGAAAGAATCAAGGCAACACTCCAAGTATGTTTTTAATAAGGGAAAAACATTATAACATGATATGAAGATTAAAAAACTTGATTTTACATCATACTGCCCCTTTAAAAATAGTGTTTCTTCCAGTTATTTCAAGTGGAGTGAATTAACCAATCAGGAACTTACAAACCGTGACATCATCAGCTGGTTTTCCCGAAGATTTAAGACTTAGTGATCTTCAAGCAATTAAAAAAATCCTCATTATTGAAGCTCTTCAGTACGTAAAACCACCTGTGGTTCCTAAAGCAGCAAAGCTTTAGTCTGTTAAGATCTGGTTTCAGTCTGACCTGCTGGACGTGCTGGACATGCAGGACGTGTGTGAAGCTGCATCCATGTTGAAGTCGGTGCGTTCAGGAGGCAGTCACAGCGTTCCTGCTTCTTCCTGGTTGTGTTTGAAAGAAAAGAAGCGGTTTAAAGTCGCAGAGGTTAAGCCCCAACCATCAGGCTGACTGGTGGACGGTGGAGGTCTGAGTCCTGGTCTCAGTGGAGGGGGTCAAGAAAACCAAGAGAGTGAATGACGGAGGGAGGGGTAAGAAAGGGAGGCCCCTTTGAGACAATTCCCCTGACGTGGGGTCATCCACAGACACAGGAAATGCTTGACCTCACACCCTGAGAAATGTCCACAGCAGCCCACTTGTGTTAAAGGTGTAATTGGGCGTAATTAGAAACTGGCAAGGAGAGAAACGGAGACGGACTCGCGCCCCACATGCCTCCTTCTGGCAGCCGGAGACATGCTGGAGCCCAGCTCGCTCTGCACAGATTTACACCAAATACCAAACCAGCAAGCAGAAATCCCAACAACAAGGTTCCTTTCAGCTCCGCTCTGCTTTTATTCACTGTAAAATCTGCTCTCATTGTGCTGAAGCTCACCTGCACACAGCGAAGAATATGCTGCATCAAATACACGGCTTTGAAACATGAAACATGTTTGCGATGGAGCTGAAATGAGCTCTTGGGCCTGACCTTTCACCTTGACATCAGCTTCAATCCCTCCTTTGTCCTGCACTGCAGTTCACAGGAGCAGCAACCACAGGTGCTGGGGCGGCTCTTCATAGATATTCTATGCACATAAACCTCCCTGGGCCCATTTCTTCTCACTCCTGCTCCTCGTTGTGTCTGCTACGTGACTCTGTAGAACATGTATGTAAAACATGGAAGCGTCACGTGAAGCCGTGCAAAAAGAGCCAGCTGCTTCCCCTCACAGCTCCTGCAGGAATGTGCTTTCATTTAGCTCCTTCATTCATAAGAAATAAACCATCCACCCGCATGCTGGGGCTTCAGTGAGAGTAAAGGCTGTCAGCCATTGATGTGATGGGGGTGGGTACGAGTGCTGCAGGGTAGGTGGGTGGGCTGCAGCTTGGGAATGGAGGCTCAATGTATGGAGCATGTTAAAGGTCTCTGAGGCAAGTTCCAACTCATTACTGGCCTGTTTGGTCTCATTTCTTTTCTGAGCTAGAGAATGACGGAGAGGAAATCACAGAAAGCGCAGCAGATAACTGAATATTTCTGCAAAATCGTTCACATGCGGCTACAGGAACCTAACTTGACACAGGAGCTTGCTTTAAAAAAAAAAAAGTTAGGCAGTAATAAATTCAAGATGGCAGCAATTTTTCAAAATTTATTTTTGCACTAAATTTGCCAGTATTTATCACAGATGAATATGTTTGGTGTTATTTGTATTGTATTAAAGTTCACCCAAGGACACAACGATTGAAACAGATGGAGCGGGGCTTGAACCAGCAACCCGCTGATTATGGGATGAACTCCTACCACCGTAGTCACCATCGCCCCATATTTACTGGCAAGTTTTTTTAATTTTCAAGACGGCTGCCATGGTTATCATGAAATATTAATTTTTACATTAAAATTCCCAATAAGATGACCATAGAAATCATATATATTTTTCAAAATTACCGCCATGGTTGTAATGGAGAATTTACGTTTGCACTAAAATCGGCAGTAGTTATTAGCTGCAGCTAATTAAAAAGTTAGGTTCACCAACCACTAATCTGCTAAACAAGAATCTTAGCTCTGCTAACGCTGGACTGCAAAACAGATTTAAAAAATTAGCTGAAGCTAACTCTAATGCTTAACAATTTTTTTTTTTTTTTTTTTTTTTTTTTTTTAAATAGCAGAAGATGCAGCTTAACACAAAAAAATATGTGAAAGCTAATGCTAAACACATAAAAAAAATTAGCAGAAGCTAACACTAACCATTTAGACGGCTGTCTCTCAGTCTGTCTCACATCTCCTTCCAGTTGACAACTGGTGTGAGACTCGCAAACAGAAAAGTCCTCAGTTTCTAGATGACCAGAGTCAAAAACATATGATGTGACATAAAGTTCATCCAAGACATGAAAGTGGGAAAGATTTTGTGGCAATAATTGGTTTAAAAGGCTCAAAAACGGTAGCCATCTTGAAAAATGGTTGTCATCCTGAAATTCAACTGGCTGATGGGAAATTTGAAAAACATACAACCTGAGGGGTGAGCATGCTAATGTTTATGCTAGTATCCACACTTGAAAGATTTTTACAGTGATATGCTGCTCTAAGACAAATAAACAGAAATGAAAAAGCGTTTTCAACATGTAAGATTTGTGTTTCTATTATGATTTACAACAATGGCGCAGAACAAAGTTTGTAAAAGTTGATTTTAACCCCTCTGTGGTGCTGATGATCTGGGTAAGCTTTGTTCTGAGCTATGTCGCTAAAAGCTTCCAGGCTAACGCAGTTCAGCAGCTGAGCCATTCTGCAGCATCTCTGAACTATTTCTCTTCTCAAGCGGAGAAGTTTGCAATGACTCCAAGTTTTCATCTTCTATGAGATTTTCAGTATTAAAAAGCCCCAGTGAGGAGCAGTCGCCACTGTCTAGCTGCTGTTTTAGCTTAAAGATTCGTTTGGTCCAGGAAGCAGGTTAGTTGCTGGGGCTGTTACGACCCTTCTTTACCAGGGGAGAAATTTACCCTAGAAGAAGTAGTACCTTCTCATTCAACTTGAACCTTTGGATTGACTTTTATGCAAAGTATTTCAATGTATTTGAAGTTTTTCAGCTATTTAAAAACAAGACAACAACTGAAATTTTCTGTTAACTTGAACAGATTGTGATTGTGACTGATGTCTGGAGGAACAAGGAGTGAATCCTTCACTCAAAGTTAGATTTGAGCCTTTTAAACCATTTGTTTGAAGAAGTCTTTGTGTGTCTGAGCCAATGAATCCTTTGGGATATTTGTTTTTTATTGTCTGTGGAACAAACTCAGAGCTGCACAATGCATCAAATCCCAGAGTCCATCTTTGTTATCGCTGTTTTCAATTACCAAATGGTGAAGTACTGCTTGGATGCAGTATTTGGTTGAATTTTATGTTTCATTCATTCTCAAGAGAACAATAATAGATGCTGACTGACTCTAAACTTTATGGAGAGCAATGGAGAAGCTGTGATGACAGAAAAAGTTGGATTCATTACAATCAAAATTGTCACCACAACAATTTATTTTTCAGTAAATGTATGATATGTCCAATAATTATTATTAAGTGTCATAAAATAGCAAAGACAAAACGTTTCTTAGTTTAAAGTGTTTCACCATAACAGAAAGTTCAGTTTAACCAGGCCAATCACAGCACGCCTCCCAGAGCTCTGTACCAGACCGGACGGCGCAGCTTGGCTCCACCCATTCATGGTGTTCCCGAAAGGCTCAGTCTTCATTTTGCGAACTTTGCACACGGGAAGCTCATGTCGAGCTCGGTCTTCCTGGAAATTCGGTAAAAACCAAAATGAGTCCAGTAAAATGTTTGGCTTCAGTGAAGATGGCAGTCGAGCCTCTCTCGCGTCCACCTTTGGTATAAGTTGTTAAAAAAAATGGAGGCTGACAGACAGCGGATTTGTTTTATTTTTTTTTTTAATCGCTTCTGAATCGAGGTTCTTATGTGAATCAATTTTTTTTTTTTTTTTTTGGCGCACCCCTTTAGTTTATGACACCAGAGCATCATCAATGACTCACGGAGACTTTGTTCAGGTCAACGTCTACAAGGCTGACATTAATCAGCACCGTATCTCGACACAAAAACACTCCTGACTTAGATTTAGAATGATTCTGTGTGTTGATATTGTAACATTTGGTTACATTTTAAGCTTTCTGAATAACTGGAGACATTTTTTGTAAATAGATTTCCACCATTTCTGTTTAAAAGGTTTAAAATGGTTCCTAGTCTCCTGCTTCTTTAGTCTGGAAATGGAAAAGATCTGGCAGGGCCGGGGGGAGGGGGCGGGGTTTCAGCAGAAAAATCAGAGAAGTCAGTGATCACTCAGGAGGTCTGGAGCTCTGACCTTTGACCTCATAGCAGAGCGGATGCCACCATGGTGAAAATGTGAGAGGTGAGGTATGTGAGCCCCCCTGAGCCCTGGCGGAAACCATCCCCCCCCCCCATGATGAATGGGATGTTAGCATTGACACAAATTGGCCCATAATAACGACACAAGACTGCTAAACACTGAAACCATGACAGACTGGGAAACACAGACTGGGAATCGTCAGCAGACAGAAGAAGAGATGGAGAGAACGCTGCAAAAGAGATGAAAATGTCCTGCAGGACAGCATTACCTTGCCCACTCAGAGGCCTGGGGGGGTTATGACTCGGGGTGTCTTTGGTGTTTTCTCTCCACTCTTCTGAGCAATGGGACTGCAGGAAGACCGCACACACACACACTGTTAGCAAGGCATTCTTGCATGTCCCTCTGGTGTATCGTTCCTGTTCTCCTTTCTGTTTACATCAGCTCCTGGCACAACATTCAGCTCATGTCCTCCTAAAAATAGATGCCAACTTCACAGGTCGAACCTGAAGAAAACTGTAGAATCCCTTTTTATAGCTTCGGCATGACACGGCCTGTCCATGCACGCCTTTTCCTGTCCTTCCACCCAAACAAGGGATCCCTCTGTCTTTTAGGAAACACATGTATTAGATTAGGCATGTTGGGAGGCAGGGGTCACACTCCTGTCAGTAATTGAAATGTGATTATGTATGAGCTAACATGATTACAGGGGTAAAGGGCTGAAGGAAAGGTGAATGCCACCCTGTGATGTGCGGCTGCTCGCTTAGTCCGCTGCAGACATTCCAGAGGTAATGGAACATGAATGAGTTCATGCCGGCAGTGAAAAAGAACAAGTCGGGTTTCTGTTTATTCCTGATGGTTCTTCCCCGCACTTACGGTAGAAATCTGCTTTCAAACTGTGGAACCACATCAAACAGAATGGCTCCCACCCAAACTGGAGCTTCAGCCTGAGTTACTGGAGAAATGGGACTGAACTGGTCCGAGGGTCCTGATCCAATAGACTTGGTTCTGTTCATGTGGAGCAGCATGAAAAGCTTCAAATCAGGTTGTAGATTCAGTTCCTCATAAACACACAAAACGCCTCTGATGCCATCATGGCCAAAAGATTCTTGTGAGTTTTGTGAACTTTATTGATTTTTATGACCTAAAGTTTGTGTTTAAAGGTTAGAACGGACCTGAACCTCCACCTTCATATGATTCTGTCAGAAAACCAGAGCTAATGCAACTGCTGATGTTCAAAACCAATTCTGGACCACATCCTTTTCCCGAGAAGGTTCTGGCGTCACCAGGAACGTTGCTTCCTTCAGGATTCCATATGCAGCCTGGAAAATCAGGAAAAGTCTGGATTTTGCTTTGAAAAGAAATCATTTTCACATCTGGAGAAGCAGGAAATAAACAGAGGAATAAATATTTAAATTTCCAACTTTTTTCCCTCCATCGCTTTTCTAAAGAAGTTGAAAAATGTCATGGTATTTCTTTGATTTTGGGTCATTTTTAACATTTCTTTTTACAAGTCAAAAACATAAAATCCAGAAAAAAAGAATAAACACAAGAAAACAAAACAGAATTTATACAGAAATTGATGATAAACAATATCTGAATCCCTGTCAATGGCAAGAGCACAGGGTCCAGACCAGGGATCTGCAACCTTTACAACCTAAAGAGCCATTTTTCCTCTCCGGCCGGCCAAAGAAAACTCGTTTAGAGCCACAAATCTCACCGACTTTTTGAAAAAAAGACAACTTATAATCTTACATAAATATCTACCATAGAAAATTTGTTGTCATTTTGAAAGAACCATAATTGTATTTCTGTTTTTAGGATTTAAAATACATCAAAAAGAGGATGGATCCAGTAGTATAGAATATTATGTAAAAAATAGATAAGCACATAGATTTTAACCTAAATACAAGAAATTCATTTGTAAAAGCATATTACTAGTACTTTTAGTGTCATTGTTTGAGGAAATTCAATGCAAATATTGTAGGAATAAACTGAAAGAACTGTTATTATATCTAAATTTAGAAACAAAAGTTGGTTCTTTTGAATTTTTAGCCAAAGTTATTAAAGTTATTTTAGCCAAAGTTATTAAGAACCATTGTCTTCCCGCTGTTAGCAGAGCAGCAGCTGCAGCTATTTTCCCTCACGTTTAGCCAACAAGTGCTGCAAAGGATCCCCGTTTTTCCCATCCACTGCAATGACATTTTCCTTGTTTTCCTGTCTGCTGCTCCAAAAAGCCCCTTTCGTTGATCAGGGACCTCCTTTGTTCTTAAAAATGACTAAAGTATGGCTTTGTGTCTGGGCAGAGCCCAGCTTAGTATATAACAATTTCAGTATTGTTCTTTATTGTGTATTTCATTGTGTTTTTGCATTGTTGATGCTTTAAACTGTTCCAAGCCAGAGCAGACCTTAGAGAAAGCCGGAGCTCAGGCTATCAGTGGTTTGATCACTGATAGTCCAGAAACATGAACTTGTTCCGATTTATTGCTATATCTTTCCCTCCTTCTCTTGGTGCTAACCTCCATAAAATAGTCCTTAAAACGTGGTTAAAGGTTGTCCATTGTCCTAGTGGCTAATGCTAAGCTAACCTAGTTATTATTGATCCGGCTGTTTACAAAATAGCTTTCTCCATTCGTTCTGTGCTTATAAACAATTAATCCAGTTCAATTCAGTTTATTTATATAGATTTATATAGAGCCAGTTCACAACAAATGTCGTCTCGAGGCACTTTACAAGAAATCATTTCAATTCAGTCATACATGCATTCCAGTTGATCCTAGTTTTCAAACAGTGCATTAAGCTCAATTAATTATTCAAAGTAGTTCAAAAAGTTTCTAAGGATTAATATTGTTATTAATGGTGCTTAAATACATGTAGGAGTGAATGAGATGGTTAAAATAGCTTCAACCACTGGCTTCTTTGCTGACAAACGGTAAATGTCGTAACTGGATGATGCATCTCTGAGTCATGATCATAATTAAATCATCAACACCAATAAACCAGGTTAGGACCAACACAAAACCATCCTGGCAAGCTGATGAACTGATTTGGGTGAAGTCCTGACCTGGTCGGGTTAAATATCTCTATTCTGCAGCAAGGTGTCTAAAAACTGAGCGAGAGGAAAAACAAAGTCATCCTGAAACAGCAGTGATGAATGTTTTCCTTTAAGAACTGATCTCAGTACCTTTCTTTGTGTCAGTTGATGCACTTTTCTAGAATAATATTTTTGCCTACTGGAGTTGCCATGGAGCTTTTATTTTGATTGCCAACTTCCTGTCTTTGCAGTGTTTTATGCACCATTGTGCAGGTGGTGCACACATACCATGAACCGTCAGTCCCTTCATACCCAGTGTGTCAACTGATGCATACAGAATATCGGTTACAATCTGTTTATGAAAGATGAAGGGAAAGACTAAGAAGTAATGGTATCAGCTGATTTTCTAATAAAAGTTTCAGCAAACAGGAAAGTTTGGATTGAAAATCTCTTTTTTTATTCAGGAAAACATTGAGATAATTGGAGGAATTGCAGTGTGTTTTAGCTCATATCCAGGAGCTCCTCGATCAGATCAGCTCCTGGATATGAGCAGCAGGTTGATGGAGTCAAAGCCTGGCTGGTTTTAGGGAAAACATCAAACCTAGAAACTGAACCCGGCTCAGAACTTCTTCTTTTCCTTTCCTTTGTCTGGTTTTGCTTTTGGATGGCGGTTTAAGCTGTTCTCAGGAACCTCAGACCTGCCTAACCTGTATATGAATGAGCTTCCTACTGAAAGGGATCCTGAAGTGGTTCCTGTGAAGCTGCTGAGTTGGGTCCATGTTCTGACTGCAGAAGTCACGGATTAAAACCTGACTCTGCTCATTGAAGCCCAGATGACCCGTCATCTTCACGCTGACACAGATAGAACTGGATTAGTCTGAAAGAGCAGCTGGATTCTGGCACGTCTTGCTCTGCAGGAGACCGGTTGCACCTGCCTGTGAGCGCACAGGTTACCATGCTCTAAATGTGGCTCAAAGTGCACCTTTGCTCGTATCCGGCACTTCAGAATCAGTACCTTTAGCACGCTACATGTTGCAGGTTTCTCTAATTGGGTCTAAACAGTCGTCACACTTGCAGAAGTGAGAGAGAGAGAGAGAGAGAGAGAGAGAGAGAGAGAGAGAGAGAGCACATGTGCAGCGGCGGGGCAGATAGGCTGATAAGAATAAACACTCCACCGTCTGCCACACAACAAACAGGTGCAACCAACAAACACAGGAACTGATCGTTTGTGAAGGAACCAGAAACAGCCTCCTCCAGCTGTTTGCTGCACTTCTAACAGGCTTCATCTATAGATCACAACTTTGCAGGAGGGGAACCCCTTCAATAATAAACTCACTGGAAGATTAAATTCATTTTAGGGATTTTAAATTACCTCTGATAGCTAGACAAAAACTGTATATACATGATATACAGTTATTTCTTTTTTTTTTTTCTCAAATAATAATCATAAAAATCTCCTCCTAATTATGAAGCTTGAATCCTAGTAAGTATGTTTTCCTGGAGTTTTTGTCCAGCAGTCGTTGGTGGACTCCCTGGACAGGTCACCAGAGAGACACAGAGCAAACAACCATGAATCCACCTGATAGTCCGCTGGACTCGCTTCGATTCGGAACCAGAGCTGCAGCATGTCCTCCATGTCCAGCTGCTGCGGTTCTCTTCCTCTCTGCTCCGAGTCAAACCAACCAAACCCTTTCAGCAACCTGTTCCCCTCCTCGCCTGTGGGGGCGCTGCACCAAGAACCGTTGAAGGAAAGTGGTTTTGTAAAGTGCCTTCGGGACGACATTTGTTGTGAATTGGCGCTATATAAATAAACTGAATTTAAATTTTAATTCAACCGAACCCAGACCGAGGTTTGTAGGCAGACCAGAGTTCGATTCCGCGTTCACACCTCCCCAACCGAACCGGACTTTCTAGGCAGACGGACTGGAGTTGGATGAAAGCGGACTGGTGGGAACACACTTTTAGGGCCCAACAAACCCAACTCTCATGTTTCTGGACTGTGGGAGGAAGCTGGAGTACCCAGAGAGGACCCACGCATGCACTGGAGAAAACATGCTAACTCTATACAGAAAGACCCCAGGCTCAGGTTGCACAGAAAATACATTCAGCGGATTCATGTAATTTTTCTCTGACAGTTATCAGACATTAGAAAACGATTGAATCCATCTGTAAAGTTGTGACGATGCCTCTGCTCTTCAGCGTTTAAAAGCTGCAACAGAGGTGTAGTGATGCAATCCCTTCTGTTTCATGTAAATCACTAATAAAATGCCTGAAACATGCTAAACTATTCAGTTCATTTCATATAATTTTGCATTTTCTCTGGAAATAACTCTTTATAATAAACGTCAATTCAGTCTTATCATCCAGACAGATTCCAGGTCCATTTTATCCAGTCCAGCTGATCCAAGTTACCAAATGCATTCAGACTGTTATTCAAGTTAGCTAAACAGTTTGTATCTAAGGACTTACGAGCATGCATGTAGCATCAGCTTCCCTTCAACAAGAAGAAACCTCCAGCAGAACCAGAACCAGGCTCAGTGGGATCAGTCATCTGCATGACCAGCTGGGGGGCAGACTTGGATTTATCTTCTAAAACCATCTTTTCACTTATTAATAGAAACTGGGAGTATAAAACACAATCTGAGAAATCACGTTAATCTTCATTAACATGACTTGAATCTGGTGGAAATTGTTTAATCTGAGTCAGACGGTTGAAAAGGTCCGACAAAAGCAGTAGAAATCCACTTCTTATGAATTACCTTTGCTAAACATCTCTGACTTGAAGATATCTGGGAAGTGTAGTCCAGTTGAAGGTTGCTAAATGGTGGCTGTTGTAGTTCTGGTTCTGGGGAACTTCAAAGGTTTTGTTGTGAAAAGGAGTGGCTGCAACCAGGCCGCTGTGGAGCTTCTCATCACCTCAACCTTTTCTCAATATTTTAACACTTTCAGAAGACACTGATCATCTTCTGCCCAAGTTTTATTTGCTTTTTTATTTATATGTTGCTTTAAGATTTCTATAAATCATTTCTTTATTTATCTATTTATGAGAATGATGATAATTAGCAGAAATAAATAGTTAAACTAAAAAAGGAAAAAAAAATTCTCTGTCTTGTGATTATTTTTCAAATAATGTGAAAGTTGTGTTTTTCTGATAATGTCACATAATTAATACATCTACTCATGTATGATAAGAAAATAAAGATTAAGGTTTGTTAAAGTATTGAGATTGTTTTGTTTTTTGCTGCCCTGCAGTATTTTCACTCGTTTCCACTCAAATTTATCTGTTGTTTTATCTATCTATCTATCTATCTATATCTATCTATATATATATATATATATATATATATATATATATATATATATATATATATATATATATATATATATATATATATATATATATAGATAGATAGATAGATAGATATATATATATATATACATACATATAGATATATATATATATATATATATATATATATATATATATCTATATATATATATATATATATATATATATATATATATATATATATATATATATATATATAAAAACAGTTTGACTTGATTGGATCATCAGGTCAAATACAGAGAATTTGTTTCTTAAATCAAACCTGAAGCTAATTTTGGTCTGTAGACACATCGACAAACATGCAGCATTTTGTTTATTAAAAATCAGATAATTAGGGGGAAATGTTTAATATATAGATGGAAAGATTATTATGATCTCTTCATTATAAAATATAAGATGCTGCACATTTTTGGTTTGATTTGTGCGTGGCTCAGACCTCAGAGATCATTAGAGCCAGATGGATGCATCTTTTCTCTCTCAGGGAACCAAACACACTTTAAGGTGTCTGCAGCAGGTCGTTGTCTAAATCCACTTTAAGAATCTTTTCCTTCCTGTTTCTTTGGGATTATTTGATGTTTCTTTAAACTGGTGACGTTTCCATATTTGGGAAATAATTGTATTTTTAATCTTCCTCTGCCTCTTAAGATAACTGAAATATTTACATAGCCCAATGACGGGAGATATTTATTTCACCTTCAGCTTGCTGACTTTCCCATATTTACACACTTTGCTCAGATGCTCATACCTTGAACAGTTAAACTGGAGATAAGCAGCAGTTGGCCTCCTTCCTGCTGTCATTTATCTTTGTTTCACCTCCTCCTCACCCCCCCAGAGCTGCCCTCTCCCTCTCAGCTGTTCCTGCAGCACTCACTGCCTGCTCTGTTATGGGTTCGTTGGGCTGGTATGCAGCAGGAATCTTTGGATCAAGGTAATTTCACACTGTTCAAGTTTTTCCCAGGCTGTTAAGCTTCCCTTTACCTTTGTGCCAGTCGGGGAGTGAGATAGGGAGCGACACATGTAGCCTTTAGACACACACACCGGCTCAGCGGCTGACGCCACCAGCACAGCCAGCCCAACACATGAAGCATGCGGCCTATGAATCACAATCTAACGCCTCGCATTCCCAGAAGGATCCGATTATTGCAGCCTGATCCAGAGAGTCGGGGAGGATGTGTGGCGCTGAGCTATCTGCCTCGTCCTTTCAGTTCCTGCTTCTCCACATCTGCATCCTCAGCTCATTTGCATGCGTGTTGTTATTAGTGCAGCAGGAGGGAAACCTGATCATGGTGTGATCTGAGGATGCAGCACCTGTTACCACCTGCAGCAGAGATGGAGAAACCAGGGCAACAGCTCTGGCAGCGTGGCTCGCCTGCTTGGTTTCTGGGTTTCTTTTTAAAGCTTTTGGTGACTATATGGTTCACATCTTCATGAAGCACATCCAGCTCTGAAAGCTTCAGCTTTAAACCTGCTCCTCTTCGTTTGTTATGGGAGTGGTGCATGAGTCATAGAGTCATCAGAGTATTTCTATGAATGCCTCATTAAGCTGTTAAAGCTGCTCGCTTCAGCAAAATCACTCAAACTTAACTTTTTTGTTCTGCTGCAGCGAAGCTCAGAACCGCTGCTGACCCAGTTGAACACAAAGACTCGGCTCAGTTTGTCCAGAAGGACACCTTGATGATCCTCCAGACTTCTGGGAGAATCTTCTGTGGACCTGATGGAAGGTGATCTTCTAAAACTAGAAGATCATGCAGTCAGACACGGTGGTGGTAGGGTGGTGGTCTGGGCCGGCTTTGCAGCTTCAGGACTTGGACATTGGCTATAATGGATGGAAGAAGGAATTCTGTGTTCGTTACAGTCCCTATAAAAAGTATTCACCCCCGTGGATGTTTTGTCCTTTTATTGCTTTTATAAATCAATCATAATCAACTAAATTAGTCTTTTTGACAACAAAAAAAAAATTACAGAAAAGCCCTTTAAAGTGGACACATCATGCTTTTAAATCCTTCCTTTTCCCACTGAAACCAGTCAGTTGTGTCTATATGGAGCAGAACTGCAATGCTTTGGTCTGAGTTCCTGGTAGTTGCAGCTCCACAGGCTCCTCTTTGACCCCCAGTCTGAGGTGCGTCTGAGAACAGCTGGTTTTGGTGCCGTCTCTTTAAATGTGGCTGAGGCATTTCACCACCACAGAAAGATGAAATTTGTTCTCATGACCCCTTTAAGGGCTAAAATAGTGGATTTTCCATGATGTGTCTCGTTTGATCAAGGTTGATTAGGTTCTGCAGCAGAACAATGACCCAAAACACACCAGGAAGTCCAACTCAAAAACAACAGAATGAAGGTTTAAGAGTGGCCTAGTCAAAGTCAGGACTTAAATCTGAGTCATTCATGTTGGAAAACCCTCTGATTAACAGAGTGGGTAAGAACTCCTCCACTCTGATGTTAAAGACTCGGTACCAGGTATTAGAACCACTGGGGTGGTTGGACCAGAATATGGCAGATATGAACCGGACCCAGTCAGACGGAGAAGTTCAGACTGGAATCTGAACCGGTTAAGGTTCTGGAGACGATCGTTGTTGTTGTTCATCTGTAATGTCAGCTGATCAGCTGATGGTTCTGCCGCCTTCACTGCAAAACACAAAATATTTTACAAAGTATTTTTGTTCTAGTTTCGGAATATTAAGGAAAATATTCCTTAATATTGATGTAAAACTATTAGCTCCACTGGCAGATTATCTCATTTATAACATGGGGAAAATGTCTTGTTATAAGTGAAATAATCTGCCAGTGGAGCTAATAGTTTTTCATCAATATTAAGGAATATTTTCCTTAAAACAAGCTCCCATATCTGCTGAAAAGAGAGTTTGGTCTTAATTCAATATTTAAACTAGAAACTAGATCAAAAGCATTTGATAAGATGTTGAGTTTTGCGGTGTTTTGTGATGTCATGTGAGCAGTTTTCTCCTCGCTGCTGCTTCTGGGTCCCTGAACGCCTCCATCAGCGGGACGAGAGGCTGGACGCAGCTCCGCGGCGCTGGAGATCAGCTTTCCCAGCGAACTGTGATCATTTCTCGAATGCCAGCGAGCTTTGTTGATAAGCTGCAGGATCTCTCTGACCTCAGGCTCCGCGTGTTTTAGTCTGAACTCGTGATCCCAGGTGGAAGTCCTCAGGATGTTGATCCTCCCGACGCACCAACAGACACAATTTTTGAAAGTTTTTTTCCTGAGAAGAGTCCTTGCATTCTGTGTGTTTCAAGGTCTGAGTGGGATTAACAATGCCTTTGTTCTTGGTGTGCACGATGAAAGAAGGGGGAGCAGTCGGCTGCAACAGTGATGCAGTATCAGCGAGCAGCTGTTGAATGAGTGACAAAGTCAAGGGCTGGTGATATGAGCATGAGAAAATCCTGAAGAACTGCAGCAGCAGCAGCCTTTACTGTTGCAGAAAGCAGTTTCTCCTGTTGAAACAAAGAAATATTGACATTATTTAGCAGCTGAGGCTGTAGATCCTCCTTTCTGTGACTCATTTGGACCCTGGCTTGATGAACATATGGGTGCTGGATGACACAAATATAACTTAATTTAGACTGAGAACAGCGACGATGGAAAGATCCATTTCAGTCATAAAACAATCTGAATCAGAAACCTGAAAATCATCATAATGAAGCGATGCGGCATTGAATAAGCTGATATTTTGTTGGGTATTTGAAATATGGCTGTAATAGCCTTCTGAGGTGAACAGCTAATATTCTCTTCATGTGACTCAGGGGGGCAGATATTATAAGTTTATACGCTGCAAAAACACAATATATAACCAAGTATTTGTGTCTAGATTCTTGTTCAAATATCTTAGTACACTCGAAATGAGACAAAATGAACTTAAAAGTAACTTTTCAGATAAATATATTTGTTTTAAGTCAATAATTCTTAAATATAGATTAAAAAAATACTCCTTCCACTGGCAGATTTTTTTCACTTAAAACAGGAATAAATGTCTTGTCATAAGTGGAAAAAATCACCCAACTTTTTGCTATATTCAAGATATTTGAACTAGAATCTAGACACAAATACTTGGTTATATTTAGTGTTTTTGCAGTGAACTTCCTTCTGCTGCTTGTCATTCATCATGTCTTTCAGTTGTTACATGATGTATTCATATTTATTGTTGAGTGAATGAAATAAAAAATCAAATGGAAATGGAGTTGAAAGGAGAGGGTCAGTTATGTGAAGGAAGGGAGGGATGGAAGCAGGGTGGAGGGGTGGAGGAAAGGTCAATGAGTAGCAGACTGAAGGCAGAACACCATACTGCCAGAGCTCCTTGCTCCTCTGATGGGTTTTACTCAACATGTTCTCTGCAGAGGAGCGTTTCTGTCTCTCGTCGCTGAGGTCTGAGATGGAGACGGACGGAGACGGGGAGCATGGCGCCTTTCAGTCAGAAATGAGGGTTTCTGTTTCTTCTGAGGTGAAAAGTAGCCGAGAGAGCGAGAAAGAAGCAAAGAGCAGAGAATCATCCAGGAGTTTCCTCAATGTTAGGCGCACCTGCAGCGTGGCTCGCTGTGCGGCACAGCAGCATCACTGAGACGACGAGCAGCGGCTCAGGGTGAGAATCCACCTTTCCAAAAAATCTTTACTTATAAAGGAAAATTAAATGTCATAACTCGTTTTATCCAAAAATCTTCAATGAGTCATTGTGGGTGGTGATGCTGTGGGCAGGAAGGATGTCCAGTAGCAGTCAGTGTTGCAACGAATCTGAAGACACCTCTGACTGAAGACTGTTGCTGTATGACAGCCTCGCGCCAACAGCTCCATATCCAGGCAGCAGAGATGATATTCCTCCTCAGCAACACGTCCTGGACGACACCATCAGCTCTGCTAATCCGCCTCCTTTGTTTTTGCTGCTCCTCTTTAAATCTGTCTGGTCGGTCGGTTAGCAAGACGTTGGAGTCGGGGAGATGACCCTTGGATGCTACGATCCAAACCATTTCCATTTCATGCTCCTTCATTAAATCTTCTTAAACAAATGAAATCAGAGACGTTTTCTTCTCCAAAGGCTGACTTGAAGTGACGGACTGATCGCATCAGGTTGGTTTCTGGAAAAAGGCCATCCAGCTGGAACTGGCACCTTTTATTGCAAACATATTTCATGCATGTGCTGTGTATAAACATGCACTGCAGCAATACCTGCACATGGTTAAAACATTAGACGATGAAAGAAGTGCGTATTGTCGTGGTCTGCGACTGAAACAGCAGCTACCTGGAGGTCAGGTGAGATGATCCAGGCTGGCTCATCAAGAAGCATCCGAGGTCTAGGAGCTTTGGATTAAATCATCCCCACTAAGTCTGAATACCTCAGTGGTTTAAAGGTTGAACAGAAGGAAAATCTGAGGAACGCCGCCCTGAATCTCATTAAAGTCGAGCTCTTCCTCCTGCATGACTCCAGCACCTCCTCATCCCTCGTCCAGCTGATGATTTAGGGGCGTCAAGAATTTGGGAGGAAGATGTTTGCGTCAAGAATTTCTGGAGGGGTTGCAGAGAAAAGGAGTCGCTGCCAAAGCTGCATATTTGTAACATCAGAGCATGGAGGTGAAGCTCCTGCAGGTGCTTGCTGGAGACCTGTGGGTGGATGCACCAGGCGACAGGAGGAGGAAAAAACCAGCTGTTTACCACCTCAGCAGGAGGCTGGGCTCTTCTTGGGCTCAGATGGAAGCAGAAATCACACATTTGGGACTTTCACTGACATTTATGCTTTTACATTGGAAGACAGCTTCATCTCTTCTTCCTCCTGGCTGCTTGTCTGGTTCAGAATCAGACAGAAGTTCTGACATTCAGAACCGAGCTCCAGTTGGTGACGGGTTGGCGCCACAGACTGGGACTAAAGGTTCCCCAGTAACACTTTGCATGAAGGCTGGTTTTCTGATCACGGATGACTAACTATCCAGTGTTTTGTTATTGTTTGGCACACACACACAGACACACACACACACACATCTGCAACTATTCAACCAGAGAGAAAAACAGCAGAATTGAGGAAATGTGGCACGATAAGCAAATGGTCTGAACTGGAGGATAAAAGTTGTTTTTGTGGATTTCAAACAGTTTTCTTCTCTTTTCTTTGAATTTTTTGTGACGTTTTCCTGAACGAGGCTTCGTTTTCTTCCTGCTCTTTATTTAATCTGCAGCAGAGATGGACAAGTGATGATCTCACCTGGTGTTGGATTATTCAGATTAAAATATTTTTCTTCTTTTTTTCCACTTTATTATGGTTTTAATGCTTTAAAATGTTTCTATTAATAAAAGGCTCAAATATCAGCTGTAAACCTCACAAATCTATTTTAAAGGTTAATTGAACCTGATGCCTTTTGTAATTAGTTTTGCATGTTAACATGATGCAAATGAAACACATCATTTCAATGAGTTTTTAAAGAAATAATTATTGTTTTTAAGAAATAAGGTCTTGAAATTTTTATGTTGTTATTTTGCAAAGTATAAAACTGAAGATAAAAAGGCTTTTTGATAAATAATTACTTTATCAAAAATAATTCTCAGAAAAATTGTTGTGGTAAAAATCTTCAAAGCTCAGATATAAAATAAATATTTAAGTCAGATGGAATTTGATAAATAAGTACATCAAATGAATTTATACATTTTATGATTTTAATTTATTTTTATGAACAACTGCATCAAATTCTTGAAAGTATCTGCTTATTTAATTATTAAGATAAATAGAATGAAGCAGATAATATTCAGTAAATCCCATGTTTTGCTTGTCTTTGTTGCTTCCTCTGCTGACTTGTTGCTTTCACACATTTTCTCTCCAACCTGACAGATTTAAACAAGTTCCTCCACATTTTTTAGTTTCTTCAGGAACAAAAACAAAATCTATAGTTTATAGAAATCCTCCTTTAAATGTGGTCGTTCTCCTCATCTTCCTTAGCAATACATTTCAGCCAAATTTACATATAAAAATGTATTTATTCTAATATTTTTGATTTGCTATAAATTCGTGATTATTTTCTATCTGAGTCTCTTCGGTCTAATTCCTGCGTTCATTTATTAAACTGCAGATATTTCAATTATTTTTAAATATCAACATTTGAGAAAAACAGATTATTTTTTTTTCAGGGATTTTTGATGTTTTTAAGAGCAAATTATTGTAAAGAATATATGTTTCCACGATGATTTATTTTTAAAAGCGGGGCTTTTTATTTCGATCCAGAATCAGTCACACAAGCTGCTCTCATCTCTCAACTCACCAAATTCCCCTCCGACACGTTTCACGTCTGGTGGGAGAATCATGGTGAGCCGCCTGCTGATTGGCTGCTGCCTGCGTGTTGAAACCGTGAAAGGTGCGGGGAGGGTAATGATGATGGTGACACCAGATATTACTTTATTTAGACCTGAAATATCCCGCGGTGCGCAGCGGATTTACCTGCTTTTCATTCAATTATTTTGTTTCGGAAATTTTCATAAAAAATATCTGAAACCTGTTAGAATAAATATCAACTTATTATTAAGGTTCCGAATATTAACATGAACCCATAAAGGAGTGAGTTTTTTTTTATGGGGCATGATTCAGACTGAAAGATGTTTTTGCTTCCAGTTTTCAACCGAACTTTGAAGCTTCGGGGTTCTGTTGATTGGTTCTGTCCCGGTGCCGGTCCGCCCTGGGCTGACTCGTGTCTTGACTCGCTCTGGTTTCTGAAAGGCAGGATGTGTTCCGACTTTTATTCCGATGTGATAATTGAATACTTCCGGGGAGCAGGACGTTCTCTCTCAGAGATGCTTCAGGTCCGGTTCAGGTTCCAGGTCCAATGAGAAAAGCTTCACTGCTTCAAAATATTAACGAGCTGCCCGCAGGAAACGTGTCCTGCTTTTAATGAATCGGCATTTTTCAGGGATTTTTAGCTTAAAGAATGTTTTTATGTGTGAATATTTTGCACTTGTATTTCCTTCTTTACTGGTAAGAATGAAAGTAAGTCTTGCCGACGTCACCTGGTGACTAGCCGCAGGTGGTGACGCGTTAAAGGTGCGTAATTGCGCATCTTGGAGAGCTGCTTGGTGTCCCATCTGCTTCTGCTGCTCTAAAACTTCATTTCGACTTTTTTCTCTCTTTAAATCTTTGAAGGGTTTTTTTTCCTTCAGATTTTTTAATATTTACAAATAGATTTTCTTGTGTCCGACTGTTTATTTTGTTGAGATAGAAATAAAATAATCAGATTAGTTCGGGAGAAGAGCAGAACAATAAGCTTTAGTTTGCTTATTAATTCATCTTTTAATTATTTTTGGCATGAAAGGAAAGGTTTGGTTCTCTCTCTCTCTCAGTTTAAAGTCCCGACTGTTCATTTAAAGTTTCCTCCCTCATTAAGCCAATCAGTTGCCGGGTGTCAGGTGGGCTTGGGTGGGGGTGGGGGGTCTGCAGCAGGCATCCCTGATGGACTGTGACTGATAAATGACCGCGACAGCGTGAGGGAGGAGAGAGAGGGAGGTAAAGATGAAGTCTGCCCAGTAACAATCACACAGCGTCGGCTGAGAGCTGCAGAGCTATTGGCTATGCAAATAGCCTCACAGGGAGGAGAGAAACTTGACTAGACTGGAAAGAGAAAACTTTAAAGAGACATTTCCCCCACTTTTCTCACATGCATCCCCGCACATATAGGCTCCAAGCCTGGGATGGAAATGAGCAGCTCTAAAGAAGCTGCCCTCAGTCTTCCCCTCATGCGCTCATGTCTCGCTTCATTCAGACCTCCGTCTTTGAAGTTGACTAAGAATGGGACGGGGATTAACATATTTACACATGCAGATGATTCCCTTTGTGACTGTATGTGCAGCTAAATCATGACGGCAGTTATTTCTTTTAATGATCAGCCCCCAGCCTGGTTTCCACCTGCTTGTTCTCCATGGAAATGACAAAGTGTGAAATAATAGCTTGATCTGGAGCAGGAACCGGTTCATATCAGCCAGTGAGGCGAAGCAAACGAGTCTCATCTCGGTGTTATCTGCAAGAGGAGATAATGCAGCAAAAAGAAAAAGAAAAAATTCAACGCTGCTTAAATTTCCTAGAAAGCTATCTCATAAACCACAAGTTGTTCGTGGCTTCTATAAAAAAAGCAACACGTAAGACCATGTGTCCGTGTGTGTGTGTGTGTGTGTGTGTGTGTGTGTGTGGGGGGGGTGGGTGGGTGGTTGTGTCCTCTCATCACGCTCTTGCATGCATCTCAATATGTTAACACGCATTAAGCTGCTTCTACATGCAGAAAGTTCTACTGAAGTCCAAACAAAAATCAAACATCCACTTCTGACATCAGAACCGAACTTTAGTTTAGAACAAAGATGAAATCATTTCATCTGTGGTTCTGAATCCTTAAAATATCAGTTTAGGCATGAATGTTTAATTGGAGCTTCATGTTGTCTGTTTGGATGCTCCAGAGGAACTTTTAGTAACTTGGGTTTATTGATATTCTCTGCGCAGCTCTACAGGTTGTGGTTTTGCTCAGCAGGACAGAAAGAAAGAGGGACATCAGAACATTGTTGCATCTGCTTCATGCAGACAGACATGCAGCCATTGCGTCAGTGGCGCACGCAGGGCAGGCTTCAAATGCGCTCAGCGGATGAGATCGAGGCGCACTGTGGAGAGAGAGGAAAAAGTTGTTAGCAAGGAGAGGAGAGGAGAGGCAGGACGACTCACGGACGGAGCCCCTGCAGTCTCACTTTTTATGCCTCCTAAAGACTTTCTCTGCCGCTTTTTTCGCGCCGCGACGCAGAGTTGACGCTCAGAAGGACACATTCTACATTTTTATTTTAATAACTTAAGTTGAAAGATCCCCCCACCCCCCTTTCCGCCCCTAACACCATGGAACTGCTCTGCCTCGAAATGGACACCAACATACGAGCTCGTCCCGATCCGAACCTCCTGCGCGATGACAGAGTTCTGCAGAGACTGTTGACCATCGAGGAGAGGTTTCTGCCCCAATATTCGTATTTCAAAGGCGTCCAGAAAGACATCCAGCCCTTCATGAGGAGGATGGTCGCTACTTGGATGTTGGAGGTACCGACCCAGCGCGCTGCTCTCACCTCTTATTTCCGTGCTCGGCTGAAAAGCTTCTGCTTGGTGTCGCTTCGAACCTTCTGGGCCATGTTTGTCCTTTCTGAGCTGCTTATTTGACGCATTGATCGGTGTCTTATGTTGACCTAATATGTCGGTTCATGTACCCTTCACATATTAAAGTCCGATCATCCGGACTCCCGTCTCCGGAACCGGGTTCTGGTACCCGGGAGAGTCCAGAACCTCTCCCAACCCGCTGTTTGCACGCCACTTTGGAAGATTCCTTTAATATTCCTGTTATTTTAGATGACATGAATGTTTCCATGCACACGTATGCACTCCTCCATGCAGCCTTGCTGCCTTGTGCTGATATCGCCATGTTGCTTTTCAGGGGAGCGCCTGTTGCTTTTAAAGATCATTTCCAGAACCGTGGCGGGGATAACAGCGGCTGGGCAGGTTCGGTTCTGTCAGGGGGGAAGCTCAGGTGTCGGCTGGGTCCAGGCAGGAGCCCAGCAAGCGATGCAAACATTCAGGGGATCTGTTGAAAATGTCGGAAGGGACGAGGGCCTTAGCTGCTCTCGGGCGCTTTCTGAGGAATCAGCTTGGATTTATAGAAATTATTTTCATATTTATGACCAACATCTGCATGGAAACGAAGGGGAGCCTTTGAGCTTTATTTTCATGTGAATATTGTCACGATGCGACCAGCCGGAGATTTTTAATAAATTTTTGAAATAATTATATGCGCTCCGGGGTGGCGCACTTCGGAGCGACCAGCCGCGACTCGCTTCTGATTTTGACGTTTTAATCATATTTATCGGATCTGGATCCGGATGGGAATGGTCGGCTATGATGAGGAAGCCCCCCCAGAAGATTATCACGTGAAGAAAAGGAGTCCAGATAATTTATTTCTATTTTTAAATATTTTATGAAAATATGACGACTGAGGAAAAAGCCATGCAGTTTCCGTGTGCTGCGCTGTCGGGAGTTTTTTTGGCTCGGCTCTTTGCGACTTGAATTCATTTCTTGCTGAATGAATAGCAGGAATGTGGTTCCGTTGACAGTATGGATCCGACACTTATTTGCTGCTTTGTAAGGAAATTGATTTGGAATTAATGCATGATGTCGCAACCGGTTTGGGTTGGGCCAGATTCTTGGCCGGGCCCCAACTATGTGTGTCACTGAAATTATATTCGCTTTTTCTGTGATTAATCTTTTATTTCGTTTTAATATAAACGTTTAATATTCATCCAGGCTTACAGGGGAAACTAAATGCTCACCACGCTGCGTGTTCTCTCTTTCTTCAGGTCTGCGAGGAGCAGAAGTGCGAGGAAGAAGTTTTTCCTTTGGCCATGAACTACTTGGACAGATTTTTAGCAATGGTACCAATCAAAAAGTGCAACCTGCAGCTGCTGGGAGCAGTCTGCATGTTTCTGGCCTCCAAACTCAAAGAAACTCGTCCTTTAACTGCAGAGAAGCTTTGCATCTACACAGATAACTCCATTAGACCACAAGAGCTGCTGGTAAGCAACACTTGCTGCAACTTCTCCTCATTTTCCTTTGCTTATGGTCATAATCAACTGCATTAAGACATTAAAAGAGTTTATATTTTTTCTGCATAATCTGTTTTCTTGTTACTGCATTAATTGAACTTTATTTGAATTTACTCTAATTTTAATAAGCTGTTGTTAAGCGGAGGGCTCTCTGCACCGCCTCTCCATCTGAGCTGCACGAAGAACTGATGTGCCGCAGTGACTTGTTCCACCCGGGTTCTATTTCTACTGTACAGAGAGCCGACAGGCGGTCTACTGTACCGAGCAGGCAGCGTGTGACACGGTCTCTATCGCCATCTCGCGGCAGATATTTACACAGATCAACGAGGTCAGATGAACTGCAGCCAAAGTTGGGACTGTGTTCCTGTCAGCCAGAGAGGGACACACACACACACACACACACACACACACACACACACACACACACACACACACACACACACACTCAACCCCAGAAGAAGCATCCAGTGTGCCCGTTCATCATGTTAGTTGCAGCTTGTGCTCAGGGATGCTTGGGGGCTTCGTCTGATGTCTGTCTTTAATGGGACCAGCTTATTAATTGGCTCCGGTTCACCTCTGATGAGTGTTTCCACACGGCTCTATGGTGCTACATGAACATTCCTGGGGGGGGCTCCAGCCAATCCCACCCATGTTGTGAAAGACGAGGCTGACGGCTGCGGCCCGCCTCGCTCTGCCCTCTCAGCCCATCGCTGTCGTCTCTTCAACTTCCTGAGGAGCAGCTTTTGGTTTTTGGTGCTTTCTGATAATATTCGGAGAAGCTCTCTGGAGTCACATTGAATCCCTTTTTGTCTTTATTTCATATTTGTCTTCGGGTGTGCTAGCATGTGCAGTGAAATGAAGAAATGTGCTCTTGTTTTCTGTTTGAGCTGAAGGCAGCAGCACTGAGTCCTTGAACTGCCTCGCTCTGTGTTTCTGTATAAGGCAGCAGTTTGGCTGACATGCACACACAGGAAGTAAGAGATCAGCTGCTCAGGGCATGTGATTGCTGTTGGTGCTCATCTTTAGTAACTATTTCTTGTAAAGGAACCAGACTCTTGCAAAGAAGGTGTGACCAGAGGAAGGCAGAAGCAGAAGGAAGTGGGTGCCTGCCTGCCTGCCACTCTGTCAGCATCGCCTCTGTGTTGCAAGGCTGCTGCTGCTGCTGCTTCTTAGAGGTTTTCCCTGCAGGTTTACATCTGACATTCAGAGCAAAGCTGCCAATAAACCAGATTTATCAATGCTCAAACTTCATTCAGAGAATTTCCTTGTTTGTGTGTTTTTGCAGTATTCCTCTGCAAAAACACAACGTATTTATCAAGTATTTTCTAGTGCAGATATCTTGAATACACTTGATATAAGACAAAACTAACTTACAAATAACTTTTCAGCAGATATAGGAGCTTGTTTTAAGGTAAATATTCCTTAATATTAATGTAAAACTATTTGTTTCACTGGCACTGAATTCTTTTACTTATAACATGGAAAAAAATATCTTATTATAAGTGAAATAATCTATTAGTGGAACTAGTAGTTTTTATCAGTCTTAAGGAATTACTGACTTCAAACAAGCTCCTATATCTGCTGAAAAGTTATGAGGAAGTTAGTTTGTATCAAGCACACTGAGATATTTGCACCAGAAATACTTGATAAGATGTCAAGTTTTTTGCATTATTGAAGGTTTTCTGCATTTAAATGTCCCTGAAGGAAACGCTCACCTAAAGGAGGCCGACTGCAGGTTGAGTCGTGCAGTCGTGTTGCTTCGTCGCATGACTCAGTCCATGCGGTTTAAAAGCCAGCTAAAGTCACAAGGCTGTGGTGCTGCAGAAACAAACCAAGATTCAATCCCCCAGATTACTCACCATCTCCTCCATTAGTCACCTCCTTTAGGAAGTGAAAGGAACAATATGTCTAAAGAACAGTGCAGCTCACCCCCACCCACACCCCCACTCTGTGGATCAGTCCAGGCTGCAGAGCTCTCTAGATCTGGGTTTCAAACAGGTTTCGCTGGCCCTGACTCTGCAGCGTCGCAGTTCTCTGCAGCAGATTTCTGGACATTTTCCTCGTCAATCATCGCATGTTCTGCTCTGTGCTCTCTTCACTCTCCTGCTGCAGGAATGGGAACTGGTGGTTTTGGGGAAGTTGAAGTGGAACTTGGCAGCAGTAACACCAAACGACTTCATAGAGCACATTGTGAGGAGGCTGCCGCTGCCCGAGGATAAGCTGGCACTTATACGGAAGCACGTCCAGACCTTCATCGCCCTTTGTGCCACAGGTAGGATGCAGGAGGCGCAGATGTCATCACACAGTCAGCAGATCTTCAGCAGAGACCGAGTCCAACTCGCCGTCGTGTCTCCAGTCGTTTTCACTGCTTTCTTTTGCTAATTGTTTTGGTGGCAGCAATAACTGATGATGCATTTCTCTCTATTTTGTGCATCCAAACACTAAGGGACCATGTTAGCATGTAGAGGTTGTGCAGCAGCTGCTGTCAGAGGGGCTAAAAATCTGTTTATTCCTGCAACTTTCGCTGCATCTTACCTAGTCCAGAACGTTGACGTTTTTATTGCATTTCTGACAGGGAACTCATAAAATCCAACTCCAAGGTACAAAGAGAACGCAGCACTATGAGAGGAAGGGGCGTTTGTTCACCAGGAAC
Organism: Anableps anableps; assembly: GCA_014839685.1. Lineage (NCBI taxonomy): Eukaryota > Metazoa > Chordata > Actinopteri > Cyprinodontiformes > Anablepidae > Anableps > Anableps anableps. The sequence goes on from CM026073.1 coordinate 39,392,796, forward strand.
CTTTAAGCAACAGATTAATACTCCTTTATTTACCTCCAGCTCAGACATGAGCTGCAGGAATGATTTAATCGGCACCTAAATATGAGTCTTCTGACACGTTCAGGCAGTGAAGGTTTCCTTCAGTATGTATTCATTTAAGTCAGGCCAGCAGGGGGCTCCTAAGCAGTTGCAGGGCTTTCTTATACCTCAGGCCGGCTCTAATCTGGCCGTCGAATCAATGCGTTTTCCCTACCTGAAGCCTTAACTTCAGTATTTTCACCATCAGAGACTAAAAGCCGACATGTATCATCTGAGTTTTATCTCTCCTGTTTATAGTTATGTTTCTGGGGGATATGGGGGGGGGTCGTGAGGTGAAGGTGAGGAAGATGCAGGATGAAGTTTTCAAGCTTGTCATGTTTTAACTTCCTTTTCTCCAGTTACTTCTTCCTTCCTGAGTGTCTCAGTGAGTAGATTAGTCGTCTTGCGATCTGAAAGTTGTTGGTTTATTTCCAGCTTCCTCCTGCCTTATGTCAATGTGCCCCTGGGCAAGGCACTCAGCCCCAGGTTGTCTGCAGATGTGAGTGTCTGCAGCGCTGTGATTGGTTGGTGTGACCAGAACAGGTCCAGGTTCAGCGCCTGCAGCAGCAGCTCCTCGTCGCTCTGCTCAAACTGAGCCGTGACGTTTTGAATCTGCCTCCAACATGAGCAGAAATCAAGATGTCATCCAGCATCTTCATCATGTCTCCTCCCTCAGTCGCAGCTTCATTTTCTGCAGGCCTGAAAGAGAACACTAACCACACCCCCCATGGGAGCAGCTCCATGCGCCGCCTTCGTCCAGATAAGTCTGGATGTTGGGATGGACACGGTGGAGGTGGCTGCAGATCTGTGATGACATCCATGCCAGGAATGGCATGTGAAGGACTCTGAACACACTTCGTCCCTTGGAGTAAAATTTCCAAGTTTTCCCGGCGTCCTCCTCCTGACACTGCCGAGATCTTCTAGATCAACAGTTTCTGCATCTGAAGATCTCTGGGAACTGAACCGTTCCCGGCCATAAACCTGTGGCTTGTCTGGTGAGACGTCGTCGGAGCAGAGCTGAGAAGGTGAAGCGTACCAGGAGGAGATGACAGCAGGTCGGCTGCAGAAGAACGGCTGCAGAAGCTCTGCGCTTCTTGCTGCTGCTGAGGGCCCACGCAGGAGGAGCGGAGAACAAAGCCTCTCCTTCCTAATGGCTCCTCTCTTTTGATGAAACAGTTCCGCTCGGGCCCCTCGGTGGGATCCTGTCAGGTGGTTCCGTATTAATTAATAACATGGGCCGGCCCATTCAGGCCGATGCAAACGGCTAGAGGCTGGGAGAAAGCAGACAAAGGCCTTGGTTCTTCACATTTCATATGCAGAGCCCTGTGAGGGCCGGCGCTGCAGGGCCTCCTGATAGGAAGCAGCAGCGCTTCCCTGAGGCACGCCGCCGGGTAATCGCTCCAAAACAAGCTCATTAAGGGAGATTATCAACCTCCATTCCTGCACACAGACACCCAGCTCTCAGAGCTTCCTCCTCTATTCTCCTTCAATGGATGGATGGATGGGGGGGGCATGGGGCAGACAGATGCACCCCAACCTGTCTGCTGGGGTTATTGAGCTGTGTCTTCTGGCCATATTGGCAGGGATTACACTGCATTAAAGGCAGGACCCAGGAATGCTATGCATGGATTTGTGGCGATGGAAGTTGATCAAAAGGAAATCTGGATCCGGTCCAAATCACTCCTGTCCACAAACAAGTCCCATGTTCTTCAGGGAGAGAATGAAGACTCTGCAACACCACGGGATCTAAAACATTTCTCAGATTTCTTGTTTTTTGATCTGCAGCATCGCTTGTTTCTGGTGAAGTTATGATTCAAGTCTGCATGAGCTCATTTTCTCCTTTTGTTTTAAAACTCTTAATATATTTTTCTCAGTTTTTAATGCAGTGTGTTCAAATGTGACTGAGTTTACGATCACTTCTTTGCATGTCTAAATATTGATGATTAGCCACCTGTTTGGTGCGCAGTGAGCACAAAGATTCTTATTAAAACACATAAAGAGCATTTTTGATGCTTTTATGGCATCCAGACAATCTGTAATTAAAGAATCATCTCATAGTTTCACTCTTCTGCCACTTTATTAGGCACCCCCAGCCCAGTACACAGCAGCTCAATGCATTTATCCATCTAGAGGCGAACTGAACATCAGAACCAGGAAGATCGAAGTGACTTTGAATGTAGCAGGTTGTTGGTACCAGAACCTGCAGATCTGCTGGGATTTTAACCCATAACCATCTCTCAGGTTTATACAGTAACAGTCTGAAGAGGAGAAAATAATCCAGAGAGCAGCAGCTGATTGGAGGAAAATGTCTAGATTAGGTCAGAGGGAAAACTGGTGGTTCCAGATGATATAAAGGCAGCAGAAACTCAGAAGGCTCTAACCAGGGTCTGCAGAGCATCGTCTCTGAAGGTCCGACATGTGGAACCATGGAGCAGCTGATTAATCATTAACTGGAGGACAGAGACTCTAAAAGGCCGTCAGCTGAGAGACCAGCCCAGTCAGAGCAGCAATGAAGCCAAAGCTGAACAATAAATATCAGCCTTTCAGATGAAAAACCTTCTCAGTGTGTAAATCTGTTCCACCCAGAGCTCCTCCAGAGGCAGCTTTAGCTCCACCTGCTTCACATTCTGGAAATAAATCTGCTGTTAATCACCTTTTCTGTGCAGTTATTAATCAGTTAATCTACTAATAATCAGCAGATCAGTCCTCCACTGATGTTCAGTCCAGCAGGAAGAGCTGAGCTGTCCTCAGGTTCCAAGGATTTAGCAGCTGCAGATGATCAGTTGAATTCAATTATTTCTTTGCATTTTTTTTGTATTTCAAATATTGTATAAAATAAGCTGAAGTGGTTATTTGAAAAATCTGCAGAATGTGTCGATTTTTTGATCCGATTAATGGTCAGAATAATCGATAAAATAATTGATTTCTAAACAATTGTTAGTTGCAGTGCTAAAATTCACACCAGAACTGGACCAGAACGTCTCTCCTCTTATATCAGACTGGTGGTGGTGGTGTCATGATGTGGGCCACCCTCTGAGCCCACCTGAGTTCTGATCCTCTCCATCCCATTTCCTGACAGGAAATAAGGCGAGCATCTTTCAAAACATAAGAAAACAACATGAAAAGGAAATAAAATATGTCTTTTTTGACATTTTATCAAAAATTATGAATCCCCTTCTCAAAAATCAGAGGAAAAATCTCGACTAGCACTACAGACCTTCTTCTGACAGCTGAGCAGCTTTCTCCATGTTTCCTCTGATGTTCTGATTTATCTTTGGTGATGAGCTGCGAGTCCCAGTCGGAAGACCTCCTGACCATCACCCTCATCTTTAGTCTCTCGACAGATTCTCAGGTTCAGGAGAAGAAACGCAAGGGTGATTCTGAGTTACACTGGTTGGTTGTTAATTTAGACGCAACGCTTTGCTCATCCTTGGCTTCATTTAAAAGGACGAAAGTGATTTAAAATCAGTTTTAAAATTTACATTTTGCTCCAACATATTCGTAAAACGAGGATTGTTCCAGTAAAACCTGTGTTTAAGGGCTTGATACTTTCCTCTAATTCAGTGATAAAATTGTTTGTGTGTGTGTGTCTATGATTCAACTCTGACATCAAGCTCCAACCTTAAATCAATTCAAAAATACTTTATTCATCCCAAACAGAAATGAAATGTTGTCAGAACTCAGATCATCCAAGTATCTTTAAGAAGTCGTTGTGGATGGTGATGCTGTGGGCAGGAAGGGTCTCCAGGAGCAGTCAGTCTTGCAGCAAATCTGTAGATGCCTCTGACTGAAGCCTGTTGCATCATGACCATCATGACACACTAACAGCTCAACATCCAGGCAGCAGAGACAATATTCCACAGCAACGCGTCCTGGAGGACACCACCAGCTGTTAGCAGCTCTGCTAATCCCCCTCCTTTGCTTTTGCTGCTCCTCTTTAAATCTGTCTGGTCGTGCGGTTAGAAAGGTGCTGGAGTCAGGGAGATGATCTTTGAAGGAGATGGTTTGAACTTCCTCCTTCTCTCTCTGCATCCATGGAGCCTCTTTTTCAACTCCTCTGGGATTTGGGGTCAAAGTTCAGGAATTATTTGAGCTTTTAAGATGCTAAACAGTTGCTAACTCATTTCAGTTCAATTCAATTCAATAGTACTTTATTTATCCCTGAGGGGAAATTACAATTCCAGTACAACCCATCCAGGACAAACAGACAGACAACATGACATAAGACATGGGGAGACGGGTGACCGAGGCTCTGCAGCTTCATGAGAGGCGCTGCCCTTTCATTAGAAAAGAAAGAAACCACATTAAGTCGGAGGAGGGAAAAAAATCATATTTCACACTTTATCCTCAGCAGGACAGAGTTTGAGATCGCAAAAAACCTCAGCACAAAGAAGCAGCACACATACCAAACAACGTCCTGCGGGGAGCCGGTGAAGGGGGTTCGTATGTTATATCCATTAGCATGTGTGTGTGTGTGTGTGTGTGTGTGTGTGTGTGCATGTGAGTGTGTGTGCGTGTTTTTATGATTGTAGAAAAGAAAAAGAAGAAAAAAAAAAACACCTTGTTGCCATGGTTACGCTTCACAACAACTGTCTGAAAGTGAAAAAGGAAAAGGGAGGAGCAAGAATCCTTCCAGCTGCTCAGCATCCAGAACCAGAGGGAATAACTGTCCGACGATCCAAGCAGAGAAACGATGAGCGAAAGTCTAGAAAAAGAACCAGCAGAGCTGCTCCAGCGTGCTGCCACCAGGAGCTTCGCTCTTCAACTAGCTGGCAGCAGAGACTGATGGTGAAAATAAGAAGCTGTTGCAGGATGCTGCAATTAAGGAGGAATTCTGTTTTCTGGCAGTCGGAATGACGCAGATGCTCCGCAGTTTCCTGTTTTCTTCACCTCCAGAGTGAGAGCATGGTGCATAAAGCAGGAGAATGTCAGCTTTCAGAACGTGAAGCACCTCGGAGCCCAGATTAAAGGTTTAGCCGCAGCGTCTGGACGGCTGCTCTCCACGCAACACATGTTCACTACCAGCCCGTGTTGCATTAGTGGTGAAACAAAGGCTTCGTTCTCAGCAGGTCTTGATGCTCAGTTCCAACTTTTTTCCTGAAATCTGATTTTTTTTATTTTTTTTATTTTTTTTATTTTTTCTTGCGTGGTCGTTCCTGCTACGGATTAAATGCGACCGCAGTCAGACGTCTGCGTGAACAGTTTACGACCCCACAGCGACCCCAGCAGGAGACCGTCGCCGCCCCCCAGCAGCAATAATGGCCGCCGCCGTCTCTGGACGGGTCCTACAGCTGCTGAGAGCCGACAGCACCGCCACCGGATCAGAACCAGACGCAGGAAGCTGAGCAGCAGGAAGAAGAACCAACAGCAGCGGCCTTTAGCGGAGCATCGCCTGCAGCTGCTGGAGAGGACCTGTCTGGAGGTGGAGTCGGACTGGAAGCGCTGGGGCCGGGATGGGAGGCTCCACTGGCTCTCATCCTCTCATCGCTTCATTATCAGCATCTTCAGACGTTGTTGACGTCCAGATTCACCGTCTGGCTGCTTCTGACGCAGAATTATGACGCACGGCTCACGTCAATGAAGTAAAAGTCGGATAAAATGCGACATGACGCTCAGACTGCAGACGCTTTGAAAACTAGCGGATTCAGTTTAGTTCCACATACGGAAGCTTAGATCAGATAATTTATGGGGCAAAAAGATCGGAATTGAGCCGTTCAGACTGCAGTGAAAACATCGGATATGGATCGCATTTGGCTGCTGTGTGAACGCAGCCAAAGCGTCGCACCGTTCCCCAGATTCAGTTTGTGTTCATCCTGATCCGTCCACACCGCTTCCGTACTAAACATCTTCCATACGTGTCGCCTGGAATACAAGACCCTGATTTACAGCTCTGGAAGAGAGGAGCTTTTTTCTCACCTCTTCTGGCTCTTGTTCAACTTTCCGACTTTAATTAATTTACATTTTGTGCAGCGTAGCCACCCAGAAGGAGCGTGCCATGTAGGGCAGCGCGGCTGTGTGACTGGATGAAGTTTCATGGGGTGGGAACATGGAGGAATGAAGGCGAGGGGGCTCCAGGCAGGAGAAAGGAGCATTGAAGGCCAGGCCAGGCCAGCCGCTGCTCACAGGGAGCTTTCCATCGCAGGCGTCCCCACTCAGCTACCTACACTGTTTATCCTCTACATGAATATCAATGAGGGCCTCCTAAAATACGGCCATTCTTCCCCCCACATGCAGGAGCCACCAGGCTGCACGCGCGCCTCCTTGTTCTGCTACAGACCTGTCTTGTCTGGAGTGTGAAAAATCAGCTTGTTGCCCACTGCCGGCCATTCGGCGCCGCACAAAACTACATCTGTGCTCTGTGTGTGTGTTGTTCCATGCATGTGTCTGTCGCCTAGCCTTTCAGCCTGTGCTTACAGTAAATCCGTGCGTGCCTTTGTACTCTCACCGTTCAGGAGAAAGTCGTTCTTGGAGCAGTGATGTAATGCCAGGGGGGCTGTAATAAATCGGGCCTTGGCGATGGCCCAGCGGTGAACACAGTCTGTATAATAAGTTCATTTATTTGTCAACACTGAGCCCACAAGATGAGAAGGCGGCTGGCTGTGCATGCTAAGCAGGCAGGGAGGGGTCCGCCCCTGCAGCCATCAAAGGGCCCACCGCTTTGACTCCACGTGAGGGGCGTCGCACGCGGTTCTCTGCAGCTGAATATGGTGACATGTTGATGAGCGGGCTGCTTCCAGGCCCCCGCCGCCCACCCCTCCACCCCTCCGGGTCCATAGGTGGCCCAGGAACAGAGGAAGGGGGCGGGGGTCGCTGGAGGGCCACTCTTTTCTTCTTCCAGAACCTGACAAAGGTCTGGAAGCAGACTGGAGGGTGATGTGCGGCAGAGATGTCGACCCCCCACTCCTCGCCTTGTCGCCACACTGTCCATCCGTCCCTGTTCGTCTTCCTCCCCCCTCCGTCCCCCGCAGCGTGTCTCTCTGAGTGTTGAGTACCGGAGCGGAGGGGAAGGACACTGGGTGAAATGAGGTGATGACTCTGGACAATGGAGTCACACTCTCCTGCCCGACACTCCATTAATATGCTAAGAGATAGGAGGGCCGCCGCTGCAGGCCGCAGCCTGCTGCAGCAACAAAGAGCGGCGCTTTCTGAGTGGCCATGTGTTGTCCAGAGAGAAAGGTGGAAGTTGAGCAAGACATAACAAGAGAATGGAGAAGTCTCCCTCTGTCTGTCTCCCCCTCACTGTATGCCAGCTTCCTCGCCTTCTCGGGCTTCTGGCCCGTTCACAAGCTGTCTCATTTGCATTATGAATGACAGAGAGGGGAGCTAACAAGGTTATTGGTCTTTGAGACGCGCGCCTGTGACCACACGTGGAAAAAGGACCTACAGCAGCGCGCGCTGGCAAAGGCACTGAGCCTCTTTATTCCTTCTTTTCCAAGCGCTATGGGGCTTTTTTCAGCAAGCACACGATTTACTCAGGAGATGGAAGAAAAGGGGCCGGGCCGGGGTAAAGGGGGGGCCGGGCTGGGGAGCGGGTGAGGGTGGTTGCTTTTCAGCTCCTTTACAAGCCAAGTGAACCCTCATTATCCAGACCTCTGGTCATTAAGGAGCGCTGCGCTCCGAACCGGAGCAGCAGAAGGGATGTTTATTAGCTGACTGCTGAATTTCCAGCTCATGTTGTTTCATGGTGGGATGAACTGCAACTAAAAATAACAGAAATGCCAGGTGAATCAATCCGGGTTGGTACTCACTGATCCAGAGACTGTCTGAGTTTTAAACTGTCTTTAAATCTGAATGAAACTAAAATCATTTACTTTTGAGATAGAACATTAAATATGACGAAAAGGTTAATAAAACATGACAAACCTGAGCTTGAAACTCTGAATTTGTTTTGATTATTTGGTTCCATCATGGATCGTATGTTTCTGGTGACTAGTAGGAGAGAAACCATTCTTAAACTCACGAGACGAGACACAATATTCAGTTCAGTTTATCTTAGGGCCTGGACTTCAGTGGGTTAATTTCCATTAATTACACAGTTTTTAACACATAAAAAAATGTAATGCAATTCACACATTCTTTCCAGCTGATCCTAGTTATTAATCAGTGCATTAAGCTCAGTTTATTATTAATTTAAAAGTTTCTATCCAAGGAAACCCAGCAGAGCATCCCAGGATGCCCAGGAGTTCACTCCTCCTGGACCAGCAGGGGGCGACAGCAGGCGATCGCTTGTGTTGAGTCGTTGACTTCACAGCAATCCCTCATACCAAGCGTGCATGTAGCAACAGTGGAGAGGAAAAACTCCCCTTTAACAGGAAGAAACCTCCAGCAGAGCCAGAACCAGGCTCAGTACCAGCGGCCATCTGCCACGACCAACTGGGGGGTTGAGTTCATTAGAATGAAACAGGATGAGATTTTTATTTTATTTCAAGAAAACTTCAAATATCAAATTTATGCTACAAAAAGCTTTTATTCTACATTTTCATAGATGAGGTCAAAAACTAAACAAACTGGTATCTTTCTTTTTATCTCTTCTAGCCTCAGGTGTGAACCTATGTATCTGATGCTGCTGCTGCACCTGAACTTCCCCTCTGTGGGACAATAAGGGCTATTTCTCCTTCTTCTTCTTAGAGCAGTTTCTCAACTATGCATGGTCTGCAGTACCATCTTTTATTACAGCTTCATGAGGTGAAGCCATGATGGCCGGTCACCTCAGAGAGAAACACTGTGATGTTTTAATATCACAAACTCCTAGCATCCAGAAGCATCACAGCAAGCAGATGTTTTCCATCTCTTCAGGTGCTTTGTTGGTTTTACAGGAACCGTACCAACTGCTCTTGCAGCTTGAAATATGAAAATTAACTGATTTAGTCTAATTTAATTCAAAGCGAGAAATTATTAGTTAACTAAAAATATAAACCTGTTTTCTGTAAAGGAGGGAGATTATACTTTAAGGGATGTTTGCGGGTTGAAAACAGTTAATTTGTGCATCATTAGAGTTTGTGTTTCGATGTCTCAACCTGAAACTGTCAATTTTGTTGCAGATTTCCGATTCGCCATGTACCCTCCCTCCATGATTGCCACGGGAAGCGTGGGGGCCGCCATCTGTGGCCTGCAGCTGGATTCAGCTGAGCACTCACAGTGGGGGGACAGTCTGACGGACCTGCTGGCCAAAATCACCAACACAGAAGTGGTGAGTCTCTCTCTGTCACATGTCGGACGCAGCGCCGCTCCGTCTCTGCACTCGGTTCTGATTTGCTCTGATGGACTTCATCTCGGTGAGGTCATCAAAACCAAACTGTTGAGGACGGAGACTTTTGGTCACAGGGATCAGGTCAACACCGACCAACAGCATCTCTAAAAGGACTAAGAGGAGGGAGGAAGAAAGCTGTGAAAGTGTGAAGAGGACTCCGAGGGGGTGTCACGCCTCCCATGCAACAACCAGCCTGGTCTGCTTTCCTCCTACAGTCCATGATGCACCGCGGCTGGAAAGCTCGGCTCTCTCTGGTTGGAGCTGTGTGAAGTCTCACATAGCAGCTGTGGAAAAACAAATAGCTGGCCTCAGCAGCACAGGGCCTCAGTGTGTTTAGGTTGCAGGGTCTGAAAGCTGGAGGGGAATGAAGTCGTTCTGATCAGCTCCGTACATTCCTAGATTCAGACAAGCTGTGGCTCGCAGGAAACACAGAGGAGGGCATCCTTTCTAGCGCAGCATATACGACAAGCTGGGAACAATCTGTGTTCCGTTTCTCTATAACCCACAACAACTTCGAGTTTCCTTAACATGTGGAGCACAGGGACATATCCTGAATAACTGGGGACTTTCTGTTATTCCTCCTTCTTTTGCCTAAAAAGCTCCGCTTTATGTGTAAATTAGAGACTCAGAGCTCACCTGGACTGCAGCATTTACTGCAATCATGCACTTTGCAGAGAGAGTCTCAGTAGTAGAGCCGCGTCTCGGCCAGGCTAAATATTAGGGCAAAGCGAGTTTTGCTAACCCTTGCAGCTGCTGCAGCCAACAAGTGTCTGAGCCAACGCCACCCTCCCTGGCATCTGTGGTATCCAGAAGCTTCCAGTGGAAATGTGATAGGGCCAAGTCACAGTCCTGGGTCACTGGAAGAATGCATGTTTATAGACACACACACACACACAGACACCTGGTGTAGCCAGTGTGTGTGTGGGGGGGAGGGGTGTTATGTTATTCAAAAAAGCATCACATCTGCAGTTGTGTGAAGGAAAATGTCCAACTTCTCCTCTTGTTTCATGCCTGTGAAACATACAAACAAGTTTTCGATGCAGTTATTGTTTAAAGAATCAGAGTTAAGGCTGGGCCTTGGAGAGCACGGAGGTAAAGAGCCAGAAACGGACTGAGAGTGGTTGGACCTGAGATCGTTGGGACCTGAGAACGTTGGGACCTGAGAACGTTGGGGCATGTGATCGCTGGGGCCTGAGAACATCGGAGCCTGAGAACATCGGGACCTGAGAACGTCGAGAGAACGTCGGAGCCTGTGATCGTCGGGGCCTGAGAATGTTGGGAGAACGTTGGGGCCTGTGATCGTCGGGGCCTGAGAATGTTGGGAGAACGTTGGGGCCTGTGATCGTCGGGGCCTGAGAATGTTGGGAGAACGTTGGGGCCTGTGATCGTCGGGGCCTGAGAACATCGGGACCTGAGAATGTTGGGAGAACGTCGGAGCCTGTGATCGTCGGGGCCTGAGAATGTTGGGAGAACGTTGGGGCCTGTGATCGTCAGGGCCTGTGAACATCGGAGCCTGAGAACGTTGGGGCATGTGATCGCTGGGGCCTGTGAACATCGGAGCCTGAGAACATCAGGACCTGAGAACGTCGGGAGAACGTCGGAGCCTGTGATCGTCGGGGCCTGAGAATGTTGGGAGAACGTTGGGGCCTGTGATCGTCAGGGCCTGTGATCGTCGGGGCCTGAGAACATCACAGCCTGAGAACATCGGGACCTGAGAACGCCGGGGCCTAATGTAAAAATCTGTGCTAAAGTGCAGATTGAAGGTCTGAATGAGAACATCTACATTGTGTTAACCATGATGTTTGCAAGTTGACTGAATTGTACCCTGAAAGAGCTCATAGACTGGAGAGTAGAGCTTCTGTTTGTTCATGATTGATTCAAACAGGATGTCAGGCTTAGAGAAGTGGAAGGCTTTTAGACCACCACTTCCTAGATTTTATTGTTTTGACACCCATTTTCTTTCAGTCTCTCATCCTTGTGTTTTTTTGTTCATTCAGGGTCACATGCAGAGACACCAGAAACACATTTTCCTATCTCTCCCTACGTTCCTGTTTCTGTCATACTGTGGCTCTCATCAGCAGTACTGCTCTGGAGCCTGAAACAAGCATGCTTTATTTTGAAAGATCATCCCTGTGGCCTCCCCACTTGTGATGTTTGGCTACCCAGGCCAAAGAAAGCGAAAGGTCACACTTTCTTTTGGAACTTGTGGAAACTCTCAGTCATGTGGCATCTCCGCTTTCCCAGTGTCAGTCCTCAGATATGTTGTTTTGAGACTCTCTGAGTTCGGTGTCTGCCTCTGGGTGTTTGTTTCAGCTGTTCCTAACTCTGTCTTTTGTGGTGCAGGCAGCAGTTAAAACACATTCCTGGGCTTCACACATTTCTTCCTTTTGGTTTTGTCTGTCTGCACGACTTCCCCCTGCTGCCAGTGTCACAAAGGCCGCCCAGGGATTATGTGCATGCTTTGATTTGTCATTATGGCACATTGATGCAGAATGATGTATGTTTGAGCTGGGGCCCGTCCAGGTCCAGGACTGCAAGGGAAGAGCCGGCTCACATGGTTTCCGGTTCCAGGCGCTGCATTGTTCAGTACCTTGAGGTCCCCTGAAACAGCACTGATGTTTCCAGTAGTCACACACTGAAGTCATTAAAGGTTCTCCGATGAAGCCCGTGGGGCTTGGCTTGGGATCCAAAATGCTGCTTTTTAGAGCTGCAGAGATGGAGGGAGAATGTCTTCTAAGAGCGAAGGCATGCATTCCTGTGGTAAGACACAGGCTGCTCTTTTGCATGTTCTGCACTGCTCTTCATTTTCTCACAGGATTTGAGATTTTATGACCAACGGGGCTCATGCTTGTGGGAATCTGTAGAACAGGGGTGAGAGTGCTCTCCTCATATTAGCAGCAAAGTTACTGAGATGTTTAATTGACCAATGTTTTTCAGGTTTCCTCCATGCTTTTCAAGAAGATCCATTCTACTCCCTACTTTGACCAACAGACTTAACCTAGATGCTTTCATTGTTGGGCGTACCAATTGCGTACATTTCTCGTGACAAATTCCTTCATTTCCTACAATCCTAAGGGTGCTTGCAAGTTTGATGAGCTAGTTGGGTGCCTAGCCCTGTTTCTTCTTCACCAGACCAGCCACCATACACCTGTTAGTGCGGCACAGAGTGGCAGTCTAACTGCTGTGCCGACTTTCAATCTTAACAGCTCGGTGTCGCATACAAAACAGTTTGATGGGAAGACTATTTCCCGCCTAGCAGTTTACTGTTTACCTTTGCGCGGACGTGTCTGGCGTACATCCACTATGAGTCCCCTGCGGAGTGAAGTATGCCTGAGAATGTGGGGGGCTCGAGAGATGATTTAAAATGGATCAAACATCATGTTTCTTTTAATCTTCAAACCCTTACAACACTGTTCAATTCTGCAGTTGAACAATTCCCCTTTTGAAATTTGGCTTTGAATCCATTTGCCAAGCTATGTGCCCCCCCACTTTCAAGGTGTCATGACTTTTGCCCTTTGACCCTGCAACCTTTTTTCCCCTTAGGCCTGTCCATCTCCCCACCAGGGTTTCTGATGTAAGGGAGGGCTCAGTTCCCAGTTCATCAGGGTCCAGTACCACCGGAGGCTACATGCTCCATCTGGGCCCCATCAGGTTTAGATTAGCTGTGGATTTGTGAGGAATGCTTCCCTGCTCCTGAAGACCTACACCTTCACCCAGCTTTCCCAGTCGTGACCTTGGCTGCTGCTTAAACACTCAGGCATGTGTGTGCATTCATACCGAGCTCAGACCAGCCAACCCTGTCTTGTTCATTCATGTTTCTCCTCCAGAGGGCAGTGTTTGCTCCATGTTCCAGAAGGTAGGAGCGCTTTAATAACACCAACCACCGTTCCTCTCCTTAAAACACTTTGACCTTTCTCTGGGTGTTTTCCCTCCTGATAGTCCGGTAGACTCGGTTCAGTTGGCGACCAAAGCTGCAGCATCTCCTCCATCTCCAGCTGCTGCGGTTCTCTTCCTCTCTGCTCCGAGTCAAACCAACCAAACCCTTTCAGCAACCTGTTCCCCTCCTCGCCTGTGGGGGCGCTGCACCAAGAACCACTGAAGGAAACGACATGAAAACCTCTTAAGACACTGAGAGCAACTTCCTTCTTCACCAAATGGAAACAAACATGGAGCAGCGTCAGATTTTAGCGGTTGGAGGATTTCTCTTCTGTCTTTGGCTAAAGACCACAAGTCATTTCTCCCGCTAGCGCTAGCCTAGCTAGCGTTTGTTTTGGTTGTATTTACCCAGAATGCCCTGCGCTGTCATCCACTTCCTGCTTTTGGAGCGGTCTCCGGTCCGTTGGGCGTTCACATCTGCATTCAAGCTACACCAGAGTTCACTTCAACCAAACACAGACCGAGGTTTGTAGACGGACTGGAGTTTACTTTTTTGGTCCTCATCAGAGTTCGATTCCTCGTTCACACCTCCCCAAACAAACCGGACTTTCTACCAGACTTTCTAGGCAGTCGGACTGGAGTTGGATTAAAGCGGACTGAACAGGACTGGTGGGAATGGAGCCTGTGACTCTCTTGCTGACAACCCATTCAATGCGCCTCTAACTTCCAGCCTCACTCCTCCTGCATCGTGCTCCTCCTCCACCCTCCATCAGCAGGAGGACATGAGGCCTCGATGATGCTGAGGACCCCAGCTCCCAGGTGGATTCGCAGATTACCACGGCGGCCTTTGATGGTGAAACTGGAGAAGGCCGGTTCTCAGATGGCTCCCCTGCAGGCGGATAGGCACACAGACTGGCTCTTGTTAAAAAAGCACCACCACTGTGTTTCCCACAGGAGATGGATGTCATTAACATAGGTCTGGTACTACCTGTGTTTTCAGCTGCTGTTGTTAGGGCTACTGGTGTTTGGGTTTCATGTGTGTTTGGGAATGACGGAGGAGGATGGATGGGGGAGGCTGAAGCATGAGGACCATGGGGGATCCCAGCAGACAGCCCTGGTGGGCTGAAGGAATCCTCAGCTCTGGCATCTGCTTAGCTGGAGCAGCTAGAGAGCAGGTGGTCATTCAGGATCCGTGGCCTGGAGTTCCTCTGGGGTTGCTCTTGGTTCCTCTGGAGTTCCTCTGGAGTTTCTCTAGGGTTCCTCTGGGGTTCCTCTGGAATCCTCTGGGGTCCTGACCATAACTAAAAGATTCATTATGAATTCCTATATTAACATGCAGAACAACCCAGAATCTGAGAACTCTGAGACTCTGAATGCATAAAAATATGCGATGCTCATGCTGATGTCTAAGAGAAGCTGATTAATGAATCAGTGATGAGCTTCTTGAAGCCTGCTGCTGAATTTGCTCTCACTTTGTGCCTTAAACTTGACAAATTAACTGGTACATTTGCTATGGTGTCCAAAAAAACCTAAAAAGCAATGATGCAAAAATATTGAGCTCTTAATTTCCTTCTGACAACAACTTTCTCCTCTGTTATTAGTTCAGATGATTGAATTCTCATAACTTTCTCTTTGAATTTGCATGGCAGGATGTTCTGAAGGAGTGCCAGGAGCAGATCGAGCGCGTTCTGGAGAGCAGCCTCCGTGAAGGGCGGCAGCAGCAGCAGCAGCAGCAGCAGACTCAGAGGGGCCCCAGTGGGAAAGGCCTGGATGAGCTGGATCAGTCCTCCACCCCGACAGATGTCCGCGATGTCAACTTGTGAAGCACCAGAGGGCGCCGTTGCACAGGATTTACAACAATCTTTTTAAAAAGCATCATGAAAAAAAACCTTCAGTCTTCATAAAAGCAGAAAAAAAGAACAAAAGAGCAAAAAAAAAAAAAAAAAAAATCCTTAAAAACACAAGCCCTTTAAAAGAAATACAAGGACAGTGCTTGCTAGTTTTTGTAGATAATCTGTTCTTCAAGTCAAAAAAAACAAAAAACACAAAAACACCTGCACATGAAAAAGATTTTCTATGATGCTCTAGTCTAAAAGCAACAAATCTGAAGAAGCTCTGGTGCCTTGGATGTAGAGAAGGGAAGCCAATCATTTCTGCCTTTTGATCATGTAGTGTGACCTTTAAAAAGCTGCATACGCAGGATAACACCGGGGCTTATCTTACTTTTTTTTCTCTTATTTTTATTTGCAAAGATTATTTTCACCATTGCGTCTGCAGCCGGTGGAAGAAGAGGACATGTCCTCCAGTGCCAGAGAACGTCCACCTCTGTGGACAGCGAGAACTTGGCAGAAATAAAGCCAGAAGGTCCCGTTTCCAGGCAGCCACTGGAACGATAACAATTATTAGTGGTATTAGTATTTATAATTATTAATACTACCATTAGAAATATGTCGGAACTTCATAGTGGATCAATAAGCTCCGTTGGTCAGGCTGCTTATGCATCGGTTTGTGGATGCAGTTGTGTGTTGGTGAGTGTGTGTGTGTGTGTGTGTGTGTGTGTGTGTGTGTGTGTGTACAGAAGCAGTCTGCAGCATGAGGCACTTCCAGTTGTTCCAACAGCAGACAGAGCGAGTGGAGGCTGCACAGGCTTCCTCTGAGCAAGGCATCTATGCTATGTTGCTGCCTTCATGCGTCACCAGCAAGTCATACTTTGTTGTCAGTCACCTTAACTAAAGGTGGAAAATGACGGAGACACAAAGAGACATAGTTTTAGAGTCCCATGCCTGTCTCATGAGCTCTTCACCTCAGACTCAGAGATAACCTGAGGTATCTCACTGCTGCTGACACCATGAGATCCAGCAGATCCTTTCTTCCTCCGTGAAAACTGCGTGTCTGGCGTGACGGAACCACGTCCTGGAGAAGGGTTCAGGTTAAAATCTGAGGAGGAGACTGAGGCGTGGCTCTCTCAGTGGTCGGTTGAACCGTGGCGCAGGGGCAGCATGCTGCTGTGGAGGAGACGATGCTCAGACCAGCCTCAGTTTGAAGCTGATGAGGTGGAGTCATCCTGGAAATGAGGAGCTCAGACTGTATGCTAGCAGATATGGGGGCGCATAAATCTTCAATGTTTCTGGAGTCCCACTTAGGGTTCATTCCAGCTCCCTTTATGATTTCAATAGTGAAGCACTTTGAGGAGAAGCTCACCGTGAACGGCCTCCGGGTTGGAGGCTGCCGGATTTTTTTGTTCCTCGTCGGCTGTTTCTTTGGTTCCCAAACGTCCTGCAGAAGCTGCAGCAGGTTGAAGCTGCAGCAGGTTGAAGCTGCAGCTTTGCATGCAGCCGACATTCCTGTTCAAGCATTCCCGCTAAAAACAAGATGATCCGTTCAATCATTCATGCAGAGATACGATCCATGGTCCGGGTTCTGGTCCGGGTTCTGATCCTTGGTCTCTGCTTTTGCTTTTCCACTGATGAGAATTTTTTTTTTTTTTTTTATCACAGCCACAGAGAGCCACATGGGGGCAGCAGAGAGCCACCTATGGGGTCTAGCTGGGGGAGCTGAAAATGGGACCCTGACGGGGGTGTCTGGGGCTCCCAGGTTCATTCCTGTCTGGTTCTGATGCAGGAACGTTGTGGATAAACAGGTGGGACCCATGTAGGCTCTTGTTGTGTCGTAGAGTTGAGACCCAGCTGGGTTTTCCATTATGGGATGTCTTCAGTAGAGTCAAAGCCCAGTTTGAGCCTGGGCCCACTCAGAACCGGCCCAGCCTGACCCAAACCTGTATGGGGCCCGCATCCAGTGTCGGTCGGCTGGGGTCCGCTATTTGCATGTTTGTGGAAGGGCTGTGATGCTCGCAGCGTTAAGAGGAGAAGCTTCGTCAGCAGAATCGGTTCCAAGCGGCTGTCTCTGACTCCATGTCGGCTTTCCTCTTCCACGTACCCCACCCCAACCCGTTTCTGCCGTGGCTCCATCATCGTTCCACCTGAGGGAAGCTCTCTTCTCAACTTTGTTGTGATTTTTGTTCTTTTCTGCAGATTTATTGTTGTGTGTGTTGTGTGTCGACACCACAGTTCAGATTGTGTGTGTGTGTGTGTGTGTGTGTGTGTTTCTCTGGGTTGGGGGGCGGTCAGACCCACTGTGGGGGGTGGGGGGTTGTTTTTAAGATTTAGAGATACTGTATTCCAAAGTGAAGAGAGGTCCGAGGAGGAGGAGGTGTGAAGACGTCAACAAAAAAAAAGTGTCAATATTTTATTGTCTTTTTGCGCTGCTAAGAGCTATGAATTTGTTTCATTTATACAAAAAAATAACATTACCTAGTCGTGATGTGTCACTTGTGTGCTGCTATTTTATAAACATTTGTATTATAATATAATTATTTTACTGCTTAAGAGATACATCCAGAAACAAAGTAGATGGTTTTAGATGAGTATTCGACTGGAAATGTTCCTTGTACAGTTAGATAGTTTGACGTTTCATTTCCCCTGTTTTTCTCCGTTTTGCTCTCCTGTATCCGTCACATTCTGCTTCACTGGTATTTTCCATACCTCAGGATTACTGGACTAAATAAAACACAAATCCATCGCATATACCTCTGCAGCGAGGGAGCCTGGAACGGAGGAGGAGCAGGAATACTTTGGGATGTGGATGGGGGGGCAACAACAGGAAATATGCAAGGCTTCCACTTGGACTCAAACCATACTGGGAAGGGGGGGGGACTTTTTGATAGATCATGCATGTTCATATTTGTCCGTGTTGGTGCTACAGCTGACTTGTTACGTGCTCCAGAGGGGGAAGCATCCCCAGGATGGCCAAAGTGCAGTTTTTGCTTTACATGTCCATGATCACCATGAATGTCATAAATAAATATGGATTCTGTATGTGAGAAAGTTCTGTTTCGGTCCAGAATAATGTGTGTTTTCGGCCCCACCTGTCACGTCACCTTCAGTCATAAATCTGCAGATATCTGGAAGTTTGAACGGTGCAGATTTCCCCCGGAGTTCCTCCTCCACTGTTAGACTCAGATCATGTACCTCAGATGTCTGTTGCACAACCTCTGCTCAATAAACTTCTGCTTTAAAGGGTGTGACACCACATCAGCTCACTGGTTCCCACGCCTTTCTTCTCTCTCCACAGTGTCTTGATCTATAACTGCTGAGTCAGCAAATACAACACCACCCAACGCTGCTGCTGAGTCATTAAAACATCCACAGGTTTCCTGTTTTTAAACAACATTCATTTTAATCTGAATCAGTCTGAGAATAAGTGATAAAATTAAAGTAATTAAAGTGGTTTTGGTGGATTTTAGTCAGAATTCAACCAGCTGTGACCCAAAACAAGACGGTTCTGACTCAGTGGATCATAATGGAGGGTCAGGGTTGGTCCAGAAATCCATCCTCTCAAGGGTCTGTAGGGAGCGTTACCAAAAAGTATTCACACCCCTGCAAGATGTAGATGAAACATAATTTCTCTTTGAACATGTAATGATGCAACACCTGGAACGGTTTTTAAAACATTTATTTTCCTGCAACTGCAGCATAACTTATGGGTAATTTCAAATTAAAATGCTAAATAAAGTCCCCTTCTCAAAACAAGTTCAAAGACATAGAAGACAAGACATTTTTCCGATAAGTGAAATAATCTGCCAGTGGAACCAGTACTTTTTATCAATATTCAATAATTATTGACTCGAAACTAGCTCCTGTATCTGCTGAAAAGTTACTTGTAAGTTAGTTTTGTTTTATTTAAACTGTACTGAGATGTTTGCTCCAGAAACTAGACAAAAATTCTTGGTCATATTTGTGTGCATATTTCAGCCGGACTTTAAATCAATGTGTTCATAGTTTTACTTCTTTACTTTAATGCAGGGGTGTTCAAAGTGCGGCTCTGGGGCCAGTTGTGGCCCTCGACCGCCAAACAAAAACGGCACAAATTAGCTTTTCCAGCTAGAGATTAATGGATGGATGAATTAAATTTTCACTAATGCAATGTATTTCATATAAAGACAACACAGAGTCTAAAAATGGAAGGTACAGCACAAAAGATTTAATGTTCATTCAAGTATGTTTTTTTTTTCTTTTTTGTTTTTTTGCTTTTTAATAAAATTCATAGTAAATCGGACCAGAAGCATCCAGTGACTTTTACTCAAAGTGAACTTTGGAAGTAAATTTGGCTAAAAAAAGACAAAAGTTTTTATCCTGCCCTTGTTACTGAGAATAAACATAAAAAATCCAGACAAAGATAATAAAAAAAAAGAGTTTAAAACACATTTTTCTGGGGTTTTTGTTTGACTTTCTTTTAAACAAGGCAAACCTGCTGGTGTTTATGTTTCAAAACTGAAATGATTTACAGCTCCCTTTTCTACAGAAATCAGATTTCTTTACTTTATTAAAATATTGTGCCTTGTTTATAGTTGTGCAGGGAAAAAGAAAACATTTTTCAAAAATAAAACAACTTTTGAATTAAAAAAGAAAGAAATTAAATTTTTTGGCCTTCAATTACTTTCAGTT
Organism: Anableps anableps; assembly: GCA_014839685.1. NCBI lineage: Eukaryota > Metazoa > Chordata > Actinopteri > Cyprinodontiformes > Anablepidae > Anableps > Anableps anableps. The sequence continues at coordinate 39,412,482 of CM026073.1, forward strand.
TCGCAGTTTTGGCCCACGTGGCGAGAAGTTCCGACATGCATGCTTTAGTGTAAGGAGGTTAAATTAACAACAAATAATAACTTAGCATGCTTGATGAAGGGGTCATTTGCTAAATCAGGTGATGTTATTGTGATGTTTTCATGAAATTATGATCAGAGCGGTCAGTGGAGTGAATTTATTATGGAGGAGGATTTGCAGAGGATTCAGCGAGATGGACTTTACAGGTGCTGCTTTCACTGCAAAAACATAAAATCTTACCAAGTATTTTTGTCTAGTTGCTGGAGTAAATATCTCAGTACCTTGACATAAAGCAAAACTAACTTACAAGTAACTTTTCAGCACAACACAGGAGCTAGTTTTAAACAAATAATTCATGGATATTGATAAAAAGTACTGGTTCCGTTGGCAGATTTTTTTTTATGTCCTGTTTTCTATGTCTTTTAACTTGTTTTTAGAAGGGCATTGTTTTGCAGTGTTGGTGCATTTCGCTGATCAAATTTAAATTCTCAAACTGTCAGTTCAACATCCTCAACATTTATTCACCTGTGCATCATCACAGCAGTGTGTCTTTCCTTCCAATACATTGAAAATCTTTCTGGACCTCCTGCTGTCAGTCAAAATAAACTAGACCCCTGGATGCTGAATAGTCCTTCCCTGTAAAAATACACTTCTCATTTCATTGCTTGAGTCGTTACAAGCGTGAATGTTGAACAAGTCATTAAAATGTGTTCATCTGATGCATTTCTTCATCATTCTTTCCTGAAAATATGTCCCAGTTGAATATTTTCTCTCAGGTGAACCTCAGCTTTCACACATGATATCGTCTCCAGCTTTACCCAGAAAGAGTTTGTGTTTGTCTTAAATAAGTTATTTTGCTTTTACATAGTGATGTGAACTGCACATAGCATCTGAAGTAAAAACTACTAATTACTTCACTAAATACAATAAAGTGGAACTCAGCTGTAGTTTTCAAACGGCTGCAATAATAGATCGGAGTTTTCTTATTAGAAAACACAGAGTGAAGGTCGTAACCGGAAGATGATGAAGACATTAGACTTTAGTTCCTAAACAGGGTGTTTGGACTTTTCATTTTCACAGACATGAGTCTTTGCTTTTAGGGAATGAACTCTCCATTCTGATGCGTTTTTGCAGGTTATAAACCAGGGTTTGCAGTTTGTACTGATCGTTTTCAGAAATGCTCTAGCTTACGTGTGTCAAACTCAAGCCTTTCATGTGGCCCTGTAGACCTCAAAGGAATGCATAAATAGAACCTTCAAGAAAACAGTGGTATGCTTAAATATCATTTTATCAATCAAATCAAAGCAGTTTTTATCTGTTTACTGCCAGTTTACATTATTTGGTCCCTTCACTTCCCAAATAAATCAACAGATTTCTTCCAAATGTTTCTGAATTCGCTCCACAAAATCAGTAAATTTGATTGCAAAAAAAATCCCAAAATCAATCGTGAAATCCTGGAGGGACTGATCGATGTGAAAAGATGTTCAACATTATTTCATTTTGTGCTTATCGGATGCAGAGACAGCTGTTTATTCATATTGTAGCAGTGTTTTACAGGGTTTCACATCGGCCCATGGAGGACATTCATGATGTTGGATTGGCCCAAAATGAAAATGAGTTTAACACCCCAGCTGCTCCAGCTGTTGAGCAAATGCATCAAAACAACTGAGGGAAACTAAATGTCCGCCACACTTTTCAGAGTTTTATTTTGGAAAGCGTGCGTCATTTTCCTCCCACGTCACAGCCATGCGCTGCTTCGGTTTAAAGGGTGCAGGGTTCACAGAGAGGCTGGACATGGACAGACCGTCCTCCTGCTGAGAGCCGTCTCCTACAGCTGAGCGAGTGTCCGGGCTGCAGAATGAAGGCGCTGCGGGTCGGACTCACCCTGGTTCGACAGTAGGTGTTCTGCTCCTGCTACCAGTGTGAAATAAGTGACAGTGTGTGTTGCTGAGCAGCTGCAGCCCAGCCTGCCTGTCTGGGGGCGCTTGAAGTAACGCAGCAGGTGTCAGGAAGTCATGGTAACTCACTGCGACCGTGTCAGCATGGAGTCCAACAGCACCAGAGACAGAGAAGCAGCTTTTACTGGTTCCCAGTTCATCATACACTGTTTGTAATGGTCAGCCCAGAGAATACTGCTGTAGCACACACTCACCACAAGAGGGCAGAATCAACACACCTTTACTGTTATTCATAACTCAGTGAGTCATAGGGAGGGAAGGAAGGAAGGAACCCGTCCGTCTCTGGGACCAGAACCCGTCTCCTTCCTGAGCGGGACGATGGCTGGACGTTCCCATCGTGTCTGAAGTTGACCAGATGACCAGCATCAGGAGGTAGTTCCCATGAGGAACCAGACTGGAGCAGCTCCATGATGCCTTGTGCATCTTAGGTTATATTTAAAACGCACGATTTAAAACTGTGCAGTACCCGTCAACTCACACCCCCACACTTTTGAAAAGCTCGCTACGCCACTGCCTCATTGTTTAAAGAGACAGTGATCGTTCTGTTTGTAAACTTCTGATCTGGAAGACATTAATAAATAATCTCTGACAGATTCCTTCTTATTATTGAGGCTTTTAGCAAACAGAAATAATTTAGGTGATTCTGACCCAAAAGACCCCTTATGATGAGTTCAACCACCCGGACGTGGGTCACTGGGGCCCCACTCTGGAGCCAGGCCTGGAGGTGGGGCACGCTGGCGAGCGCCTGGTGGCCGGGCTTTCACCCATGGAGCCCGGCCGGGCACAGCCCAAAGAGGAAACGTGGGTCCCCCTTCCAATGGGCTCACCACCTGTGGGAGGGGCCAAAGGAGTCGGGTGCATTGTGGTATGGGTGGCGGCCGAAGGCGGAGACCTTGGCGGTCTGATTCTCGACTACAGAAACTGGCTCTTGGGACGTGGAAGGTCACCTCTCTGGTCGGGAAGGAGCCTGAATTGGTGTGTGAGGTGGAGAGGTTCGACCTAGAAATAGTTGGACTCACCTCACTGCACGTCTCTGGTTCTGGATCCAGTCTCCTTGAGAGGGGTTGAACACTCTTCCACTCTGGAGTTGCCCCCAGTGAGAGGTGCCGAGTGGGGGTGGGCATACTTGGGGTTGGGGTTCACCCCGGTGAACGAGAGGGTAGCCTCCCTCTGCCTACAGGCGTGGAGATGGATTCTGACTGTTGCTTGTGCTTATGCGCCAAGCGGCAGTTCAGATTACCCACCCTTTTGGGAGTCCTTGGAGGGGGTGCTGGAGAACGCCCCTCCAGGGGACTCCCTTGTTCTGCTGGGGGACTTCAACACTCACATGGGCAATGACAGTGAGACCTGGAGAGGTGTGGTTGGGAGGAATGGCCCTCCCGGTCTGAACCCGAGCAGTGTTTTTTTGATTGGACTTCTGTGCTCGTCATGGATTGTTCATAACAAACACCATTTTCAAGTATAAGGATGTCCGTATGTGCTCTTGGCACCAGGATGCCCGAGGCTGCAGTTCGATGATCAACTTTGTTGTCAAGACATCTGATCTGTGGCCGCATGTCTTGGACTCTCAGGTGAAGAGGGGAGCAGAGCTTTCTACTGACCACTACCTGGTGATGAGTTGGCTCCGATGGTGGGGGAAGATGCCGGTCAGACCTGGCAGACCCAAACGTATTTTGAGGGTCTGCTGGGAATGCCTGGCAGAGTCTCTCCTGAGACGGAGCCTCAACTCCCACCTCCGGGAGAGCTTCAAACTTTGTTCCAGGGGAGGTGGGAGACATTGAATCCAAGTTGGCCATGTTCCACTCCATTGCCGATGCAGCCAAAATGAGTTTCCTCCGCAGGGTGTCTGGGCTCTCCCTTAGAGAGAGGAGGAGCAGCTCGGTTATCTAGGAAGGACTCAGAGTAGAGCCGCTGCTTCTCCACGTTGAGAGGAACCAGTTGAGGTAGCTCGGGCATCTGGTTAGGATGCCTCCTGAACACCTCCCTGGTGAGGTGTTCCAGGTATGTCCCACCGAAAGGAGACCCAGAGGAAGACCCAGAGGAAGACCCAGGACACGCTGGAGGGACGAAGTTTCTTGGCTGGCCTGGGAACGCCTTGGGATTCCCCCTGAGGAGCTGGCCCAGGTGGCTGGGGAGGGAAGGCTGGGTCTCCCTGCCTAGGCTGCTCCCCTTGTGACCTGACCTCGGATAAGTGGAAGAAAATGGATGGATGGATGGATGGATGGATGAACTGATTGATTGATTGATTGATTGATTGATTGATTGATTGATTGATTGATTCTGACCTGAAACCAGAGAAGTTTGGTTCTGATTTAGCTTCAGACAGAGAGAAGAAAAGATGAACGGGTCTTTTGATTGGGTGTATGTAAACTTCTGGTTTCAGCTGTAAATGTTATTCATAGTAAACATGTGTTTAATACAAATAATAATCAGCTGCTGCACATATAATCACACAGCCACAGTAAGCATATGGAGAAAATTAATACTTCAGTAACTTGGAGGTGATCTGATAGAAAGTGTCCTAAACTTGAAATATTAATATTTTCTTATAGAATAAACAGAAAACATAGATTCAGTGCCAAAGTTTCCTGATCAGGACTTTCATCACATCTGATCATGATCTGCAGAACTTTGATCATATTTACCATCAACCTTTTGTTTTGTGCAGCGGGGAAACGGAGTACAACAAGGCAGGACTGTTACAAGGTAGGTAGAAGATCCACAGCGGCATGGTTCTGCTTTCCTCCAGTTTTTATTCATTTTCTGTGATTATTTTGGTCGGTGCTCAGGCCAGGCGATAGATTCCTCCTTATCAGAGACGGGTCTGCAGCAGGCCGCAGCTGCAGGGCTCTACCTGAGAGACGTTCGCTTCAGCAACGTGTTCAGCAGCAACATGCTGCGCGCCCGACAGGTGAGACCTGGGCTCCACCAGAGGAGGTCAACTACTTCATCCACTGCTTCTCACTTCCTTTCCCCCTCTAGGGATAATACCCCCCCCTGCAAGCTACAGTCACTTTCTTACAACGACTAAGGCCACACAAAGAGTTTTTTAAATTTGTAATTATGAGAATAAAGTCGTAATAATACAAGAATAAAGTTATATTACCAGAATAAAGTCTGAATTTTATGAGAACTCCTACATGAAACTGCATTTAAATGAGGAATGTTGAGCATCTTGTTAAGTTATACTTTGTGTCAGTTCTGCAGAGAGGAAAATACATAAACTTTTATCAAATCAGTGTCAAATTATTATCAGCAGGAGGACTTTGAGATGATTGTTTAAACGACTGAATCCGTTTCACAGAAAGAACCAGATGGACTGAGCTGCTATCCTCTGATCTTAACAACTCTATTGAAGGTTTTTTTCTAATAAAACCACTCTTTTCTCAGAATTTTATGACTTTCTTCTGGTAATATTTTGTCTTTATTCTACTAATATTATGACTTTATTCTCATAATTAAAAAGAAAATCTCTTAGTCTGCCCCTAATTCTCCGTCATACTTGATTTACTTGCCTCTGTTGCCATTGTTCTTTTCACATCTCCAACTTCTCCATCTCTCCTCCTCCGTCTGCTCTGTACACCAGCGTGTCTGGCTGGGCTACTTCTTCTGCTGGGTTTAGCAGGCAGCCTGTTGATTAATCTGAGCTCTGCTGCCACCTGGTGACCAGAGGCTTGTTTACCCCCCCCAACCGCGCCCCACTATTTTAGGAGTACTTGAGGTTAGCTCATGAAGCACTGTGAAGGTTTGTATGTGCAGTGCATTCCAGAAGTATTCATACCCTTGAACTTTCTGTCAAAAAGCCCAAGTGGGCTAAAAGAGATTATTATTTGAAAAATATAGCATGAATTTGTATTCAGCCCCCTTTACTCTGGTGGTCTGGATTCTGGACTCTGGTCTCCAGATGCTTGAAAACTAAACCTGAACATCTTTCTGTCACATGAAGATCTAGTAAAACACTCTGAAGTTTCACAAGGAGCTTAAATACTCTGGACGTGGAATCTGCAGCATCATTAGGATTATTCATAAAAACAAGGATAATTGTCTGGTTTTGTTTGACCTCCAGACTGCTGAGAAGATCATGCAGCAGAACAGCAGCTGTCTGGGTCTCCAGATGGTGTGTGACCCTTTACTTAAAGAGAAAGTAGGTGATTTCTCACGAAATACACTCTACAGGTAAAAGATTTTACTTGAAATGTGTTGAAACTTTTTCTTTCGTTTCTTTGAATGCACCGTTATTGCATAGAGTTTTGGGATTGCAGAAGGCGGACGGGTTCAGGACCTTAAAGAGATGGCCAGGGCAGCGGGGGAAGCTTTCCCAGGCTTCACCCCTCCAGGGGGGGAGACTCCAGAGCAGGTGAGGCTGCTTTTATTGATTCATTTATTGGCCACTAGTTGGCAGTAATCAGTCAGTTGGCAGTGATTCGCTAACTTGTATTTCCGAGCCTTCATCCAAACACACGACTGTAGTTCTTACTGTCGGCGGTCGGCCTTGTGAATCAGTGGATCCTCTGACTGCAGGATGAACGTCACTGACTCCATTAAACAGTCACTTCATAGCTTTGCTCTGTTTCTCTTTAGGGCTGTGTGTGTTGGTGTTCTATTACAGAAACACTTTCATCCTCTGTAGACTCTGGTCCAACCCAGTTCATTTCCACTGCATATTGTGATGATGATGATGCAGAAAGTGTCCTAGTTCTGGGCGCCATTTGTGAAAATACACAGTCAAAAATTAACAGCAATAATTTGGGTTATTTAGCCTGTGACAGGAGAAAAATGTGGGGCTCATTTTTCTGTTAGTCATTTATAAATGTCACAGTTTCAAAATAAATATTTAATTTGTAAGTGAAATATTATTGTTTGCAGCTAAATATTTATTTAGCAAGCTACATATTTAGCTAGAAAGCTAAATATTTTTCTTTGAAGCTAAATATTTAGTTTCTAAACTTAATATTTAGCTCCAGCGTAAATATTTAGTTAGCAAGCTAAATATTTAGTGAGTAAACGCACTATTTAGCTCCAATGTAAATATTTAGTTTGCTAACAAAATTTATATTAAATTAATATTTATTTAATATTTAGTTTTAAACTGTGACATTTATAAATGAATGAATAAGATGATGAAAATATGACTTTTAAAACTGAAACCCTTTGTTTTCTGTTATGACAGACTAAATAACCCAACATATTGATGTAAGCCTTTAACCCCCCGCCCCCCCATCCTGTCTCACTGTGTTTCTGGACACTGTTCAGGTGAAGGAGCGGGTCCAGAAGTTCATGGAGAAAATGCTGCAGCAGATCGGGACAGAACACTGGCATGTTAGAGGGCCCCATGTCTCCCCCTCCACGCCCGCGTCTCCTGCTGAGGGGGGAGCTGATGATGGAGTGAGGGGTCTCCCCGTCCATGCGCTGGTTGTCACCCACGGAGCCTTCATGTGCGTGGCGGTGCGCTACTTTGTGGAGGAGCTGAGCTGCAGCTTCGCTCCAGGCTGTGACAGGAAGCACATGTTCTCTCTGAGCCCCAACGCTGGGATCTGCAGGTTCACCCTGAGTGTTGCTCAGGAGGGGGGCAGGTTTATAGTGTCAGGAATGCACTGCGTGTTTATTCACAGGGGCAGAGGGGGGGCATATTAAACAGAAAGCAGTTTGTGATTTATTAATGAAAAATCGTATTTATTTTAATGAAGGAAGCCCTCATAGTCTACAACATGTGATGTCGGACACACAGTGTTTTGTTTTTACATAAACAGTCTCAACAAAAAGAGATAAAATTCTAATATTCTAACTTTGGATCCTTATTTTGGATCAATGGGGGGGGAATTCACTGAATCATGAGGAACTTCCATTTTCTCCCTCAAAACCATCAATTATGATTATTTTCTCAAAATCCAGGTTGAAAAATATGAATAAAAGAGAAATCTGTGTTGGTTTAAAATCTGCAAAAGCTCTTCCCTCTAACTGTTCATGAAGTTCATCTGCATTTATGTGACATGTTTATCTCTGAAGTGTGAAAAAACTGCAACTGATTACATTTATTTTATTTTGTAGTGTGCTTCATAAATCCAGACAAACCATCTGGTAAATTAAAAAAATAATTTAATGTTTTCATTATTTCAAAACTATTTTTAAAACTGTTTTTTTTTTTTTTTTTTTTTTTTTTTTTTATCAGATAATTTGAAAATAAGTGGATTGCATAAATAAAAATGAGTGTTGCTCAGGTTTATAGTGTCAGGAATGCACTGTGTGTTTATTCACTGGGGCGACATCACCTGAGAGTGATATCGCAATCACTCTCAGGTGTAGAAATGATCATAGCCATGAACATAAATATTATGAGAAGACAGGAACAGAGCTGAGCTTCTTATATTGGGAGAAAATGTTAATAAATAAATCTCATAAAGTCTGTTTTTATTGTTGCTTCATTACATCAGAGAGTAAAACCGACTCACCGGCTGGTTTATGATGCAGCAACGACTGCAGGGCAGAAAGCTTTTATTTTTAGGTCACCACAGTTTGTGTTGCAGAAGAATTTCATCATCATCATCACTCTGTGACCTTCTGGTTGTTCATTGCTGTAAATGTGGGGCCTTGTGCTCTAAATAGCTTTCATTTCTATATTTATCATCTAAAAGATGACAGATTTCTATGCAGGGACAGAAAGTGGAGAAAGTTTTTGCTCTTTTTGGAAATCAGTGACTCTGACATCGTTGTGAATTAACGCCTGAGTCACGAAGAGCAACGAGGAGACAACAGTTAGGAGCTGAACAATGTGTGTGTTGGGCTTTCTCCTGCTCCTTTCTGTGTTGAACTTTATTTTCACTCTTTAATAAAGAGGATATATTTAAAAATAGACATTTAAACTGATACTTTCCATAAATCTGTGGATATGTTACTTTGTGCAGTACTTCGTTTGGACCCAATTTGAACCAGTTGTTCTCATGCCAGTTACATAACAAGTTATGTGTGTGTGTGTGTGTGTGTGTGTGTGTGTGTGTGTGTGTGTGTGTGTGTGTTAGCCCTGTGACCTGTGCTGCCTGTCCTGTGGACAGCAGAAAACATGCTCAGGATTGATAAACATGCTGAATAAATAATAGATTTGTTTCTGCAGCCTCCTGATTTCACCCTGCGATGCGTCGTTCATACATGAGGTGGAAAAGAAAAATACATCACAGACAAGAAACACAGGAAAACATGAATCATCACATAAAAATAAACATAATGAGCTTAAAAGCTGCTGTAAACCATGCTGGTTTGGGTCCCGATTTGAATTAGAGCTGCGGGGCAGAGAAGCTAAATGCTACCTCACCTGGTTCTGGTTCTGGTAACTGTGGGTCAGCAGGTCTCTGAGGACCTGCGGGGTCTCGAAGGTCCAGACCAGCCCAGGACCATCCACTACACCTTAAATCTGTTCCATGACAAACAGGGAACCAGAGCAGTGACTGAAGAACCGGTTCTGATGAGAGCCGTTTCCTGGTGTTGGTCAGGACTCATTCTGGATGACCAGTAGAGGCGCTGATCGGACCGGCTAAGAATAAAAACATGCAGCAGTTTTTCTGTTTCCTTTTGTGATCAGAACCCTTTTATTCTGCCTTTCAAAGCAGCAGAACGCTGATATCTTCATCGACTTTATGTGGTTCTGAAAACCGAGGTTCTGCCGGTAGCTCCCTTGGGTCCAGTGGTCCACTGATCTCTGTGCTTGGATTTTCTGACCCGTCCACTGACTGATAATATGGACCAACTACACTAAGACTGAAAGGGACCGTGGCGCTGACACAGACGGACAGAGCTGTCGGTCACCGGCGTACATGTGGTGGAAAATGTGGGCGTGGCATGAGAGCCACAGGTGATGGTTGTTTGAATCTATATTTACCAAGTGACGCATCATAGCCTTAGAAGACAAACAAAAAAGTGTTTACTTTTTATTTTATATCAGAAATAAGACATCATGAAATATATAAATAAAAAACATCAGGCGATACAAGAAGTTATGTCACACATTTCAATAAATAAATATATTCGTTGCTGAGACTGTTGGTGTCCAGCACCTGATCATTTCTGAGTGCTTTCAAAGAGCAGATTCTCCTGTTTTAACAATAACTCGATTCTATCATTTATGTCTTTCTTTTTTCAACATATCAGTGTGTGAATATTGAAAGTTTTTGAACATATGTGAAATAAGCGTTGCCTCATCTGGTTCAAGGATTAAAATTTAACAGAGGAAAGAGGTTAAAGGACAGCCGGAGCAGACTTGTCCCTCTTCTGCTGTTCAAACAGAGGGGCTGGAAGCCTCCGTGATCAGATGAGACCTCAGATAACGTCTGATTGGAGCTCGTCTCTCCCGTCACCTCAGACAGGAAACTGGGCTCACTTTGTCTCCCACTCAGTTTGCAGCCGCGTGTGGAGACTTTCCTCCTCTTTTTTCACTCAGCACCGGCAGCTCCGGGGCGCTATTCATGTTCCGCTCGGTCTGCGATGTTGGTCTTGACGGGACTGCCGTGGCCGTTGGGCCTCAGGACCCGCAGCGGGTCGTCGCAGGAAGTGATGGTTTCCTTGGACACGGCGCCTGCCTGATTCTGCTCTGCATCCTTTGCAGGAGGTGCCGGGCGGGACTCTGTTCTCAGAGGATCAGAGGGGTTCACCTCCTCGCTTCTTCTCTGCCTCTTCACAAACCTCCCCAGCAGGGCTGAGGGGCCTTCCGGTGGCCCCCCGTGAACCGCCGCTGGCCCTCCTCCCCCCAGTTTGATCAACCAGTTCCCGTTCGCAGAGAAAAACAGGTCATGGTGCTTGGCCAGACGGAACCAAATGTGTGGGAAGAGACATCGTCCTCTGTCCTTTTGCCTCTGTGACGGAGACAAACAGACATGTTTACTGGGCTCTCGGTTCTGTTAAGGCGGGTCTGGAAGATACTCACAGACTTGTAGAGGTGTCCCTTTATGTCCACGCACAGGAAGCGCTTCCGCCTCAAGTCAAAGATCACGAGCAAGTTGTTTGGTGCTGCTACTGGCAGAACAACTGGAAAATGATTCAAAACCAGTTAAAAGAGTCAAACAATTCAGCTTGCATTGGCTGCCAGGAATATTGTTTGTTCAGAGCCATGAAATGATAAGCTGCAGAAGCTGAAGTCCCTGCAGAAAGTTTATGGTTTGCCTCAAAATGTGCAAACATATATTTGATTGGAATGATATTGGTTTTTACAAACAAACTGCAGCAAAACTGAACATCTTGTGGCATAAACAATAAACACGCTACTGTTTGGCTTCGGTATTAGAAGGGTGCAATTTTCTGAACACAAAAGTGACGAAATCTATAAGGAAATGAAGTCTGAAGCAGACTCACCCAGGTGTGCTGCATGAGGAGCATTTCCTCCCACATCCAGGTGGAAAGGTCCCGAAGCAGCAGCTGGCGGATGTGCGTGAGCTCCAGGCTCCTGGCCGCCCGCCTGGGCTTGATGTCGCTGTGGACGCCGGAGCCTCGCTCTGCTCTCCACTCCTCCAGAAACATGCAGGACAATCAGGATGAGCGAGAGGGGAGCCAGTTGCATGATCAGTGGCGATGATCCGCTCTCCAAAAGCTCAAATGTTCCAGATGGTGTGAGGCCAGCTTCTGGAGGAGGAGAAAGTCCAACAGGCTTATTTAAACAGAGAGTCAATAAACCGGCTAACTCATTTACCAAAATACCTCAAAGCTTACCTGCTTTTGCTGCTCCACGCCTGGAGAGATGGCTTCTCTTCTCCCACTGCACCAACACAAGCCCTTTTTCCTTTCATGAAACTGTCATTTATTTATGAAAAATAAATAAAATGAACACATTTTTATATCATTTATTTGTTTTGGGTTTTTTTTCTGTATTAAAATGAAATAAATACATTATATTATGAGATACATAATAAATGAGTTGAAAAATGAAAAGTGGGATTCTGCTTTAATCATCTTTATGTGAGAAAGTTTAGTGGAAGAATCCAGGTGGGAATCAGAAGCTGTTTGGTGTGGCGGTTGGGTTAACTCAGAGGAACCATCACATCACACCCTGCTGAGTCACATCCACGGACAATGATTCATACCCTGCTTATTAATTAACTCTACACACTTCCGCTGCTCCCATGCTGTTGCACAACACAGCACGCCCTGTAATCCACACAGCTTGGCCTCTTTCAGTGGGACCTGCAGACCTCATCGTTTCTTCAGCTTCAGGTCAAGAAACGCTTTTATTCATTCTCTGGGAAGTTGGCATTTTACAGCGAAACTCCATAATATGTTCATGCAGTAAAATAATCCTGAACAAAGTTTAGTCCAGAGTGAAATGATCTGTTTTCCAAAAGACTAAAGATACAGAGCATGGCAGAAATATTCACAGCTCTCAATACTTTTGCTGTTTTGTCTTAATTCAACAAACTTCCGTTTATTTATTGGGATCTTCTGTGAGGAGACCCAGAAGACGACCCAGGACACGGATGATGTGTGACAATGATGCTTTTCAACATTTCTTGGTTAAATAAAAATGAGAAATCTGTGCCTTTACCCTGATACCTCTAAAGAAGATCCAGCTGCCTCCAGAAAACCCCTGAGGTCAGGCTGTGGAGAAGCTTAACGCACGGTTCGGTTCTACAACAACAACCCAGCTTTGAACATCTCCTAGAGCTCTGATCCATCCATCATCTGGACATGGAGACAGGACGAACCACCTGGAGACAGGATGGACCTCCTGGAAACGGGATGGACTACCTGGAGATGAGATGGACCACCTGGAGATAGGATGGACCACCTGGAGGCAAGATAGACCACCTGGAGACAGGATGGACCACCTGGAGACAAGATAGACCAACTGGAGACAGGATGGACCACCTGGAGACAGGATGGACCACTTGAAGGCAAGCTAGACCACCTGGAGGCAAGATAGACCTCCTGGAAACGGGATGGACCACCTGGAGATGGGATGGACCACCTGGAGATAGGATGGACCACAGGACGAACCACCTGGAAACGGGATGGACCACCTGGAGACAGGATGGACCTCCTGGAAACGGGATGGACCACCTGAAGATGGGATGGACCACCTGGAGATAGGATGGACCACCTGGAGGCAAGATAGACCACCTGGAGACAGGATGGACCACCTGGAGACAAGATAGACCACCTGGAGACATGATGGACCACCTGGAGACGGGATGGACCACCTGGAGGCAAGATAGACCACCTGGAGACAGGATGGACCACCTGGAGGCAAGATAGACCACCTGGAGACAGGATGGACCACCTGGAGACAGGTTGGACCACCTGGAGGCAAGATAGACCACCTGGAGACAGGATGGACCACCTGGAGACAAGATAGACCACCTGGAGACAGGATGGACCACAGGACGAACCACCTGGAAACGGGATGGACCACCTGGAGACAGGATGGACCTCCTGGAAACGGGATGGACCACCTGGAGATGGGATGGACCACCTGGAGACAGGATGGACCACCTGGAGATAGGATGGACCACCTGGAGGCAAGATAGACCACCTGGAGACAAGATAGACCACCTGGAGACAGGATGGACCACCTGGAGACAAGATAGACCACCTGGAGACAGGATGGACCACCTGGAGATAGGATGGACCACCTGGAGACAGGATGGACCACCTGAAGGCAAGATAGACCACCTGGAGACAAGATAGACCACCTGGAGACATGATGGACCACCTGGAGATAGGATGGACCACCTGGAGACAGGATGGACCACCTGGAGACAAGATAGACCACCTGGAGACATGATGGACCACCTGGAGATAGGATGGACCACCTGGAGACAGGATGGACCACCTGAAGGCAAGATAGACCACCTGGAGACAGGATGGACCACCTGGAGACAAGATAGACCACCTGGAGACAGGATGGACCACCTGGAGATAGGATGGACCACCTGGAGACAGGATGGACCACCTGAAGGCAAGCTAGACCACCTGGAGACAGGATGGATCACCTGGAGACGGGATGGACCACCTGGAGGCAAGATAGACCACCTGGAGACAGGATGGACCACCTGGAGACAGGATGGACCACCTGGAGATGGGATGGACCACCTGGAGACAGGATGGACCACCTGGAGATAGGATGGACCACCTGGAGGCAAGATAGACCACCTGGAGACAGGATGGACCTCCTGGAGACGGGATGGACCACCTGGAGGCAAGATAGACCACCTGGAAACGGGATGGACCACCTGGAGGCAAGATAGACCACCTGGAGACAGGATGGACCACCTGGAGATAGGATGGACCACCTGGAGACAGGATGGACCACTTGAAGGCAAGCTAGACCACCTGGAGACAGGATGGACCACCTGGAGATGGGATGGACCACCTGGAGGCAAGATAGACCACCTGGAGACAGGATGGACCACCTGGAGATAGAATGGACCACCTGGAGACAGGATGGACCACTTGAAGGCAAGCTAGACCACCTGGAGACAGGATGGACCACCTGGAGATAGGATGGACCACCTGGAGACAAGATAGACCACCTGGAGACAGGATGGACCACCTGGAGACAGGATGGACCACCTGGAGACAAGATAGACCACCTGGAGACAGGATGGACCACCTGGAGATAGGATAGACCACCTGGAGACAGGATGGACCACTTGAAGGCAAGCTAGACCACCTGGAGACAGGATGGACCACCTGGTGACGGGATGGACCACCTGGAGGCAAGATAGACCACCTGGAGACAGGATGGACCACCTGGAGACAGGATGGACCACCTGAAGGCAAGCTAGACCCCTGGAGACAGGATGGACCACCTGGAGACAAGATGGACCACTTGGAGACGGGATGGACCTCCTGGAGACCAAGCAAGACATGGATGTCCACCTAGACTAGGAGAGCATTGATCAGAGGAGCTGTCACCATGGTGACTCTGGAGGAGCTGCAGATCAGCTCAGGTGGAGAATCTGTCCTCAGGACAACCATCAGTGATGGACTCCATGGATCTGAAGAGGTGGAGAAGAAAACCAGAAGAAGTTCTGGATGCAGTTGGTAACAAACCATGTAGGTTCAATATTTAGTTAGCAAGCTAAATATTTAGCTAGCTCAGAGCTAAACATGTAGTTGGCAGGTAAATATTTAGCACCAAACTAAACATTTAGTTTGAAGCTTAAGTAAATATTTATTGCGAAATGCTCATATTTTGGTTAGCAAGCTAAATATTTAGCTAGCTCAGAGCTAAATATTTGGCTCCAAGCTAAAGATGTAGTTAGCAAGCTAAATATTTAGTTTAAAAGCAGAATATTAGTTTGAAGCTAAATATTTAGTGAACAAGCTAAATATTTAGCTAGCTCAGAGCTAAATATTTAGTTTGAAGCTAAATTATTTGCTAAATATTTATTGAGCTCAACATTTAGCTTAAAACTGTAACATTAATAAATAAATAACACCCATGGTAAAAATGTCTTTGAAAAATTAGCCTCCCATTTTTTCTCCTCTGACAGGCTAAATAACCCAAATTATTGCTGTAAATTTTTGACAGTGTAACTTTCCAAACAGCGCCTCATGCGCTCAGGGAGACACCAGGCCATTCAGGTGTCCCTCATGGCTGGAGCTGGGGGACATTCACCAGCCGCTGTCCGGGGAACTGATGGAGACATCATCAGCATGAGGTTTGGACACATGCTGTCTCTGTCCCAGTGAGGACATCCCGTCCGAAGCCTCATAGAGGCCCGGTTCTGCTGAGCAGCCTCAAGAAAAGGACTGATGGAACCAGAATGTTACTGGTTGACTCGTGGATCTGATTACTTGTTGTGGTTTCCGTGGCAACCGGCTCTTTAGAGCCCAGCATGCTTTGCAACAAACGCTGACTTGTGGACCGGTCCATCTCAAAGTTCACCTGTAAAGGTTGCAGTGAATTTTAGCTGAATTCTGACATCCAATCAGCGAGCTGGGAAAAAAAAAACTCTCCTCCATAACATTTGTTATCAGAGCATCACACTAAAACCATTACAAACATTTCTACTGTAAACAAATGAGCTTCCAGTTTTTGACCAGCAGAGGGCGCTCCGTGCTCACTTATCGCTGCATGTTTGAGTTTCTCCTCAGATCCAAAAACTGTATTAAAATTAAACCCGAAACATGAAACCTGAAAGAAATTCAGTGCAAAACATTTTACAAAACGTTTTTTATTGTCATCTCAGGAATACAGTTGACTGCTGTGCACAGCACATACGTACAAAAATAAAAGGAAAACCATTTGTAATATAGTATTTTTCTCACTTGTCATATTTTTTTCAGAAACAAATGATTGGAGAAGTCCGTTTTCAAACTAATTTACAATCATTTCAATAATCGGAACTAAGGCAGAAGGTGAGGTATATGTTAAAAAAGAGGAGGGGAGTCAGAGGAAGCACTCTCCCCTCAGTGCAGGAATAAAAAACTGAGAGAGAAACACAAAAACAACAAAAAGGCTGCCGGCTCACAGGGGAACACACGACACAAATCTGATCCCAGACCTCCAGCTCCCTGCGGCCAGCACGCTTTAAAACCCCGGGGTAAGACTGATCTGCTCGCTCACAACTCTACATGCATCATGAGGATTAAGGAAAGTGATGTTTTCTCATCAGTAAATGCCTTCTCTTCATGCTGCTATGGCACACCAACCTTCCTGCTTCACAAACACATCATGCAACAGTTGGAAACACGAAGGCTTCCTTCAGACGCTCAATCTGACAGCAAACCAGAGACGCTTCAATCAGTTTCCACCCTGCTGCTCTGCTGACGGAGTCCTCAGATGTAACGGCCAGAAACTCTTCCATGTCAGCTCGATTCAGAGAAAAACACAGAAAACTGCAGTCAGTAGAAAGAAAAGCAAAAAATGTGCATCTTCATTTGAGTTAAAAGGATCAAACAGGAGAAGCTCGAAGTGATGTGGTTTCTGACCAGGCCTGAAGATCAGCTGACTCTCAGAACGACCGCTTTCAGTCCTCCTCACATTCAGTCTTTCCTGGAAGAACTTCTGCTACAACAGCGACCTCCAGATCCAGGGCTGCACTGCTCTCTGCGACCCAACAGCATGTCTGCAGGAGGAGCTTTGCTACTTTTTGACATCATTTCCTGTAAATTTCCCCAAATAGCCAGAAGGCAGTGAAAAAGTATTCACACCCCTCCAGATTTCATTTATTAAAACAGGATGTTAATATTAAAATGCTCCAGAACTTAAAATCCGTTCGGGGTGTTTCAGCTCACGGCAGGTTTATGTTCTGACCTGCAACAGAACCGGGCTTAGCGGACCTTCTCCTTCAGGATTTTCCATCACGGAGCAGAACTGATTCATGGCCCAAAGTCGTCCAGGTCCCAAAGCAGCCCAGACCATCACTCTGCCACCACCGTGCTGGACTGTAGGTCTGATGTTCTGGTTCTGTTGCTCCAGATGTAACGGGTCCAGAACCTTCCATCAGGTCCACTTCTGTCTCCTCAGTCCTCAGAATATTTTCCCAGAAGTCTTTGGGATCATCAGGATGTTTCTGGTCGATCTGAGGCGGGCCTTTATGTTCTTCTGGGTCGGCAGCGGTTCTGTTTCTCATCTGTTCTTGAGTTTCTTTAGATCAGGTCCTGATGTTCTGCTTTTCCAGATCTCTTTGCCTACTTCATTCTGTCAGACAGGTTCTGTTTTAGCCAGTTCTTGATTCTACAGATGGTGATCAGCTCTGGCTGTTTCTGGTGAAACTGAACCAAAAATCTCCTTGTTGACAGTTTAATTCAGGATTTTTCTTCAGGGAAAATCTAATTTCCCCCTTAAACATATTTATCTTCCCCTTAATTAATAAAATCCTCATTTAAAAACTGCTTTTTGTTCCAGCTCAGGGTATCTTGGTTTGATATTAAAGTTTGATGATGAGAAAAACAAAAACAGCAGAAATGTGGAAGGGGGTGAATACTTTTGAACAGCTCTGCGTCTTCAGGACGTGGCAGATCTGAGATTCTGCTCTTTATGAAAACTGAAAACCCGAGAGATCCTCGTCTTTTCCAAGAAACAACAGGCGCAGAGCTCGGGGTCAAAGGTCGCCACGAGGCCAGCACGAGACAAACACCGAGGACAGCAGACCCAAATCTCTGACCTTGGTTCAAAAGTGGCTCAGATGCTCTGCATTCCTGGGGGGGCAGTCATTCAGCGCCCCCTGCAGGGCTCCATCTCCTCTGAATTCAAGTAGGTTATGCTGCATGAGAAAAGCCTGAACATCATAAATAAAACTGCAGATTTAGCTTAAAACGCTGAGATTAATAATCTCTCCTGCAGCAGGTCCGGTTCTCCGCTTCCACAGCGATCTGAGCAACCGGCGTCGCCAGATTCCTTCTGCTCTCGATTAATAAGAAATAACTTAGGATGAATTATGAGAGCGTCTATGATCTGACATAGCCTGAAAACTTCAAAATAAAAGCCCACTCACACATCCAGAACTCAGCCGCGCTCAGACTGGCCTCACAGAACCAGGGATTGTCAAAGCTCTCTTGGACATAACAAAGCAGGGGGGCCGGGGGTTAAATCTCACCTTCCAAGAGGCTCCACTGGATCCAGTCTCAGTTACTCTGTGGCTCCAACTATAGCAGGAGAATAACAGTGGAGAAACCTCAGACCCTCGAGGAATTGGGCTGAAGCCCCCCGGCGGTGTCTCAGGGAGACATGACTAGCGGGTCGATCCTATTTCTGACCCCAGCCCCACATTTCTGGCATGAAATGGCTTCCTGGGGGGGCGATTCAAGGCACAGCCGCCTCTTCGTGACAAAGCAACAAAAACCACCAACAGCTCTGCAGGTGCTCCCTGACAGCACCGCAGAAACGCCAACACCTACCAGGTTTTCTGTCAACTTTCTCCAGAAATATCTCAGAACACAAGAAATACGACTGAAGTGACTTCGAAGTAACTTTTCAGCAGATATAGGAGCTGGTTTTAGGTCAATTATTCCTTTATATTGATGATAAAGTTCTAGTTCCAGTGGCAGATTATTCCTTTAGAACAGGGGCGTCCAACTCGTTTCCGTTCTGGGCCACATCAGCACCATGAATGTTCTCAAAGGGCCGGTTGGGCCACAATGTATTGATAACAAACTGTTAAAATATTAATAAATAGCTGTCTCTGCATTTGATAAGATCTTCTTAAAATTAAATAATATTCAGCAATTTTCCATATTGATCAGTCCCTCCAGGATTTCCAGATTGTTTTTGTGATTTTTTTTTTTTGCAATCAAAATCACAGATTTTTCAGAGCTAATTTAGAAATATTTGCAAGGAATTTTGCAACATTTGCGCTTATATATGACGGAGAGTAGCTGCGTATCCATTACAAAGGCGTGTTAATCTTTGTCGATTTTCTGCTAATGTTGAAAAAACACAGTTTCGCAATCGCGGTGTTTCCATTAAATAAGAAATGAAATGACAATCACACATGAATAAGCTTGTTCACACGATCAGTCACTAAAAACACGCCGCGCCATGATCCTCCAACTACTTCCTGTTGTCGTCGTCTTCACGGTTTGCGCCGGTGGCAACATCCGGTTGTTGATCATGTGACTCGTGCGACGTGAAAAAAGTGTTTCCGTTGCAGTTTTGTGAAATAAACCAATTTTGATACAACTGAAAAACCACCTCATCCTAGCGCCAAGGGAGAATTTTTTTGAATATTCCGTGTTTCCATTAAGCAAATTTATTTTCAGAATTTCAATTTGTGCAATTTCAAGGTTAATGGAAATGCAACTAATGTGACTTTTGTTCCTCGCCACATCAATAACAGACAATAACTTGACATCAAGTCAGGCTGAGGCAGCAGAGAAGTTGAAGTAAAAAATACTGCCACCTGCAGGCGGGAGGTAGCATCAGGAGGTAGCATCACTTAAACCCAATGTTTCTGACCATTTTGCATAAAATTTGAAATAAACTCATAATTATGGATCAGTGTAAAAAAAAAAAAAATGTGGGGATCTGTTGATTTTGGGTGAATTTCCTAAAAAAAAAAAAAAAAAAAAAAAAAAAAAAAAAAAAAAAACTGGGGGAACTGATTGATGTAATTTGGGCCACATAAAAAGTTATGGTGGGCCGGATTTGGCCCCCAGGCCTTGAGTTTGACACATGGCACATTTTTCCCTTGTTAAAAGTGAACAAGCTCCTATGCCTGCTGAAAAGTTACTTTTCTGAGTCCGTTTGGTTGTATTTCAATTGTACTAAGAAACTTGAACTAGAAACTAGACAGAAATACTTGGTAGGGTTGAGTGTTTTTGCAGCGAGGAAGAGGAAGGTCCGCCCCACAGCTAATCGTGTCAAAGTAACCCCGCCCTGTGGAAACTTTCCGTCCAGCTCTGCTTTCTCCCCCTGGTTGTGGTTCCTTGAGGTAACTCCTGCTGTCGTCCAGGGCGAGGACTCAGCTGATTCCAGCAAAGCACCAAGAGGAACATCTCTCTCCTCTTCGCATCACAAGATGATGAAAGTCATGAAAGCAGCACAGAATGCATCTCAGGAAGTTCGAACACAAAGTACCCAAATATACATATAAAGTTTGAATAAATATCAGATATATCTGTGTGTCTTCCTGCTGCAGTCCGTGTTTTCGTGTTTGTACGTACGTTTATGGTGTTTGTGTTACCTGGGATAATAATAATCCACATGTGCAAATAAGTTTGTTATTGCCAGTTTGTGTGTTTTCTGTCTTCTCATCATATTCGGGGTAAGAAGTGCGTGACGGTCATGGCAGTGGTGGCTTTGTTGCCCCTCTTCACGCGGCCGTGCTTGCTCAGCGCTATGTAGGACCCTCTGTGGACCAGAGACTCGTAGGCGTTGTAGTTGTTGGCGAGCAAGCTCTCCTTGAACTTACACTCATCATGGAAGACAGTCTGGAGGGGACAGAGACACAGGGAGGAGCCTTTTAGACACCCTGGACAGAAACTCGGAAACACAATCTGGTCACGTTTTAGAGTGGAGCTGGCCGATATGGACGCAGAATGCTATCACCATGTTTTGTGGTATAATTGTGATAAAAATGATGATGAAAAACTATTTATGAGATCTTTACTAGGTAACCTTATGTATGGCTCCACAAACAAATTCTGCCCTTGAGAAACATTCCCATTTAAAACAGGCTTCTTCATGGACACCCCTTACCTAAACAGGTGGGATTTATATCACTAAACTGCACACAGTAGCGACATTTCATCAGGTTCTTCAAATCTACTGATATTTATTTTGTGGAACAAAACAGTGGACAAAATACTTTATAATAATGTCAGTTTTGTTTTTTAACATCATTAACAGGGCTGCAGCTAACAGTTATTTTAGTGATCGATTATTCTCACGATTCATTGATTAATCTGATTTTAAAATGGCCACATTCTGCAGATTTTTCATTTAACTACTTAAGCTTATTTTTATACAGTATTAAAAATATGTAAAAATGCAAATAAACAATTCAATTCCTTTTTCTAAATGAGAAAATAGACATTTTATTGTCTTAAATGCAATAACAGCATTCCTTGAGTGAACGCTTGATAATTTGTAGCAAAGGATGCATCTGCAGCTAAATGAACACCAAAATAAATACTTAGATAAGTTCTTTCTGCTTCACCTAACACCAATACAGTGTAGGGCTGATCTGATGATTATTTATTAGATTAACTGATTAATAACTGGACAGAAAAAGGTGATTAACAGCAGATTTATTTCCAGAATGTGAAGCAGGTGGAGCTAAAGCTGCCTCTGGAGGAGCTCTGGGTGGAACAGATTTACACACTGAGAAGGTTTTTCATCTGAAATATTGATATTTATTGTTCAGTTTTGGCTTCACTGCTGCTCTGACTGGGCTGGTCTCTCAGCTGACGACCTTTTAGAGTCTCGAGACTCCAGTTAACGATTAATTGATTATTTCAATAATCGATTCATCCGATTAATCTGATTAATCGTTTCACCCCAAATCATTCATTCAAATTTATCAAGGCAATGATAAATGGAATTTATCACAATAAGAAATTTTCATGATGAATGATATCTTATGTGATAAATGTTCACCTCCATTTCAGAGCCAAAAATCTAAAAATCTAGAAAGTACAAAACATAAATACGTCACAATAAGCCTTTCCATCAGTTTTCAAGTGATTTTTTTCTGGGGTAAACAGGAAGCTATGACCATATATGGACGATGACGTCCACAACAAAGAGCTTCCTAACAGAAGGGAATATGTGGCAGCTTCACGACTCAGAACCAGAACTCACCCTAAAAAAGAACAAGTTGAAAGTTTAGCTTTTGCAGATTTCACCACTATAAAGTTTTAGTTTAATTCATAAATTATGAGATAAGATCAGCTTATTGATTTATATTTCCTTCTTTGTTTTTGTTCCTTCACAAAAACTCTATTTCTATATGACATAACTTTAAAATACATGCAGAGCATCACAAGCTTTAAGACGAAACAGATTTGATTGGGGGAGCAACATCATGTGAGCTGGATAACTAGCAGTCTGCATCATTTCTGCTGTGGTTGCTTTCTGTGTCACAGCCTGACTCCGAGCTGCACACGCAGCAGACAAGCAGCTTCTGGAAATACTTCAGGCTCATTTCTGCTTTTTCCAGCAGCTGTTTATTCCCAGATGGAATAAAATTAAATTTAAAAACAGCTGACAGGAAATATTGTCGCCACCTGTGAACGTCCTGTCAGTCTGATGATCGAGACATTAGAACCGGAAGGTCGAAGTGACTTTGAACATAGCGGGTTGTTGGAACCAGAACCTGCTGATCTGCTGGGATTCTAACCCACAACCTTCTCTCAGGCTTACAGAGAACGATCTGAACAAGAGGAAATGTCCAGCGAGCTGCTGCGGTCCTGCTGAGGTCAGAGGTCAGAGAAGAATGGGCTGACTGGTTCTGGATCATAGAAAGGCAGCAGCACAGAACCAGAACATCGTCTCTGAAGGTCCAACATGTGGAACCAGGAGACCTCAGCAGGTACCACTGCCGGACCAGAACCAGACCAGAACAGAACCAGAACATGTTTCCTGGTCCAAAGAGGCTGGATTTAAGCTGCAACAATCAGAGGGTCGAGTCAGAACGTGATGGAAACATCATAACAGCCTGGATCCATCCTGGCTCAGACCAGCAGTGCAGGCTGGTGGAGGAGGTATCATGATGTGGGGGACGTTTACCAGCTGACTGTTTCTCATTTAGCCGGGTGAGTTATTAAGAACACCGGCAGATCAAGCTGCTCAGCGAACCTGTGCTACAGGAACCCATTATTCTGACCAGTAATCGATTAATCGGATAATAATATTGGCCACATTCTGCAGCTTTCTCATTTAACCATTTAAACCGTTTTTATACAATATTATAAATATATTAAAAGATGCAAACATAATTTAATTCCTTTTTGAAATATGAAAATCAACATTTTATTGCCTAAAACACAACAGCATCATTCCTCCAGTGATGGACTGATCATCTGCAGCTGCTAAATCCTTGGAACCTGAGAACAGCTCAGCTCTTCCTGCTGGACTGAACATCAGTGGAGGACTGATCTGCTGATTATTAGTAGATTAACTGATTAATAACTGGACAGGAAAGGTGATTAACAGCAGATTTATTTCCAGAATGTGAAGCAGGTGGAGCTAAAGCTGCCTCTGGAGGAGCTCTGGGTGGAACAGATTTACACACTGAGAAGGTTTTTCATCTGAAATGTTTATACACTGCTCAAAAAAATAAAGGGAACACCTAAACAAAACAATGTAACTCCAAATCAGTCCCACATGATAAAACCTAACAGTAAATATTTTAGCTGAAACATCTTCAGATGTTAGTTAACTAAACTGGTTTTGAGCTCTCTAGACCCGGTTTGCTTTAAGCAGGGACCATTATCCTGAGGTCGAAGGTCAGAACCATCTGGAGAAAAACAGCACTGTTTATTCAGTCTATCAGAACCTCGGAGCACACGGCCATTTTTCCTGCTTCCAGCAAATCATCTCGCTGCTTCCTGCCTGATAGATCCTACCCTCCAACAGCAGCCATGATGGCGAGGTAATCAGCGCTGCGCCGCCTGTCAGTGGTCATAATGTTATGCCTGATGAGCATGCCTGTTAAAAAGGGAAGCAGAAAGCTGCAGCGTTGCAGCAAAAGTCACCTCAACTAAAAGATGCTGAGGAGGCATCAGCCCTCAGATCGGAACAGACCCTGCTGTTGACCTGCAAGCTTCCTGAACTTTGAGCTCCAGCCCTGAAGCTGCAGCCGCTCTGGCTCCGCCTCTTTGAACGGGACGGCCGAACTCAGCCTGCAGACAGCAGCTGTTCTCACCCAGCGTTCCACGATCAAACCATCTAAAGCACTTGGACACATTTTCAACTTGATGTTTCATCTGCTCCACCCGGTTTTCGTGACTTTGATAAGAACTAAACCAGGGTTGCTCCTCTCTGGCTCCACAGCCTCTGCGTGCTGAGCTGCCAGTGGCCTAATTCAATCACTTATCAGATCCTCAGTCTGCTCACGAGCCGACGCTTCATCACTCAGAGCCAGATAAGCAGCTGCCCCCCCGCCGGTGTCCTGCTCCCCCAGCGGGGACATTACTGTCCTTCCTCTGGAGACTTTAACTGTGCCTCAGCGGATCTGCTGCAGGACGCCTGCTGATTCTCATCAGTTTTTCCTTTTCTATGCAGAAACTTTCTCATTGGAATAAAAATAAAGGACAAACTCTCGAAAACTCTGATCTGTTGGAGAATTTCAGTTTATTAAGGGGTTAGCCTGCAGAAACCGCGCCGAGCAAAAGTTTTCACGCCCCACTTACAGTCCCAACACCAAGAAAACAAGAAAAATGATTTATGGTTTTTCATGTCAAAAAATCTTAAAAGTGTGGCCTGCATTTATATTCAGCCCCCAGAGGGGCAGAACCCTCAAGAACCTCCTCTGGCTGCAGCTCTGAACATCTCCAGCTCATCCAGACTACATGGAGAACATCTGAGAACATCAGTTTTCAATTCTTCCCACAGATTCTCTGTTGGTTTCACGTCTGGTCTTTGACTAGGCCGTTAATCAGCTCTGCTCTAAACCATCCCATAATCTCTCTGGCTGGATATTCAGGCTGGTCGTCCTGCTGGAAGGGGAACCTCCACCCCAGCCTCAGGCCTCCTCCAGCCTCTAGCAGGTTCTCCTCCAGGATCAAGCTCCATCCATCTCCCCACAGCATGATGCTGCCACCGCCATGTTTCACTGTAGGGATGGTGTGTTCATCTTCCTCCACACAGAGTTCTACTTGTTCTGGTCTTCTCTGATCAGATCTTCTTCTTCCAGATGTTTGCTGTGGTTTGTTACCAACTGCATCCAGAACTTCTTCTGGTTTTCTTCTCCTCCTCTTCAGATCCATGGAGTCCATCACTGATGGTTGTCCTGAGGACAGATTCTCCACCTGAGCTGATCTGCAGCTCCTCCAGAGTCACCATGGTGACCGCTCCTCTGATCAATGCTCTCCTGTCAGTCAAAGTGGACATCCATGTCCTGCTTGGTCTCCAGGAGGTCCATCCCGTCTCCAGGTGGTCCATCCTGTCTCCAGGTGGTCCATCTTGCCTCCAGGTGGTCCATCTTGCCTCCAGGTGGTCCATCCTGTCTCCAGGTGGTCCATCTTGCCTCCAGGTGGTCCATCCCGTCTCTAGGAGATCCATGCTCTCTCCAGGTCTGGGATGTTGCTGTAGAACCAACCCTGCTTTAATCTTCTCCAGAACCTCCTCCCTGACCTGCTGCTGGGTTCCCTGGTCTCCATGATCCTGGATATTCTCTGGAGAACCTCTGAGAACCAGAACCAGAAGAGGGTTGAAGACAAACGCCCGCCACACTTTTCAGATTAATTTGAGACTCGTGTGTGATTTTTCTTCCACTGTGTTGCTCAGTCAGTGAAGTGCAAGCGAGTGTAAAGGGTGTGAATACTTTTGCAGGCCACAGTGCAGAAATATTGCAGCCCGGCCTCCCCAGGCGTGCAGGACGTGCAGTTCCCTGTGAAATGAGCGGCCTCTGGGGGGTTTCCCACCTTCTCCCACTCAGGACCACATTCCCACTCTGCATCTGTTAACCTCATCAGAATCCAGCCAGCGGCCTTTAAATAGAGCTTCATAAAGTCCTGGTGGGATCAGACAGGGAGCTGCAGGAGGGCCTGATCCTCCAGGATCTGCTCCACATGCTGGGGGCGATGCATGAAGCCGTTCCCACCTACCGTTCCGTACAACCTCCCGCGACTGTTCATAGCGACAAACAGCTCGCTCCTGACCCCGTAGAGGCTGACCACTCCTCTGTCCACCGTGGAGATCTCGATCAGGCCTGCAGCGGGAAACACACGGTTAGAGCCTGGCAGACACCACACACCGTCCACCAGGGGGCCGCACGTCCCGATGACTGCGGGACAGCGCCACGTTTCTCTCCCTGTCCCACAAACTGCTGCTGCAGTTTGTAACTTTTATGAAAAATATGTTGTTTTCATATTTGTTAAAATTATCATTATTTCGTGAAAAAAAAAATATAGTGCCTTCTCCCAGTGCTCCCAGTACTGCAGAAATCCACCAGTCAGTCAGAAACAACCAATCAGAGCCCGGAGGAGGGTCTTAGCGCTGTCAATCCCCCTCATGTACGACCCCCATCCCCCCCCCCGCTCTCTGCTACACTGCAGCTGGTTCACCACAACAGCCTGCTGCTAATGCTAATGCTAGCTAGCTTGGCCACCGATGACGGCGGATAAACAGTTTTCCTGGAGCGGTGAGCTGTTTCTCCACCATTAGCACATTTAGCAGCGCGAACACGAGGGTGACTGGCAGCGCTAAGCTCCGCCCCCTGGCTCTGATTGGCTGTTTCAGGTCGGGGGCGGAGCATTTCTTTAGGCCAATAGCAGCTCTGAGAGGAGGAGGAGGAGCTCCATCTTCTCACAGATTATCTGCCTCAGACCAGACTGTCACCACATGGAGACAGATTGAACAAATACGTAAAAAAAAAAAACATATTTTTGTAAAAGTTACATCCTGCATCTTTAAAACAATATCCCACGTTTGACTGCATGGGTCAAATTCTGGAAAAAATAAAAATATTGACGAGGTCATCGTCACAATCATAGGCTGTCAATCAAAATAGACAACAGCGTCCACGTCATAACCACCCTGCTGGTAAAATAAAACAGAAGAAGAAAAGGAGCCTGATGTTTACAGAATAAAACGGAAACTACATCAAAGGAAGGAAAAAGCAGCGAGAACAAAGACTGGGGAGCGGTTTCTAACTGGGAGAGGCCAGTGGATATTTATGACGTTTACTGAAGTTCTTTTTCAAATTCTCTCGGAGGGGGGCGTGTTTATTAAAGTTTTTATAGTCTTGTTCTAATTCATTGTTCACTAACAGGCAGAGCACATTTTGACTAGTGTGATGTGGGGTCTGCATCCAATTAAATGTCTGATGTCGTCACAGGATAGGTAACGTGTCCCTCATAGGCACCCTTGTTTGAGATCTGGTCACCCTGCCGTCCACGCATCCCGCACATTTCTCTCCTGCGGGGGGAGGACACCGCAGGTTGCTGCGCAGCATGCGTTGCTTTTGTTCCGCATCCTTCGCTGCATCCCACGTTTGCATCCACGCGCCTTAATTAGGCGCGCGCTCTGGTTGTTGCAATAAAACTGCAGCAGATGCATGTGAGCGTCGCTATGCACCCCCAGGCCCCCCCACACACACACACCCCCGCATGGCTGCGTAAAAATAAGTTGAGTCTAAAAGCGTCCATGCATTCATGACATGGCTGAGGAGGAGGATTGGGGGGGGGGGGCTCAGAGCTGATGGATGCTTGTTTTTAGAAATGTCTTTGGGAGACATTCAATTCTCCCAGCGAGGAGGAAGAGATCTGGTCATGCAAATGAACGGGGGGGGTGGGGGGGTACAGGCTGCGCAGCGCGGGTCCATGCTCACTGCGTTAGATTGGTGGAGGGAGGACTCACTGTACTGGTTCTCGCTGTGAGCTCCGCTTATCCTGCCGTCGGGGAGCACCTGGAGGTGGAATCCGATCCCCACGTTGCAGTAGAGCCTGCGGACCCTCTTGATGCCCAGCAGGTAGTCAGTCTCCCAGCTGAGCTCCGGTTTCTCCCCGGAGATCCCCAGCACGGAGCGGGAGAACAGCGTCTCCCACCGCTTCTCCAGCAGAGCCGCGTCCGTCCTGCCGCTCGGTGGGGGGGCCCCCGACGCCAGCCCCAGCAGAAAGCCCAGGAGAAGCGCCGCGGTCAGCGTCCGGCACATACTGCCGAGGAGCCTTTGCGCAGCGGCCATCCGGTTCCCCTTCGGGCCACGTGGTCCAAATTAATGAGCCTAAAAATAGCGCTCCTCTCGTTCTGCGGGCTCTGCGGGCTTCGGCATGCTGGCTGCGGGTTATTTCTGGATGGCGGAGCAGGGCTCTGGGCATGAAGCGCCAGCCCCGGTGAGGAGGAAGAGGAGGAGAGGAGCGCGCCTTGCTGGAGCTGGAGGTGATGGAGATGCTGCTGCTGCTGCTGCTGCTGCTGGTGATTACCATGTTTCGCAGCTCCTCTGCGCCCCTCTCTCTCTCTCTCTCTTTCTCTCTCTCTCGCCTCTGACTGTCTCCGGTTCGGTTCTGGTTCCCAGTCGATCCTCCGGGCTGCCTGTCAGGTCCCGCGCAGCCTGGTTCTACCTCGGCCGGGCTACCGCATCCCTGGATGACATCACGGCGGCGAGGCTGCTGGACTGGAGCCTATTGGTGGCGATCCGCGGCCTGGGACGTGATGGGCCGCTGGGGCTGCTCCCAAATTGGCTCTGCCGGTCAGATGTCTGTCAGGCCGCTTCCTTATTTAGAAGGAAGGTGTAAAAACAGGCCCACTTGTCACCGGAGAGCAATGACAGGCCTCTAGTGGTCCCCCCGTCTTCAGCTCCGCCACTTTTCCCAGAAAAAAAAAAAAAAAAAAAAAAAAAATTGTTTTTCTCTGCGGAAATTGACGCGTCAGGTGCGCCAGAGACCCTGAGGGCGCAGAGGTCGGGGGGGGTCAAGACCCGCCGTGTCAGCCGGCACCAGAGCGGCCTTCAGTGACATCCAATCAGATCTTTAAGCTCTTAAATTCACATCCCTGAATATTTGTCTCTTTAGGAGGAAAAACACGTCGAAGAAGCAGGCGGAGAACCTGATCGGTCCACATTCCGTTCCCAGCATGCCAGTCCTGCAGCTCGGAGGGCTATCAGCTTCCCCATGCCTGGGGGGGGCACCACTTAATCTCCAACAGATGGCGCCATTTCCACATGAAGCCCGCAGACCAGAGCCGCTTTAATGGAGCATCAAGAACACGGAGCTTCTCAATAAGATGAACTATTTTAAAAATGTTCGTTTATTTCCAAAACTGAATTAAGGCTGAAACTATTAATCGATTATCGAAATAATCTTCAACTAATTTACAAATCGATTGATCAATAACTGGAGTATAGAAACCCTAAAAAAGATTCTTTCCTGAAAGAACAGTCAGAGCAGCGATGAAAACAAAACTGAACAATAAATCCACTGCTCACAAAATTAAAGGGAACACTAAAATAACACATCCTATATCTCAATTAATTAAATATTCTCATTGAAGAACTTTATTATTAACACAGGGGAACTGATTGAGAAGAAAACACAAAAATGATCAATGTGAATCAAAATTATTACACCGTGGAGATCTGGATTTGGATTCATACTCAATATGAAAGTGGAAAATAACATGCCAGGCTGATTCTCCGTCAGCGAATATTCCTCAAGTCTAGATGAGGCTCAGCAGTGTGTGTGGCCTCCACGCGCCTGTATAACCTCCCGACAACGCCTGGGCATGCTCCTGATGGGATGGCGATGTTCTCCTGAGGGATGTCTTCCTATACCTGGATCAGAGCATCAGCTAGCTCCTGAACAGTCTGCGGTGCCACGTGGCGTTGGTGGATTGACCCAAACATGATGTCCCAGATGTGCTCAGCTGGATTCAGGTCTGGGGAACGGGCAGGCCAGGCCATAACATCAATGCCCTCATCATGCAGGAACTGCTGACACACTTCAGCAACATGAGGCCGAGCATTGTCCTGCATAAGAAGGAGCCCAGGGCCCACTGCACCAGCAGATGGTCTGAGGATCTCAACCCGGTACCTTATGGCAGTCAGGGCACCTCTGGCTAGCACATGGAGGGCTGTGCGGCCATCCAAAGAAATGCCTCCCCACACTATGACTGACCCACCACCAAACTGGTCATGCTGGAGGATGTTGTAGGTAGCATAATGTTCTCCACGGTGTCTCCAGATTCCGTCACGCCTGTCACATGGGCTCAGTGTGAACCTGCTTCCATCCGTGAAAAGCACAGGGCGCCGATGGTGAATCTGCTATTTTTGGTGTTCCCTAGCAAACACCAGTCGTCCTGCACGGTGTTGGGCTGTAAGCACAGGCCCTCTATGTGGACGTCGGGCCCTCATACCACCCTCCTCCTCATGGAGTCTGTTTCTGACTGTTTGAGTAGAAACATGCACATTAGTGGCCTGCTGGAGGTCATTTTGTAGGACCCTGGCAGTGGACCTGCTGTTCCTCCTTGCACAAAGGACGAGGTAGTGGTCCTTCTGCTGGGTTGTAGCCCTCCTACGGCCCCCTCCATGTCTCCGGGTGTACTGGCCTATCTCCTGGTACCTGTTCCTGCTCTGGACACTGTGCTGAGAAACACAGCAAATCTTCTTTCCACCACTTGCATTGATGTTCCATCTTGGATTAGCTGCACTGCTTGAGCAACTTCAGTGGGCTGTAAAAACGCCTCATGATGCCTCTATGCGTGAGAGAACTGACAAAATGAAAAAGTGACTAAAAGTTCAACCAGAAAGGATGAGAACAGAGAAATGATCTGTGGTCACCACCTGCAGAATCACTCTTTTAGAGGGCTTGTCTTGCTAATTGCCTCTCATTTCCACCTGCTGTATGCTCCATTTGCACAGCAGCAGGGGAAACTGATTCACAATAAGTGACTACCTAACTGGTGACACTGATTCCACAAAAGTGGGACTGATTTGGAGTTACATTGTTTTGTTTAGGTGTTCCCTTTATTTTTTTGAGCAGTGTATAAACATTTCAGATGAAAAACCTTCTCAGTGTGTAAATCTGTTCCACCCAGAGCTCCTCCAGAGGCAGCTTTAGCTCCACCTGCTTCACATTCTGGAAATAAATCTGCTATTAATCACCTTTCCTGTCCAGTTATTAATCAGTTAATCTACTAATAATCAGCAGATCAGTCCTCCACTGATGTTCAGTCCAGCAGGAAGAGCTGAGCTGTCCTCAGGTTCCAAGGATTTAGCAGCTGCAGATGATCAGTCCATCACTGGAGGAATGATGCTGTTGCATTTTGGGCAATAAAATGTTGATTTTCATATTTCAAAAAGGAATTAAATTATGTTTGCATCTTTTAATATATTTATAATATTGTATAAAAACGGTTTAAATGGTTAAATGAAAAAAACTGCAGAACATAGTAATATTTTTATCAGGAATATCTGATTAATCATCAGAATAATCGATTACTAAAATAATCATCAGCTGATTTACTGAAGTTCTAAAACAAGTAAACTAACTAAAACAGAGTGAAACAGGAAGATTCATCCCACAGAGTGAAAGACCCCCCCGCCCTCCCCTGAAAATCAGTCCCTCAGAAAATTACGATTTAAAAGGACAGAACCTGGAGGTTCTGTTCCGGTTCTGCTCTCAGTTCTGGGTCTGGGCTCCTTTCCTGCATGGAGGAGACCAGCCAGAGGTTCTGGAGGCCCAGGCTGACCTTCAGCTGGTCTTCATCGCTGGTTCTGGTGTCCCATAGAGCTCTGGTGTTACCATGGAGATTAGAGCAGGTATCGGTACCGCTGGCAGAGTGGGTCGGGACCAAGTCCTGTTGGAATCAGAGACGTTCAGCATCTCCATGAAGCTGGTCAGCAGAAGGAAGCAGGAAGAGCTCTAGAGGTTCTGGTAGTACCCGGCGGACCAGGACCAGGAGACGACCCGGTAGAACCCGGCAGACCAGAACTCTGGACCTCCAGCAGTCTGGATCTGCTCCTCTCTAGACTCTGGGACGTTGCTCTCCAGATGAAAATGTGGAGTGTAACTTTGGACCTCAAAGACCCGGTTCTGGTTCAGCCCAGGTCAGTAGCGGTTTAACAGCAGGAACGTGACCGCTGGAGCTCACATCAGTGGACTAACAGAACATTTCTGGATTAAAATCTTTGTTATTAATCTGATGTTTTCTGAGGAACTAAATTCTGGGTTTTCCTGAAGCTGGAACCACCAGAACTAAACAGTCCACGTGGGATGGATCTATAGAGTTTCACTTTTTGAATTGAATCACTGAAATAAAGCAACTTCTGGATGATTTTCTATTAAATTAATAAACTTCTTTGAGTGTAAAAAACAGAAGAAAGGAGTCGGTGATTAAAGTTCTTTATTCCGTATAAAATCTGCATATTTATCCACATCTAATGGATCTGGAACGACTTCCACACCTTCATCCAGGACAGAACACGATACAGACAAGCAAAATGAATTCATATCAAAAATATCATATTTGGCTTTCAGACACTTGGCACTTTAGTTATGAATCAAACAGGATTTTTGGCTTGGAGAGAAAGTTTCCGACGACCCAGTTCGAGACGTTCTGAGGTAAAACATGGCAGCTGTGAAGCAGGAGCTCAGATATTAAAACCCACTTCATGTCGGCGACACGTTCTGAGATGTTAATGAAATAAATTAGATTTAAAGTTGTTTTCTATATAAATAATTTATCTTTCACAGAAACAGCCTCCAGCCCTGCAGCAAAGAGTCCGTTCGTTTCATCCAGGAAGGAAAGCAGAATAAATAAATACATATTTACACGTTTAAAAATGAGCAGGCACTTCTTCGGCCACCTTCCTGCCGACTCTGCAGCCGCATCCTGAGTTTCACCTCAGCGTGAAGGCATCAGGCAGGTGGAGCTAACAGGTGGGGGTGGGGGGAGGGTGAGGACACACACACACACACACACACACACACACACACACAACCTGCAGCTCACATGAAACCAGCTGCTTCCGCTTCCTGCCGGCCACCATTTTTGGTCTTTTCAAGGACGGTTGCTATGGAGACGGTATCCATGCAGCGTCACGTTCATCGTTTTACCACCAGCTCTACGCTGCGAGCCCATCTGGACGTCCTACATTAAACCAAACCGTCACCATGGCAACGCAGGAAGCTAAACCAGGACGGCCGTCGGGGTCAGAGGTCAGCCTGTTTGTAAACAGTAGGAAAAGTAGTACTCTAGACTAGATAACCTATGGTAGTTTGTACTAGTCAGTGGCGGTTCTAGGCCACATTTACGGGGGAGGGAGGGGAGCAGATTGGGATCAGTGTTTTTTCATAAAAAAAAAAAAACACTGATTCTGATTCAAAACAAAATCATTAAACAAAACAAAAATACTTAATCATTTAATATATTAAATCAGCCAAAGAGCCACTGCAGGTAGCAGAACTATGGAGCTACATTCAGGCCAAAAAGTTTGAAACTGAATAAAATATGAATGTTCTACATTTATGTGACTGGTTTTTAAAAATAACACACACCACGGACTAAAAATGCTGCACAAATTTGTCAGTATCATATTCTTTGTGTCATACGTTGACATAAAGCAGCTTCAATCAGTTGTTATTTTTCAATCCAATCACATAAACACTGAATATTGATGATGTTTTAAGGAGTTCCCACAGTCCCTGAATGCAGTAGCTGGGACTATTTTTTTCCAGCTGTGTTGAGCTGTCAGTCATGATTCCACACCCCCTGTCATCTGACACCCCACCCCCATCTGAAGTCCCGCCCCCATACAAAACGGGCGAGAAGTTTGAAAAGGAAAATAAATCTAAAGCTGAACAAAAACCTTGAATCTGAAAAGTGGTTTTAAACTTTTTTTTTTTAGTTTCAAGACTTATTTTTTTTAAACTTTATGGCCCCAATTTAGCTCCACAGCGCACAGACCCCTGATCGAGGAGACAGCTGAAGCTAAAAGTGCAAGACCTTAGCCTTTAATTTACAATCAAAATGTGAAGGGAAAAAATAAATTGGTCCAATCAGCTATGGTTTCTGCCATTGGCGCGCATCATCAGAAGAAACTGATTTGGTATTATTTCTTCAGTCAGAACAACCCCTGATACTAGTAGTAGTACTCTAGAGACTGGTAGTTTATCCTAGTCGTACTCCAGAGACTGTGGTAGTTTATCCTAGTCGTACTCTAGAGACTGGTAGTTTATCCTAGTCGTACTCCAGAGACTGTGGTAGTTTATCCTAGTCGTACTCCAGAGACTGTGGTAGTTTATCCTAGTCGTACTCGAGAGACTGTGGTAGTTTATCCTAGTCGTACTCCAGAGACTGTGGTAGTTTATCCTAGTCGTACTCTAGAGACTGGTAGTTTATCCTAGTCGTACTCCAGAGACTGTGGTAGTTTATCCTAGTCGTACTCTAGAGACTGGTAGTTTATCCTAGTCGTACTCCAGAGACTGTGGTAGTTTATCCTAGTCGTACTCCAGAGACTGTGGTAGTTTATCCTAGTCGTACTCTAGAGACTGGTAGTTTATCCTAGTCGTACTCGAGAGACTGTGGTAGTTTATCCTAGTCGTACTCGAGAGACTGTGGTAGTTTATCCTAGTCGTACTCCAGAGACTGTGGTAGTTTATCCTAGTCGTACTCCAGAGACTGTGGTAGTTTATCCTAGTCGTACTCTAGAGACTGGTAGTTTATCCTAGTCGTACTCCAGAGACTGTGGTAGTTTATCCTAGTCGTACTCTAGAGACTGGTAGTTTATCCTAGTCGTACTCGAGAGACTGTGGTAGTTTATCCTAGTCGTACTCGAGAGACTGTGGTAGTTTATCCTAGTCGTACTCCAGAGACTGTGGTAGTTTATCCTAGTCGTACTCCAGAGACTGTGGTAGTTTATCCTAGTCGTACTCCAGAGACTGTGGTAGTTTATCCTAGTCGTACTCCAGAGACTGTGGTAGTTTATCCTAGTCGTACTCCAGAGACTGTGGTAGTTTAACAGAGAACATGATTTAACCTCAGCCGGTTGTTTAACCCTCTCAAAGGGATCAAAGTGTAGAAAATCTCAGTAAATGTTTTTTTGGACATATCAGTAAAAATGGGCGGGAGGTTGTGGGGGGTTAAAGTGACACAAAGAGCTGTAAAAAGTATTCACTCCCTTCCAGGTTCTGCTTGTTTTTTTGTCACATTTTTACGCTGCAGATCATCAAACAAACGTTGAAATAACCCGAGGAATGAAGGGAGAGGGAGCTCTCCAACCCAACAGTAATCCACATCTTTGGTTCAGTTCCACCAGAAACACCCAGACCTGCAGAGTCAAGAACTCCCTGAAACAGAACCTGTCTGGCAGCATGAAGTAGGCTGAAAGAATAGAAACAACAGCATCATGCCTGGGTCAGAAGGAATCCACTGACCTCCATCGGTCTAAGGGCCATGAAGTCGTCTCTGAGGATTCAGGACTTCAGGGAAACATTCTGTAGCCTGACGAGACCTTTCTGGAAGGTGTGTGTCCCGTTACATCTTTCGTAAAACTACAGTCAAACACAGTGGTGGTAGTGCGATGGTCTGGGGCTGCTTTGCTCCTTCAGGACCTGGACATCGCCTGTAACTGACGGAAGGATCAATTCTGCTCTCTCGCAGAAAATTCTGGGTCCAACCATCAGTTTGTGACCTTAAAGTCTAACTAACCCCAAATCAGCTTGTTTTTGCTGATAAACCGTCTTTAGGGTTCTATCTTTATGTTTCTGTGAAAATTTGGACATTTTCATGTAAATTTGTTTCGTTCTGCAACATTTTGCCTCCAACCGTCTCAGTGCTGCCCTCTTTAGGTCAACGGAGGCTACTGCAGCTGAATTCTCCTATTGGTTCCAGCGGTCCAGCTTTAGTCACTCAGCCCTGGTTCAGCTATGAAACCACCCCGCTCAGACGCGCCCCCTGGTGGCCAGTCAGGAGCTGGCGCAGCGAGCAGCATTGATCGATGGCGTTACGCAGCCTTGCTGATGCGGGATTTATTTTCAACGTGGACGCGGAGAGGAACGGGTCTGCTCTCTGCTCTGACCGCAGGGCTGAGGAGGAGGGAGGGGCTCCCGGCAGCACTCGCTGCTCCGCTCAGGACAGAGCAGGGCTGCAGCTGCAGAGCGCTGGCGCCATAAAGTCTCCAACAACAGAAAAAGGCGGAAGACTTCTTGCTGGACGCTTGTTTGATAAAAAAAAATATCTGGAGGGTCTGAAAAGTCCTATGGCGACAAAGTTGCAGTGCTTCTCCCCTCCTACCACAGCCCCCTCTCAGCCCCCTCCGCTCATCCCCCTACTTGACCACGCCCCTATTGCCTTTTGGCTCCGCCTACTTTGTCAGGGTGCGGAGCTTTGCTTTCACAGAGCAGGTTAGTTACACTTTAAGCTCAAGAACACCAGCAGGTCCATCTAGAAACAGCTCAAGAAAACAAGGAGGAGGTTTTGAAGTGGCCTACTTAAAGTCTGGAGTTAACTCTGAAAACAGGTGGAAACCCCTCCAATGTGCCGAGTAGGTCAGAACTCCTCCAGAGACGTTTTCAGGTTTAGGGGGTGATTAGTTTCCCCCCCTTAATAAATCAGGATCATCGTTTAAAATCTGGTTGTTGTATTTATTCAGATGATCTGATATCAACGTGTTTGATGATCTGAAACATCTAAAAACAAGGGTGTCAATACTTTTTCCCAGCCTTCCAGGAAAATATCTCCGGCCTTAAAGGATCAGAATTTCATGTTTTATGGTGAAATTTGAAGAGTTTTCTCCCCCAGCTGGACTCAGGGATGATGACCTCCAGAACCATCCGGATCAGAACCACCTGGATCAGAACCAGCCTCTAGAACTGTTCTGGCTGCTCCAGATTAGACCATGTTTTGAATGCTGGGGATTATTTGCAGCTGAACGTGAGGCTGCTGAGTTCTACCTGAGGACGTATCCCACCTGGGATCCCCCCCCCTCCCACCCACACACACACCCCCTCCCACCCACCCACACACACACACACACACACACACACACACACACACACACACACACACACACACACACACACACCGGATTAGCTCAAAGAATTCTGGGAAAACTAGAACCTGAATGAGAAATTTTTGATGGTTCAATCTTCGTCTCAAAGTCTCAGCTTCTGAGGTCCTTTTGGTCGAAGACGATGCGAGACGCCTGGTAGATGGCGACGGCTCCGAAGATGGTGGAGCAGGCGATGTAGGCGGTGACGGACTGGGCGAACTGGACGATGGCGCCCATGAAGAGCGTGGGGATGACCTGAGAGAGGAGGAAGGTGCTGTCCAGGATGGCGAAGTCCAGACCCACGCCTCGGTTCTGCTCGACTCCGCCGCTCTGGCTCTGCTGGAGGGGAAAGTATTCATATCCGTCCTGGCTAAGGGGGGGGGTGCCGGTAAGGAGCCGCCTCCTCCTCCTCTGCAGGAGTCAGATAAACAGCATCCCTCCCTGCAGTCAGGCCGTTTGCATGCGTGCCCCTGGTTCTTCCTGTTGGCATGTAGACCTGAAACGAGACGTAGCAACAACATGGTTAGCAGCCCAGCTTCTGGTCAGCATCATGCTAGGGGTGGGGCGGGGGCGCTATAGCTGGGCGATAAATTGATTAAAGCTGCAGTGTGTAACTTTTACAAAAATGGGTTTTTTCCATATTTATTACAACCGTCTCCATGTGGTGACAGTCTGGTCTGAGGCAGATAATCTGTGAAAAGATGGAGCTCCTCCTCCTCCTCCCTGAGCTGCTATTGGTCTAAAGAAATGCTCCGCCCCCGACCTGAAACAGCCAATCAGATCCAGGAGGCGGGGCTCAGCGCTGCCAGTCACCCTCGTGTTCGCGCTGCTAAATGTGCTGATGGTGGAGAAACAGCTCACCGTTCCAGGAAAACTGTTTATCCGCCGCCATCGGTGGCCAAGCTAGCTAGCATTAGCATTAGCATCAGGCTATGTTGTGGTGAACCAGCTGCAGCGTAGCAGAGAGCAGGGGTGGGGGGTATGGGGGTCGTACATGAGGGTGATTGACAGCGCAAACACCCTCCTCCTGGCTGTGATTGGTTGTTTCTGACTGGTGGATTTCTGCAGTTAGTACTGGGAGCACTGGGAGAAGGCAGAGGAGCTGCATTTTTTCACAGATCATGTGTCTTATATTATTCTGTCACAACATGATAATGATTTTAACAAATTTGTAAAAAACAAAAAAAAAAAAAAGTTACACACTGCAGCTTTAATCAAATTTTGGTTTTTAGGATTAATTTTTGGAAAATCTGGATTTTTTTTTCACCGATGCTCTCCTTGTGTTTCCATAGTTCAGCGATGTCAGTGCTCCCGGGGCGGCCATCTTGTTTAACAAGTGTGTTTTACAGTTTCTATTTATTTGAACACAAACGATAGTTTTAAGACATTCTTCTGTGAAAATTGCATCTTTATTCTGCTAATATTATGACTTTATTCTCATAATCAAACACAAATTATTGTAGCCAGGCCCTGATACTCCGTCGTCCAACTCACAGAAGGGATGATTAAAATGAAAGTCACTTTTTGAAAATATTTCTGTCATTTGCAATTTTTTTTTTTTTTTTAGAAAAGAAAGTGAGATAAATCGGATCAAGTATGAACAAACTGAGGTTTTATGTTTAAGCCATATCGCCCAGCTCTAGCGGGCGCCAAGACTTTTACCTCCTTCTCCTTGTGGTAGTGGCAGGTCAGGGTGTAAGGCACGGTCTGCAGCGTTGCATAGGCGAAGCCGGTCAGCGACGTCATGGCCGTAACCACGACGACACTCCTGGACAGGCAGATGACCAGAGTGGAGAGCGTGAAGCTCACCATGCTGCTCAGGTAGACCCGGCGCGAGCCGAAGCGCCGAACCAGGCGGCTCATTCCCAGGGAGAAGATGGTGGAGGTGGCGCACTGCAGGAACAGGCCCAGACTGCCCATACGGATCCCTGGAACGAGAGGAGATCCCGGATCAGAACCTGGACCAGAACCTGATCAGAACCCGGAACAGGAGCAGAATCTGGATCAGAACCCAAACAGAACGGAACGACATTTCCTGGTTTTTAAAGATAATGTAGGAACCTTTAATCATCCATGATTCGTTTCCCTAGGGAGCTAATATGTTGCAACACAGAGGGACAAATGAAGACCCATATTCAAGGAGGAGGATGCTAAAACAGCTGCAGCGCAGAGCAGCACCACCAACTTTCCAAGTCAACCGTTTCCATAGCAACAGCATCTATTGGTCAGCTGATAGCTTCGAGTAAAAACCTTCAGGTCCTACCATCACAAACGGAAACGTGCAGTTCTTCAAACTGTCATGGTTATGTCATGAGAAACATGAAACACAGTGGTGGCAGCATCATGATCTGGGATCCGTTTCTGAGGTTTTTAGTGGAGGTTCCGGCTGGAGAGTCCACGCAAAAATGGACTCCAGCAGCACTTCATGAGATGGAAACTAAAGTTCTGGAACCACTGAGCCAGAGTCCAGGACCAAAGCTGTGGCGTCACCTGAGGAGGTGGACAACAGATGTCCTCCAGTCAGAGACCTGGAGAAGGTTTTCAGATGCTAGCGATGCTGACCCGGTCCAACTGGAGAGACCGGGTCCAGGTCCTAAACCCTGGTTCAGGTCCTGGTCCTGGAACCGACCCGGGTGGAATGAGAAGAGGTCCAAATGAGAGAGGAAGAGCTTGCTTCCTCGCTGAGCTGCATAGTTTCCCCGACCCAAATCAGAGAGAGCAAGACTTCAGACCGGTTCTGTTTGGTTCAGCCATAAAAAAAAACCCACTGAAGAAGAAGAACTTGAAAGCCGAGTCCGCTCTCCACCTCAGGATAATTATTCCTGGATTTGTTGCCTTGAACCTCAAAGAAATCAAAATCTTCTCATTTTTCATGTTTTTAATTAATAAATGTTTTTATTTTAAATGAAGGAAAAGTCGTTTCCCTTCAGAACCAGTCAGAACCAGTCAGCTGACCTGCACCAACATGCCTGAAGCTGCTAGTTCCAGATAGTCCCACTGAGGTTATTAGAGGCTGCAGGATGGACTCCATGGTGGAGAAGATCAGAGACCAGGAGAAGATGATGCCAGAACGTCCTTTCAGTCTGTCCTATGCCAGAGAGACATCAGGACCTGCTGTCCAGCGAGGACATGTCCTTCATCTGATAGGCATGGTGGAAGCTGATGATAGCTGGACCGCCAGCTAATTCTTGGTTCTGTCAGAGCAGCTTTTATTGACTGAAGGTCTCCTCAACTCTCTCCTGTTCTTCCTGTCCAGCTGGGACCACTAAAGGCTCCCAGCGCCACAGATCCTTCCTTAAAAACAGTTTCATGGTTTTTGGACAATTTACTGCCTGAGCTAAAGACAGAAAGTATTCAAAGCGCTTTTACTTTTCACTTTACTTTTCAGGGTACTTTTTTACCCTATGGGCGATGACTTTTGCTTGTCATTCGTCGAGCCCATCACCCATGATAGGGTGGGATACAAAAAAGCTAGCTAGCTAGCTAGGATATCGTAGCATGTTTGAGAAATGCTTTAATCTCCATAGCAACCATTTAGCTACATGGATACAGCTCCTACTCAGAGCTGCAGTTTCTAAGCTTCTGCCTCAAAGAGCACCTCCATCCCCGCGACTCCCCCATTCAGCTCCTTCAGACTAGCAGCAGCAGCAATTAGCAAACATCTGGTGGAGCTGCGTATCTGCTGAGCTCATTATACGAGCTACTTCTCAGTGAAACGCTGGTAAAAACATTGTTAAAGGGTTAATAGAGGAGCGCTGTTGTGATGACTTCCTGAAGGCGGAGTTTCAGAAAGAGTTGACGTTTTTAAAGAGACAGAGGCCCAATTTCAAGGTTTATAAATTACGAAGTCAAATTTCTTTGAAGTCATATTTGACATAAACAGCATTTCTGTACCAACTGAAGGGAGCATAGTTACTGGATTGAGCTATAAAATGATTCTTTGTGGCTGGAAAACAGAATACTGCTCCGGTAAGACCTGTGATTAACTTATTCAGGGCGAATAAGTGTATTTTTTAAATTGAATTTAAGACTTTTTAAGGATGCGCAGACTTACACTGCAGTCTTATAAAAGCCTCTCTGGGCTGCTGAGCCATGAAATAATGAAAACAGAGCATAAAGAGAGCGCATCTGACCTTCATCATATCTCTGCCTGGACATGCTCCCTGGAGACGCGCTGGGGACCCCGTC
The DNA here is from genome assembly GCA_014839685.1 of Anableps anableps. Lineage (NCBI taxonomy): Eukaryota > Metazoa > Chordata > Actinopteri > Cyprinodontiformes > Anablepidae > Anableps > Anableps anableps. The sequence continues at coordinate 39,453,721 of CM026073.1, forward strand.
ATACAGGCCCTCCCCCACAAAGTCCGTGTAGAACAGCATGAAAGACATGACAGCCATCCAGCTGCAGAGCTGCGCCACGCACAGCTGCCTCATGACCCGTGGCACGCGGCAGTAGCTCCAGAAGATGGCGGGGGTCATGGTCCAGCAGGTCCTCAGCAGGCAGAGCAGAGGCCCCGCCTTCAGCAGCCTCAGCTTGCACCTGAGCAGGTAGAAGCAGGAGCGAGGAAGTCCACAGCGCCCCGCCTTACTGGCGCCTGCGCCGGACTCCAGCAGGGGTCCTGATCCCGAACACGAAGGCTCCTCCGACACCTTCATGGTGATGATCACGCTGGTGACAAAGATGAGGATGAGGAGGGAAAACAGGCACTCGGCCTGGCCCCCCAGGTAGACGGAGAGCAGGCTGCGGCTCCAGTCCACGGCAGGAAGCAGGTACCCCACGCAGCCCCCCACGCTGACCATGAAGGAGAACATGGAGAAGGCCTGGCCGCAGTCTTCCTCCTCCCGGTACAGATCTGACAGCAGAGCCTCCAGGGGGGTGAAGCACACCTGTCCACAGAAGTCCAGCAGGCCCACCCCCACAATAAGGAAGCCCACCTGGAGCGGAAGACGGGAAGAGTTAGACGATGGGTTCCCAGCATCCTGCACAGGTAACAAGTCAGGCTGAAACAATTAACCGTGATTAATTCAACGAATTAACTAATCGATTAATCAAAAGACCAGCCCAGTCAGAGCAGCAGTGAAGCCAAAGCCGAACAACAAATATCAGCCTTTCAGATGAAAAACCTTCTCAGTGTGTAAATCTGTTCCACCCAGAGCTCCTCCAGAGGCAGCTTTAGCTCCACCTGCTTCACATTCTGGAAATAAATCTGCTATTAATCACCTTTCCTGTCCAGTTATTAATCAGTTAATCTACTAATAATCAGCAGATCAGTCCTCCACTGATGTTCAGTCCAGCAGGAAGAGCTGAGCTGTTCTCAGGTTCCAAGGATTTAGCAGCTGCAGGTGATCAGTCCATCACTGGAGGAATGATGCTGTTGTGTTTTAGGCAATAAAATGTTGATTTTCTGATTTAAAAAAGGAATTATTTATTTGCATTTTCTTTTGTCTTCAAATATTGTATAAAAAAAAGCTTAAGTGGTTAAACGAGAAATCTGCAGAATGTGACAATTTTTTTATCCAATTAATTATCAGAATAATTGATTACAAAAATAATTCTTTGCATCTTAGGCTGGGCGATAAAAGATAATGATTTCTAAGGCGACAGACACGTGTTCAGTATCAACAGATAATGCGTCTAATTTTGATCATTTCACTGAACTCCGACCCAGAATCACACGGCATTCTGGGGGATGTAGGCAAAGGAAAAGCTTTAGCCGCCCAGCAAAGAAAGGTTGGTGGCATCAACCAGCTCACTCACTCTTTGGTTACCGAGCAACAACCTGCTGTGTAACAAGCTGCCTCCAACATCCGCGGGCGTACTTCACTGCTCGGAGGTCCACGCAAAGCGGACGACTCGGTGACAGAGTGACTCACACAGGAAACTGCTCGGCAGGAAACAGTGTTCACATCCAACTGTTTTGTAAGCAACACCTACCTACGAGCAATCAGCTCATCAAACTTGCTAGAATCTGTTAGGATTGTGGGAAATGAAGGAATCTGTCACAAGAAATGTAGGCAACCGGTACGCTTGACTATGAAATCTCAACTGTGCACCGACAGAACGCGCTCCACAGACTCAGTGGTGCAAAAAGTGGGTATGCACTATATGCAACGCATAGGGGCGCCACGCTACAGGGGGCGCCAAAACTATGGTGGAATAATTATTTCTAGTCGGTATTTTCTGACTAGGAATAATTTTGAGGGGGGATGACTAAAATGTTTGTGGATACACCTCAGAAAGTACTTAGCTGCAACCCTGCACAGAATACACGCAGTACGTCTGAGTATGTGGGATCAGTTTCATGTTCTAACTGCTTAAAAATAATACAGATCAGGGTGGAGGGAAAGGAGAAAATGAGGAATTATGGATAGAAGAGGAAAGGTCACATCACCAGTTTGGCAATATTTTGGATATTTCAAACAAAAAACTCGCCAATGATTATCAATATCAACTGATATGAAATGTTTATATCGTCATACGTTTTTTAGCCATATTGCCCAGCAGCTCTAGCTGTAGCCCTAGCAACAAGTATCCTTCCCACCTGCAGGGTCCGCTCAGCCCAGGGAAGACGAGCTGCCAGGAGATCCGCGTTGGGAATGATGAAGAGCGCCAGGAGAACTCCCAGAGACAGCAGCCAGATGAAGGGCCGCCTTCGGCCGTAGCTGCTGTTGCACTGATCGCTGGCCGAGCCGATCAGAGGGATGAAGAGGAGCCCCAGGACCGGTCCGATACCTGCAGACAAACCGGGGGAAAACATCAGGTCATCCAGAGACGGAGGAACCAAGAATAAAGTTGAGAGAAAATCTGGAAAACGGTCCAAACCCCCCCCCCCAAAAAAACCCCCCAAAGAAACGCTGAATCTTCCCAAAACTCAAAGACCTCAGAATGAAATTTAGAGCAACAGAGAGACCTTAACAGAATCCTGCTCCTCACAACAATGAGCCAAATACAACATCACTTCATCACATCCTGCTAAAAGGATTCAATCACAGGGCTGCACAGTGGTGTGGTTGGTAGCAGGAAGGTTCTGGGTTCAAATCCCTGCCTGGGGTCTTTCTGGGTACTCCAGCTTCCTCCCACAGTCCAAAAACATAACTGTTAGGGTAACTGATTACTCTACAGCTACGTTCACCCAGCAGGTCTTGATGCTCAATATCGACTTTTTGCTGAAATCCGATTTTTTTCTTTTCCTGCGTGCTCGTTCCTGCTACTGATGAAATGCGACCGCAGTCAGACTTGTGTGTGAACGGTTTACGACCCCACAGCGACCCCAGCAGGAGACCGTCGCCGCCCCCCCCAGCAGCAATAATGGCCGCCGCCGTCTCTGGACGGGTCCTACAGCTGCTGAGAGCCGACAGCACCGTCACCGGATCAGAACCAGGCGCAGGAAGCTGAGCAGCAGGAAGAAGAACCAACAGCAGCGGCCTTTAGCGGAGCATCGCCTGCAGCTGCTGGAGAGGACCTGTCTGGAGGTGGAGTCGGACTGGGAGCGCTGGGACCGGGATGGGAGGCTCCACTGGCTCTCATCCTCTCATCGCTTCATTATCAGCATCTTCAGACGTTGTTCAGATTTACCGTCCGGCTGCTTCTGCTGCAGAATTAGTCACGTCATTGATGGATAAAATGCGACAGAGCGTTCAGACTGCAGACACTCTGAGAGCTATCAGATTCGATTTAGTTCCACATACAGAAGTGGCTCAGATCGGATTTTTTTGGGATGAAAAGATTGGAATCGGGTCGTTCGGGAACTGCTGTGACAAAGTCCGATTTGGGTTGGAACTGTGTGCATAGCTGTTTGTCCTGTGTGTCTCTACGTTGTCCTGTGATGGACTGGAGACCTGTCCAGGGTCTGCCTCTAACCCAGTGGCCACTGGAGACAGACAGCAGCCCCCCTGTGATCCTGCATCCCGATGGATGGATGAATGGATGGATTCCGTCTCCTCCGCATTGAGCGCTGGAAACTCAAAGTGAAACTGACAGCTCAACCTACTTTCTGAATGATGTAGCTGATTATCATCTGACCACTTGGGGATGCTCAGAGATGGTTGGTTAAGCTCTAAGGTCAAGGCAGACATAAGGAAACCCCTCCTGACGAAGCAGAAAGCTTAATGTCACACTCTTCATCCCAGTAAACGTCCATCATTCAGGAACACAGCACATCAAAGTGACACAGATACTTGAAAGATGTTCCACATATTCCATAAAATTCCTGCTTTTACTCAGCTTAGATCTGCTTAACATGAGTTCTTCAGAACGCCAGCATCTAGGAAGCCGTGGGCAACTGCAGCTCATCCATGATAAAAAGGAAGAATAACCAACCAGCTTTCACAAAGATATTCTCTTCCTGCAGATATTTTATATGCAGGTCAACCTTTTACTGGGTGTCTTTCAGTTCCTTCATACTGCGATGGTTTGACGAAGCCTCTGCAATCATCTCTGGCTGCTCCTACAGATGGTAACCAGCCTGAAGGTAGCCGCTTCTCCACATGTGGCTGAATCTGGCTAATTAGAAATCACCATGGTGCACTGGGGGCTTGCAGAAAAACACAGAAATCCAAAAATAATCCTGTCTCTATAGATCTGGACCAATAAAAGCTGCCTTGAAGACTTTAATGAAGACTGAACTGAAGGAGTTTTCAGTGTCACTGAGGAGCAGGAAAAAAGCTTTGAATATGAGGCCATCAAAGATGAACCGTTGGGTCTTTTAAAACAAGTCCAGTTTATTAGTGTAGAACATTTCAGCAACAAGGCAGTTCAAAGTGCTTTACACCACAAAAACATAATACAGTAACCAGTTATGAAATGAGCAACAAACATTACATCAGCATCAAAATCGTCAAGTAAATATTCATCAAATATATTGATCAGTGTTCCAGTTATTAATGATCAAAGGCAGCTCTAAACAGGAGGGTTTTTAGCCTTGACTTAAAGGAACTCAGTGTTTCGGCTGTTTTGCAGTTTTCTGGAAGTTTGTTCCAGATTAGTGTAGCATAGAAGCTGAAAGCTGCTTCTCCATGTTTGGTTCTGGTTCTGGGGATGCAGAGCAGACCAGAACCAGAAGACCTGAGTGGTCTGGAAGGTTGATATGACGACAACAGGTCTTTAAGCCTTTCAGCGATTTATAAACTACCAGAAGTAATTTAAAGTCTATTCTCTGAGCTCCAGGGAGCCAGTGGAAGGACTGTAGAACTGGGCTGATGTGCTTTATCTTCCTGGTTTTAGTGGGAACGCCAGCAGCAGCGTCTGGATCAGCTGCAGCTGTCTGGTTGACTCTTTAGGCAGACCTGTGAAGATACTGTTGCAGTAATCAATGCGACTAAAGATAAACGCATGGATGAGTTTCTCTAGGTCTCGTTGAGACATCAGTCCTTTAATCCTGGAAATGTTCTTCAGGTGATAGAAGGCTGACTTTGTAACTGTCTTTATGTGTCTCTGAAGGTTCAGGTCCGAGTCCAACACTACACCCAGATCTCAGGTCTGATCACTGGTTTCTAGCTGGAATAACTGAAGCTGCGCGCTGACTCTAGATCGCTCCTCTTTAGAGCCAAAGATAACTTCAGTTTTGTTTCTGTTCAGCTGGAGAAAGTTTTGGCACCTCCACGCACTGATTTGTTCTAAGCATCTGTTCAGTGCTTGGATGGGTTTGGAGTCAGCTGGTGACATCGTAATGTAGAGTTGTGTATCATCTGCGTAGTTGTGGTAACTGATCTTATTGCTTGTTATAACCCGAGCATGTAGATATTAAATAGGAGGGGTCCCAGGATTGAACCTTGGGGTACTCATGTGACTTCTGTCCTTTCCGATGAGAAGTAACCTAAAAGTTACACAAAAGCAAAGAAGAGAAAAGTAGCGTGAAGTCTGTGGGTAAACAGACTCCAGTCGGGTTTTCGGCTGTTCAGGCCCATCATAGCACCATCTTCAGCTTAAAGACGCTCCCCACAACTTCCTGAAACACATCAACATACATGCTTACCACCCTAACCCCCTCAACCCACAGAGCGCAACGACACAGGCTGATTTAGACTGCAGCCACTGACTGAGGAGAAGCCAGAGGAAGGATGAGACCTGGAGGAATTAGTGAAGGAACATCTAGAAGATAAAGCAGGAGGTTGGAAATCTGACCGCAGCACTGAGGGAATTTAGTGGTGAGCCTCCCAGTGTGTGTGTGTGTTCGTTTAAAGAAGCGTACAGTAAATAGACAATGAGCTGGTTTTCCATGTTCACATTACAGAAGAACAACAATAACATGATAATACTATGATAACAATAACAATAATACTGCATGTGGCAGATATGGGAACACAGGAGGCGTGTGATGAAAGGCAGGTTCATCTCTGAGTCACACAGAAAGGTTCATCAGCGAGGTCACATGTCTCAGCAGACCATGTGACAGCCATTTCGTAGAGATCAACCATTCACACAGTGTTCAGATGTGCTACAGACTATATAGACCAGGGATGTACTAACTTTTTACACCAAGGGCCAAAATCCCCAAGCTGAAAGTCCTCAGGGGCCAAAATGAGCTTTTTCTCCCCAATTAAAAACACAAAAATAATATTATTGTGAATTATCCCCCCCTGGAACAACAATATATTAAACAAGCAATATTTCAACAAAAGGAGAATTAGTTTGCCTTAATGTTTACTGTTATTTAACTTTTTGGGCCAATTATTTTCCATTTTGTTGTTCTGTAAAATGTTTTTGGTTCATTTCTATGAAAGAGTATCAGGGTCAGACTAAGAGATTTTTTTATTACCAAAAGAAAGTCATAAAATTACTAGAAACATGTTGTATTCATGAGAGCAAAGCTTGTATTGAGATATCAGGATCTGACGTGAGCAGATCAGTCCACCTGATTCTTTCTCAGACTCAGACGTGTTCATCGTTTCAAAGTCCTGCTGCTGATAATAATCTGATGCTGACGTGTTAAAAGATGGAGGATCTCCTTGTAAAACCGATGCCAAAGTATAACTTCACAAGATGCTCAACATTCCTCGTTTTAATTTTGTATTATTTTTTGTGTAGGAGTTATCATAAAACAACTTCATTCTCCTAATATTACCTCTTTATTCTGCTAATATTATTAATTTATTCTCATATTATTCTGACTTTGTTCTGATAATTTTTTTCTTAGCCTGGCCCTGATAGTCCGTTGTTCATTTCCAGCAACAGAAATGATTTTTTTCCTTGGCTGTATAGCCAAGTATAATGGATGTTTGTGGCCAATCTTACTATGACATAAAAATAAAAGCAAAAGAAAATAAAAGAAAAATTCTTAACATTTTTCCGTTTAAGAAGATATAAACTCGCCTTGGAAAATCTCATTTTATAAAAACTACAGAAAGTGTTCATCTGCATCAGCTCCATATACCAGAGGGACAGATTTCTACCATTCTTGAACTGCTGTCAGGGGCCACACAAAATCATTTCAAGGGCCACAAATGGCCCCCGAGCCACACGTTGGACGCCACAGATATGGCCTTTATGATGCTGATAGCTGCTATTGCAGCTTGTGCCCGCACTGGTGAGAACGTAAAAAAAAAGAGCAACTGAGTGAAATGAAGAAGCTGTTGTTAGACTGCAACCAAACCACACGAGAACAGACTGGATTACAGACCTTACTGCGGTCCGGACTGTTTTTATGGTCCGTCTCTGTGGTTTCAGCTTTTTATCCCAGAATAAATCTACTCTGCTGGTTTTAGTTTAGAAAGGAAATAAAAACTAAGATTAAATGCATGATAATAAAAAAGTTCTTTATTATAAACAAGTTGTTTTGTTTGAGGAAGAGGAACTTCACAGAAACCCTGACAGTCAGCAGAACGGATACTAGGGCTGCACCGTTTCTGGCCGATTTCCCACCTTTAAAAAGCTTCTTCTATACCTGGCACTTTCAGGTATTATAAAGTCATGATATACCATCAATGTTCCAGTCTGATTTTATTGAAAAACACTCAACAATACCCGTGAAACAATATAAATGTGTCGTAGCTCCACTAAAAAATAGAAAGTCAGTTTGTTTAGCCTGTAATTTTTCACATTTTAAAAACAAAACCTGAACAACAGGATGGACTGCTGAGCTTTTCTGAGCCTCTCAAAAATGAAGAGCTTAAAAAAGTACAAGTTTTGAGCTCAGTGGAGGACAAACTAACAAAACAACTTAAACCACCAATAAAGCGTCCTCAGTTTTAGGTTTCCTTGTAGAGCAAAAAGGAAAACGCCTAAATGCAGCAGCTTTGTGGCTGTTTACATGTAAATAAGATCGGTTCACAAGTATCAGTTGATCGATTGGTGCAGCCCTAATGGACGTACTGCATCTACACACAAGCCCTGTCTCAAGCCCCGCCCACCGCACTAATGTGGAGCTACGCTTCACAACATGGAGATACCTTCCCTACCTACCTAATAATAATAATACTATATAAATATATAATATATTGTAATATTATAACTGTTTTACAACATTTTGTAGTATTTATTACAGTAATGATCAAAAGAGAAAGCATTTCAAATTTAATTTCAGTCCTTTTTGACCAATCGGAGCCCAACAAACACAGATACTGATGAACCCATTATCGCAACAACACTGACGTTAAATAGTGACATAAAGTTACTGTATTTAATATTTGAATATAACAATACGTATTTATGCTAAACGGTAACATTCCCGACCATAATGTCATTCAGGTTTACAAACAGGTGTCTTTATTATGATCATAAATCACCTCCCTGGTGGTGATAAATGAGGATTTCTGCTCATTTCGGTGCAGATCTGATGACTCAGCTCTTATTTTCAGTTAAGACCTCAACCTCAGTTTTTACATGAACGTGTTGCTGGCTTTTCATTCCCAGGTTTCTTTATTCTAACGGTTTAACCACATTTAAATCGCGTTTTATTACAGCCGATGCGTGTGGAGGTCAGAGTCTCACCTAGCACCATGGTCATGTAGCGCTCCTCCACCCCCGCCTCCAGCAGCAGCGGGGGGACATACGTGATCCCAGCTGCCACGCAGATCTCCAGGCCGCATGTCAGGGAGTTGAGCAGGATGAGACGCCCCTGGGACCTCCGTCCAGGCATAGTTACAGGGGGGCGGGGGGCTCACCTTACCTCCCTCTACTGGGGGTGGGGGGGATGGGTGGAGTTCAGCGAGGAAGACGGAGCCCCGGTGGGGCCTACACACTGCCTGGGACGGACATGGAGATGTCTCAGACCACCTGGAGGACTCATTTTCTGCTCAGCATGGTGGATCTGAGGAGGAGAAGAAGAAAGAAACGAGAGACGCTCAGATATCAGATACCGGTTCTGGAATCCCGGACCAAAACCAACCAGATGTTGGATCCAACATGGAGACACCAGGGTGGATCCAACAAAGCCAGATGTTGGAAAGGTTTGCAGCTGGTTCTGACAACATGTGGAACCCTGGAGCAGATGACCTCAGCAGGTACCATCAGCTGAGCTCAGGAACCTGAGGCTACAACCTGGCATGATGATGGTGTACCTAACAAAGTGGCCAGTATGGGTGGATGTGGGATAGATGCTGCATCAGCCTGAGGTTGGACTGAAGAGTTTCAGTGAATCAACAGCAGAACCACCTTCAGCACCGGTCCAACCATGAAGTTCTGCAGAACTTCGCTCCAGGAGGCTGGAAGCTCAGCAGCTCTCTGGAGGATCTGCAGATGGAAATCAGGTTTCATTCCCCCTTAAAGAGATCCATTCCACCTTAAAGAGGTCCAACAGAGCAGCAGCTGGGCCAGGATCAGATCACCTTACATGAAACCATCGTCAACAAGCAGCTGAACCCTGATGGACTCAGAACTTTGACCTTTTCCACATTGGAGTCTCTTTACCTCCATCCTTCACTGAAGCGTAGGGAGAGAAGTGTTCAGAGGTTGCTCCAGCGTCAGCAGACTCCCAGTGGCTCCCAGCAAGATGTGACCTCTGACCCCGGCAGCAGTAGAAGCATTCAGATTTTAACTGAAATATACTTTATTTTTATTAATTAAACAGGAGCAACTGACGAACCTGAAGGGACAGTCCAGTCACCAGAACCAAACCCACCAGCAGCTTAAAGACCCCCGGTCTCTGGCTGTAGGGCAGGAGTTAGGAAAGTCCCCAAGAAGTCCGGGACTCCTGCTGCCCCTGCATGTTAGCGTTCCGCCAGAGGGGCAGAAATGTTCGGACCAGAACCGCGGAGACCCCCCGCAGCTGGGACCAGAACCGCGGAGACACGCCCCCCCACCCCGTAGCTGGGGAGAAGCCCTGCTGCAGCGCTGATCATCCAGTTTAACAGCAGCAGCAACGCTGAATTCGGTCTTTTAATAAAACTCCAGTTCTGGCTCGACAATAAGCTCTTTCCTCCTCCCAACAGCAAACCTGACTGCTTTATTTCGTGATTACATTGTTGAGTCGGTAAAAAAACACCAGTTTGAGTTTTTCTTGGAAATATGACATTGTTTTAGGCTCATGTCCACGTGAGAAAACGTATGGACACCCCTGCTCTATAGGTAAGCTTCTACCGTGACAACGGGGGGAGGAAGAGGAGTGTCCCCTGCTCCGGAGCGCCGAAGCTGCGGGCACACTCACTCACCACGTTCCCAAAAATGCACGCTGGCCGGCTGCTTTACGAGGAAAGGACGGGGAGAAGCTAAATCTCCGAGCTGGAGGAAGAAACCTGCATGAGGAGGAGAATGAGCTGCAGCCTGAAGCAACTGGGAAGCAGTCCAAGACACCCAGACCTTCAAGTTCCAGACATACCAGAGCCGTCCAGCAACAGGACACCTCTGTCTCCAACCGGCTGCTCCTCCTCCACCTGATAACGGCTGACAGCTTTGCATATCTGCAGCTGTATGAGAGCAGCAGGGCCAGGGCTATTGTTAACACGACCGCAGCGTTCTGGACGCGCCGACTGCCCTAATTCCAGGGTAGCCGTCCCCCCCCCCCGGCCGGCCAAACCCAACATGTCCATAATAAGCTGCAGCAACCGTCTGTCTGCCGTGATAAAGCATGCGACCTGAAAATAGAGCTGAAGGCTGACCGTTGGAGCAGCAGCAGAGCCGATAAGGCCTGAATGTCAGCAGCGCGCCAGAGACCAGCGAGGAGGGCCCCAGGACCGCCCGTCAGTCACTGGGGGCTCCATGCACCTTCAAGGAGACACAGGAAGCTTTCCGGTGCATGGCCTGAGACCCAGGACAGCAGCCTCTGCACCTGGGGCTCCACTCTACCCACTGAGCCACCCAGCGCCCAACACTGGTGCTGAAACATCGGGGGGGGGGGCTTCTTCATAATGACTTCAATCTGTCGGTGCACAAAGGATCCTCGTGATCTGCTGCAGTCTGCTTCGCAAGGCAGGACGACTAATAGACACTTTAAAGTGTCTTTTTCACATTTATTAACTTTGAAATATGAATCCATGCTCAGATGGAGTCATCCTGCGCGCTCGGCGATCCCGCAGAGAGCTCCGCAGCTTCCTGCAGCCAGCCCCCCCGCTGGACGTTCCAGTTTCCATCCAGCAGCTTTCAGCTGTCTGACAGTAGGGCTGCACCGATTGTTTCCCGGCCAATCACCGATCTTTCAATTCCGATTTTGGCAGATGGCGATTTTTTTTTCTCTGAGAAGTTGCTAAATATAGCAACAAATTCGCTAAGTTGGCAACAGTGACGTGGTGGGCGGGTCCGGCAGTCAGCCGTCTCTCACGGCAGAGAGGAAGAGGAAAGTGGCTGACTTTCAGACCTTTGTGGAGGCAGATAAGATCGGCGGATAAGCTCGGTATCTCAGGTATCGCACTACAGCCGACCTCCCAAAATCCAGAGGATCTGGGCCGATTTATCGGTGCACCCCTATTTAGTGAAGAATCGCAGAAAATGTCCAGAACTCCTCTCCGCGTCGGATCAACGCTCCGTGTTCGTGTCGCCTGCAGATAGAAAGCCAGATAGTGGGAGCGGACCAGTTGAAGGGAGACGTCATCATCGCTGTCTGAGAGCATTTCTGCTTAAAACACGTCAACAAACTTCTGGCCAATCACAGCACGCCTCCCAGAGCTCTGTGCCGGACGGGACGGCGTAGCTTGGCTCCGCCCATGTACGGTGTTCCGCAAGGCTCAGTCTTCGTGTTGCGAGCTTTGCACACGGGGAGCTCATGTCGGGCTCGGTCTTCCTGGGAATTCGGTAGAAACCAACCCGAGTCCAGTAAAACGTTTGGCTTCAACGAAGACGGCGGTCGAGCCTCTCTCTCTTTCCTTGTTGTAGTTTCCTCTGTATTGCGGTGCTTCCTGCTCACGCATACGTTCCAGTCCTGCGTGGCGACGTCAGAGCGTCCCGCGTCGTTACAAAATGGAGGTTTTATTTTTTCATTGTTAGAATCGATGATTTTGGGACAGGTTCAGTCGATTCTGAATCGTAGTAAATGAGAATCAGGATTCTTATGTGCATCGATTTTTTTTGGCACACCCCTATTAGGAGCTTCTATACATCCACAAGGTCCAGGCCTCAGTGCGGATCCAGGAACGGATCAGGACCAACGCTGCTGCTTCTGCACAGCCACTCAGGACTGAAGAATCCATCAACATCTGACATGAGTTCTGATCCAAACAGTCCAGCTAACGTCTCTAGAAAGTTCTGCTTAATTCCTGTATTTACTCTGATGTCCCCATTCTGAGGTCAGAAAGTCTTCATCAGTTTAACCTTCATCATGCCTAAACCTGAATGACTTGCAAATGCATAAATAACAAGGAGTTCATCGAATCTGCTCATGTGGGGGAGGGGAGGGGGTGTCAGTCATCAGCAGAACAACAGGAGCGTCTAATCTGGAGAAATCCGTCCTTCCTGGCTTTAATCAAGTCGCCTAAACATCCAGCTTCCCGGATGGAAACATTCATCCGTTCACTGGAACATTTAGGGCCCGATCAAATGCGTGTTATTATTTCCAGAATTCCACTTTTTCCATTATTACTGTATTTATTTTCCAAAAAGCATGTAGTTACGGTGTGACTCAGTTGCCAAAGGTCCACATTTATAGCAGTGGTGTGGTTCAGCAGAACTAGGTGTCTGAAAGCATTTCCCCATAATTGTTCTGCAGAACTCAAAGATTCTATGCAATACAAGGAATCTCCTGTTTTTCACATTTGATAAAAGAAAATGCACCTTTTAAAAACGCAGTAGAGTTGAACTCAACACCAAAATATTGGTGGCATTAAAGAAAGACTTGCAGACAGTAAAAGCTTGTGCACACTTCATTTTTGAAGTTCATTTGTTGTTCATGTTTGTTTCTTTATGCATCCCAGACATCGCCATCGTCTCCATGACATGTCATTGGCTGCGTTTCCATTAACCATGAAATTGTACAAATTGAAATTCTGAAAATAAATTTGCTTAATGGAAACACGGCATTTTCAAAAAATTCTCCCTTGGCGCTAGGATGAGGTGGTTTTTCAGTTGTATCAAAATTGGTTTATTTCACAAAACTGCAACGGAAACACTTTTTTCACGTCGCACGAGTCACATGATCAACAACCGGATGTTGCCACCGGCGCAAACCGTGAAGACGACGACAACAGGAAGTAGTTGGAGGATCATGGCGCGGCGTGTTTTTAGTGACTGATCGTGTGAACAAGCTTATTCATGTGTGATTGTCATTTCATTTCTTATTTAATGGAAACACAATTGCAAAATTGTGTTTTTTCGACATTAGCAGAAAATCGACAGATCAGCGCACCTTTGCAATGGAAACGCAGTTTCTGTGTTTAGCTCTCATGTTAACGAGCAACGTTTCATCCTCTTTTTCCCTAAAGAAATACCTGATTATTTGGCTCACAGGGGAAAGAAACCTTCCATAAACTCTTACCTCTGGTCTTTATTTAAATGTTCCACAGTTAGCAGGCGGAACCAGTTCCCACTAACAAGCTCGCTGCTTCCCCATGTTTCTGATGGTCGTCACACGTATCCTTGCGCCTCCAGTCAACCGTCTGCTGACAAAACGTAGAGAAAAGTAGTTCTGATTCATAAAACTCGCTGAGCTTCCAGTTGTCGTTTTTGGGAACGTCTGCGTTTCAGAGAGTTTTCGCCACAGCTGACCGGTTTATTCCGTCTGTATGGAGAGGAGAGCTGAGTCAAGCTCCGCCCCCGAACCAGGTAGCGACAGGTACAGGAGCTGCAGCGGCCAAAATACTACAGAAACTACTGCATAGCTTGTTCTGCTGGGAAAAAAATGACCAAATTCATCCATTCACTGAATCGTTCATCCATGAACAGAACAGCACCAACAGTCATCAAAGCACATGCAGGCGTACTGACTCAGAATCACACTCATCCTCTCACAGCAGCTTCATCTCACATATCAAAGGTCTTCCTCCCTCTTCAGCTGCGACATGAAAGCAGCTGAACGGTAAAGGGCCGTTCTGCTACTCATGGAGCTTCAAAGAGGACCAGAGGCTCCGCGGCTGCAGCACCAGGCTCCTCCTCAGGTCGCTCAACCTGCAGGGTTTCAGAAGAGGAAGCCCTCACTGAGCATCTGCTGCCGGATCCGGACTGGATCCGAATCTGGCCTGGATCTGCAGGGTTCTGGTTCTGTCTGCTGGTTCTATGAAGACTGGACCTTCTACGATGTGAGCAGAACCAGGCGCAGTCCGTGAACTGAAGAATGGAGTCCCTCAGGCTGAGGAGAAGGCAGCCACTGCCGTGCCTCCTGCAGGCTGCCGTTTAACGATTTCTTTAGATTTTATGCAACACCTGCTAACTGCTCGTGGTACCGCTCCGTGTTTCATCCAGTCTTCCTCTGATACGTGATGGTAATAACTTCAGCTGGTTAACGTAACTGTCGGCGACCCTGGAGGCGTCCTGCAGAACAGCCAAGCTTCATCACAGCTACAGCTGCTGCTGGATCTGAACCAGCAACCATCTTCCTGAATGGTTACAGATAAACTCCCTCCTCCAGGGTTTACTGCTGCTCTGCAACACGGAGCTTGAAGTTTTTACTAAACCCCAGACGCCTCATCTAAAACTACAGATCATGTGACCAGCAGAAACATCTCTCACCAGGTTTCACTGAAACACAATAAACACCTGCTCAGACCACTATGAAATTTATTTTAGATGTTCGGGAATTATTCAAAAAGTTCAAATGAAATCAGAAACTTTCTGACCCAACAGCTTCGACTGAACTTTCCTGAATCACACATCCAGCTTATGGAGAGACTCAACGTCAATAATGATCTAAAGACCCAGTGAAAGAAGTAATTACTGAACAAAGGAGAGAAGAAGCTGAGCTTAATGTGTTTTAGGGCTAAAAATGAGATGATTAAATATGAGTTTTTAATATTTCTAAAGACCCTGAAATGAGAGAAGTTATGAACAGGACAAACGTAAAACCTCAGTAAATGAAACTGAAGCCCTGCGGAGCTGGGACTTCATATCGAGCTGAATTCATTCAGGTTTGTAAGACCCTGCAGGAGACCTGATGAGATCGAGTCATTTTGAATCTGCAGGTTGTGCGAAACGTCCCCAAGATGGACTGATGTGGTCGGTACCAACGTCCCGCTGTGGATAACTGACTGACCTGAACTAACCCAAACTAAACCTGCAAACGTAGGAAGTTAGAAACGACCAGCCGACCAATCAGGTTTAACCCTAACCCTAACCCAATCAGGTAACACTTGATCATCTGTAGCAAAGGATGCATCTGCAGCTAAATAGACTAACTGAACCCTTTTCTGCTTCACCTAACATCAGCGCTGAGCTGTTCAATTAACCAATTAATAACTGCACAGAAAAAGCAGATTTATTTCCAGAATGTGAAGCAGGTGGAGCTAAAGCTGCCTCTGGAGGAGCTCTGGGTGGAACAGATTTACACACTGAGAAGGTTTTTCATCTGAAAGGCTGATATTTGTTGTTCAGCTTTGGCTTCACTGCTGCTCTGACTGGGCTGGTCTCTCAGCTGACGGCCTTTTAGAGTCTCTGTCCTCCAGTTAACGATTAATCGATTATTGAATTGGTTGATGATTATTTCAATAATTGGTTGATCAGGATTAATCTGATTAATGGTTTCAGCCCTAGTAGCTGCGTTAACCAGCTATTAGCTAAATGAAGGCTGCTTCCAGAAAGCCCCCCCCACTGGGTGGCTCTGCATGAGTCTGAGTGACAATCAGAGCAGCACTTTAGGATTAAAGACACACGCATGGCGGAGAGGAAGCACCCGGCGGGGTGTGGATCAGCGCTGCAGACAGACTGGGAGGGTGGGCTCTGACCCCCCTCGGCCTGGACATGTCTTCCCATCGCAGCCAGTTACTGGGCTATGATGGTGTAATAATGAGCGACCTGCAGGATTCTCCCACTCATGAAGCAGCAGGTGGGGGGGGATCTAACACCTGTCTCCATTTATTCCTCCTGTTTCAGGCAGATGATCTCCCCGTTTCACAGCGACTGCCTCTCTGCCTTCAGCGACAGCTTTCTGGGAGGTTTAGTCTAAAAATCCTGACAGAAGAAGAGAACAGGCAGCCGGGACGAATCTGGAGGTCCAATGACACCCCCGCCCACCCCCAGGGCAACACTCCCGACACCCGACTACAGACAACAAGCATGAAGCGGCTGGACCCACAAACCTGCACTGGTGCAGCTGAACTAGTCACGGAGAGACGGCCGTGTGTCTATTTCTGGCAGCAGAGGAGCAGCAGAGGAGCAGCAGCAGCAGCAGAGGAGCAGCAGAGGAGCAGCAGAGGAGCAGCAGCAGCAGAGGAGCAGCAGAGGAGCAGCAGCAGAGGAGCAGCAGAGGAGCAGCAGAGGAGCAGCAGCAGCAGCAGAGGAGCAGCAGCAGCAGCAGAGGAGCAGCAGAGGAGCAGCAGCAGCAGCAGAGGAGCAGCAGCAGAGGAGCAGCAGCAGCAGAGGAGCAGCAGCAGCAGCAGCAGCAGAGGAGCAGCAGCAGAGGAGCAGCAGCAGAGGAGCAGCAGCAGCAGAGGAGCAGCAGCAGAGGAGCAGCAGCAGCAGCAGAGGAGCAGCAGCAGCAGCAGCAGAGCAGCAGCAGCAGCAGAGGAGCAGCAGCAGCAGCAGCAGCAGAGGAGCAGCAGCAGAGGAGCAGCAGCAGCAGAGGAGCAGCAGCAGCAGCAGAGGAGCAGCAGCAGCAGCAGCAGCAGAGGAGCAGCAGAGGAGCAGCAGCAGCAGAGGAGCAGCAGAGGAGCAGCAGCAGCAGAGGAGCAGCAGCAGCAGCAGAGGAGCAGCAGAGGAGCAGCAGCAGCAGAGGAGCAGCAGAGGAGCAGCTAGCACGTAATCCGCCACCTGTCTGCAGCAACGCCAGGTCTTCACGGAGAGCCCTGAGCAGATCAGCAGCGATTAGAGCAGCCCAGCCGTCAGGCGGCCTAAGCAGCTCCGTGTTCTGCAGCGAGGATGATTATCGGCTGCTGCTGGGCTGCCAGGGAACCAGCAACTTCCTGGCAGAAGGAGCCTCTCTGTCTCCGAGGCACCGAGGAGCTGCAGCGACCTGTCCTGGGGCGACACCAGCAGATGCTAACCATGAAGATCGGCCCCTTCTCGGCGTTCCAGCTCCACTTCTTAAGTATTACAGACCATAATTTGAGCAAAGCTTCTGAGAAGAGTCTGTTTGCAGGGAAGGAATCAATCAGGCTCCAAAGAGGCCGTGAAAAAGGGAAGAAGGTCCGGATCTCTGCCGGGGTTAGAGCCAGTGGACCTCCTGATCTCCTCTGTCAGCCCGCAGCCAGAGAAGCAGAGCAAGTGGAAACTTACCGAGTTCACCTCCTCCTCTCAAAGACGTCCGACTACCTGATGCTCCGTCTGGGAGCAGCACACACAAGCTGACGATAATCCTCCAGAGCGCTCTGACGATCGCTCTGGCCTCCTGCACACTAATCTGACACCAACAGAATGAAGTCATCCTTTTCTGGCTCCTCATCCTCAGCAGTTCTCCATCAGCGAGTCGCAGCTTCTCCGACATTCAGATGGATGAATAAAAACAGCGACACGAACGTTTCTCACCAACACTGGTCTCCAGATCCAGTATGGCTGTCGTCTGTGATCCAACAGATGGACCCAGTACAGTTTCCCCACACAGTCCTGTCCAACCAGTTGCTGAGCATCTTCCATCATTGCGATAAAACATAGCATGCTAAGATTTACCCTATTACCTGTTATTACTCCATTATTACCTGTTATTACCCATAACTCCCTTCTATTACCTGTTATTACCCAGCTATTACCGTCATTATTACCTGTTACCAGGATTTACCTTTTATCACCCCGTTTTTACCTGTTGGTATTACCCCATAATTACCTGTTATCTGCTATGTATTACCTGTTATTAGTTATTACCCCATAATTACCCTCTATGACCTGTTATTACCCTGCTATTAACTGGTACCAGTTATTACTTGCTTTATTACCCCGTTCTTACTCTATTACCCTGTTCTTAGCCTGTTATTACCCCGATCCGACCCCAGAGTAACAACATGCTTGAGTCTGACTTCATGTCGTGTTTGTACTGCGAGTCTTCAGATCATTTCCTTCGGACTCCTTTCTGTTTGGAGCAAAGATTAGTGAACATCTTCCCACCTTGATTAGTGATCGCACTACTGGCTGCATCGTCAAAAACCATGGTCTTATTGGCTTTTGCAGGTAATCTAAACAATTTTATGTGATAACGTACCATAAAACTACTGATAATATGCCATATTTCCCTGCTCTTGTTAACGAGGCTGCCATCCAGGGATTATTGTTAAAAAACTCACCTGAAGATCAATCTAATTCTTAAAATCAACCTTATGATGTGTTAGTTCACGTTTTCATCGTCTACATCATAAAAACCTACTGATTTGATATTTGAGCACATCCTAATATTAATAATAAATTAATAATAAATCAGTATTTATATGTTTTATTTGAAAAAGAATGGGGAAACCCTTTCCGGCTGATTTTCATGATGAAATAACTTTAAAAAAACAGAACAGCGTTAAAGATTGTTAAATATTTCATAGTGATATCTAAAAAATCTTGAGATTTAGCAACTTTGTGTGATTTTTGTGGTAATTTTATTTTAAAAAACACTCATAATCTCAAACCTATAATATTTATAGACGTTTATATCTGAATAGTTTCTATCAGCAGAATGAATCAATCGGTCTGATCAACTTGATTTGGATGTTTGAGCTTAATATCTCTTCAACACACTAAATTAGATTTAAATCAGATTTATTTATGTCTTCAAAGATTTATTACAAGTTAATTAACTGACATTCATCCTAATAACCAATCAAAGATCGTTTGTTGAACATTTCATGGTGATTAGGGATGGGCCACACGGATTAAACTTCTCACTAATCTCCTTCAAACATGCTCTTGGTATCAATTAAAGGTTCATTATTGCTCATTCTGATCAAATATTTGAATATTTATGAATATTCTACAGGTTCTGTTCAGTACCAGCAGGATGGTGGGTCTGCTCATCAAATCAGCGGCACTTTCAGCCCCGAGGAGTTTGTAACTTTCCACGGGGGTCTCCTCACCACGACCCCCAGACCTCCATGTGTCAAACAGCGGGCTCCGGCGACCAAGCACACCGGCAGGAAACCTTCCCTCGGTCCGGTCCGGAACATTTTCTGCCATCATGGCACTCAGCGGTGCGTCAGCAAGCAAGGAGCCCGGGGTTCGGAGCCGCTGAGCGGACAAACTTCCAGAAAGGACCACGCTGCGGCTGCGGGAAGCGGGCTAACCGCACACCGTGTAGCCGCAGGCTCCTATGTCACGTCTACTGTGGGTCTCAGCCGAACCACCGAACCGGGTTCAAGGGAGAAGAAAGACGGCGCTTAGCGACCATATTTGGGTTAAATGGTGAATCTGTTCCCTGCGGTTTGGAGGCGGCGGACGGCTGGAAAAAGACCCACTGAACAAGTTTCAACTCTGACGGGCGAGTTGGAAAGTACCGAACAACAAGCAGCCCGGTTTGTAAATGAGAACGGTACCTTCACAGATGGGACACAGAACCGCGATGATGGACTTTCCTGAACCGAACCTTCACCGTAGACTCTGCGGGGCTCCGGGAAATCCACGCCGCGACTCGCTCGCTCCAGACGGCTGTTGCTCAACTTCCAGCGAGCCAACTACCCAGCTGTGACAACAGCCGTCAAGCTACTGCTGCGGGAAGCAACATCCGGCGCGGCTTTTCAAAACAAAATCACATAAACAACGTTTTATTTTCTGATTAATAAACAAACTGTTAAACAGATGCATCTATTATGCTACATATTTGTCAAAAAACACGAAATTTTCACGTCAAACAAAAGGTAGTGCAGTAAATGTTAAAGGAGCTCACAGATGCCCCCACCAAGCTTTTACTTTTTAAGCCAAAAAAAGTGGCCCCAACCGGAAGTGGTAACAATTAACTGATGAAAGCACACAAATAAATACCAGAAACTTGTTTGCTTTAACATAATCCAGAATAACCAGACAGTAGTTGCTACTTTTATAAATCAGACCGTTTCCGCCACAAGAAAACCCGGAACCGAGTATGTCACCATTATGAGATTTAAATCTATAATCTCTAGAATCATGACTTTGAAAATCAAAATTATGAGTTTCTATCTGATAAATCTGTCTTCACGTCAAAACGATGACTTTGTATCCCAAAATTGCTACTTTTAAAGTCAACATTTTGACTAGTCATAATTTTATAAGTTAAATCATGACTTCGAATCTCAAATTGTGATTTTCCTCATAATCAAGATTTTGAACGTCACAATTATGACTTTTATCTCAAAAGATATTAAGATTACGCTGAAACTCCTAATTCTGACTTTTAAACTTATGGTTTCGTATGTCATATTTATTTCTTTGAAGTTTAAAATTAAGCCTTTTAATTCTGACTTTAAAACTCAAGTCAATATTAAAAGTGCCAATTTGAAAAGTGAAATTAAAATATGGCATGGCATTTGTATTCAGCTCCTTTTACTTACGTAACCCTAAATAAAATTCAGTGTCACCAAACCAGAAAACTAGCTCTGCATATTACCCAAAACATACAATACCCACCGCAAAACATAGAGATGGCAGCATCATGCTGTGGGGAAGCAGGTCAAAGTTGGTGGGAAGATGAATGGAGCTAAATCAGAACAATCCAGACCTGTTAGAGGCTGCAGAAGACCTGAGACTGGGGTGGAGGTTCACCAGACAACCAGCCTGAACATCCAGCCAGGGATATTATGGGATGGTTTAGGTATCAGGTTAGAATGGCCTAGCCAAAGTCCAGCTGAGATTCTTTGTTTCGAGATGCTCTCCATCCAGTCTGGCTGAGCTGGAGGTGATCAGAGCTGCCGGAGGCAGAAGACGTGCAGCCAGAGGAGGTTCTACCGAGTTCTCAGAGAGGCTGAATATAAATGCTGGATGCATTTTCAGATTTTTATTTGTAAGAAAAAATAATTAGAACCATGTTTAATTTTTATTCCAGTGAAGAACTATTCACCAGTTTGTGTTGGTGTATTTTATAAAATCCAGACAAAATAAAATATCTTGGATGGAATGGGACCAAATGGGAAAAACTTCACAGGAATTAAAGTTTTGTAAAGTACTGCTGGTCAATTTTTCACATGCACACATCCAAAGGAAAAATATGATCCTTTTCTGGTTCCAGCACCTTTCTGCTGGAAAGAGATGAAGTTTAAATGTTTCCAACTGTGTGACAAAAATCTGAAATGTCATTTGTAATTTATGATCTTTTAATTTTCGGATCTAAGGAAGATGAGTACCATCAGAGTGATGGTCTGTGTGGGTGATGCTGATGAATGTGAAGACTGTAAATCAGAAGGTTCTCCCATCCGGGCTCTTGTTTTCCAGAAGAGCCCGACTGCAGCTCGAATATTCCTCTCACCTGATGATGACTTGGAGGCCAGCTTCTACTGGCAGGTTTCAAACTGCAAACATTTATTTTTTCCTCCATGAGTAAATTAAATCACGTTTTAAACTTTGTATTATGCAATAATTCATTACTTACTAATACATGTGGCAATTTAATTCCTGTTTTAATATGTGGGAGAAAATGCTTCCAGTCACCAGTTTTCCTTCCACTGATGGGAAGCTCAGCGGTTTGACTGACTTGCTAACGTTAGAGGGACGAAAGGTCCAGACATGCAGTCAACCTCAGGAATTATTCTTATTTATTCTGAAGGTTCCAGCAGAGCAGTTTAATAAATCCCAACTTTACTCTAAAGGATAAGAATAAAAAACTGAAGTTTTATCTTTGGTGTTATGAAGAACAAGACGTTCACCTCTAGATGGTCATATGGGCTTTATGGCCTTCTGCTCAGGGCAGCATGGGCTAAGGGGCAACACAGGACCCTGAAACAATGAGTTTTCTGTCAGTTTTCTATTTTAGCTTCCTGTTGCTCATTTGCACTCACTATATGAT
Source organism: Anableps anableps (assembly GCA_014839685.1). Taxonomy (NCBI): domain Eukaryota; kingdom Metazoa; phylum Chordata; class Actinopteri; order Cyprinodontiformes; family Anablepidae; genus Anableps; species Anableps anableps. The sequence continues at coordinate 39,475,770 of CM026073.1, forward strand.
ATAATGAAGGCTGATCTGGTAACAGTCATGGAGAGCCATGTGCGGACATGCAGCTGTGCCCTTCAGAGTAACAATGCTGGTCAGAAGGGGAGAAGAACCTGAATTCAGCCACACTGCTCCAGGGCGCCACCATGCATACAGGAGCTGCCACTGCAACAGATCTCCACATCGATTCAATTCTAATCAATTTACAGTAATAATTCACAACCAATGTGATTTCAAAGCACTTTACCAGACAAGATGATCCACATCATGTCTGTAAATATAGGATCTAACGAGTCTAAGATCTGAATCTGTTGTGAACAGGTAAAACACGGTGAGTCTAAGGAAACCCCGTCAACAGTACTCAGGTGTTAACTCTGGAACCTCTCCTCCTCAGAAAGCATGTGGCGACACTGGAAGGAAACAACTCCCTGTAACAGGAAGAAACCTGGGGCAGAACCAGACTCGGTATGAGCAGCAACTTCATTGGTGGCTTCTTCTGGGAGAGAAACACGACTAAACAGAAAAGAGCTGAGTCAGCACTATTATCACAGGAAGCACAGAGACTGGACTTACTGTTCATCCTCTTCATTTTTTGATAACTCATTACCGTGGTTTTATTAAACACAGCAAATCGTTAGTTCATGTTTATTTTCTACTGGTTGCATCAGGATGCGGACCCATTTCAGCTGGGCAAGAAGAATGGTTCCCCTCCAGGCTGAATGTCCAGTAACTCACACTGGAGGTCCTTTAAGCTCTGTGCTGCATTTGGGAATTTCCCCGCTGTGTCAGGAATATGAGTGAGATATGGATCCTGATTCTGAGCTGGCCCCGAGCCTGCAGCCAGAGACCAACCCAAACACAGGCCAGCAGCTATTCCTGCAGAAGGACACCGTCATCACTCTGAGGAGGGCAGTCGGCCATCTTAAACAAGATGGCCGACTGCCATCATGCTGTCATCTTGTAATTAGACTTAAACGGCGCTCTGGCAGACCTGAGCTCAGCTGGTGGTCTGCTGGAACTGAATCCCCACTGGTGGCGTGGATCATAACTGCAGAAGATCAGAGGAAATCCTCTCCAACACACCAGTAGAAGGGCGTCACTGGTGCTAAACGGGTCCGATTAAAATCACAAATCTCCATCATCCAGTGTGCACCCCCTTCTCATGAGCCAACATATGCATTCACGAATACACAGCTGAGCTCATTGTGTTCATCGTTATTAAAACATTAATAGAAACACAGCAAACATCTTTACCGACTCTCTAATGAGGGCAGAATAATCTCAGTGGGCGGATCGATCCTCGTTTAATCTTCAGATTATTAAAGTGTGGAGTCGTGTGTGTGTGTGTGTGTGTGTGTGTGTGTGTGTGTGGAGGGGGGTCCACACTTTGTTCCTCCTCTGTGTTTAGGAACAGTGCCACCTACTGTTAGACAGAGGGAAGGAACCATCTGAATGTCTGAACATGAAATTATTTGCTTCTCTGCAATAAAAAGAATCCAGAAAGGACTCATTGGAGGAGCGTCCCAGTTTGTGTTTATTCCCAGTAGAACCGACTGCGTTCCATTTAGATCACCATGAAGCCAGTTATGCATGACATTAAAACTGGTCGACCATGTATCCATTTATGAACAGATAAATATGATTCAAGGATGTCCACATATGAAAATTACATTTCTCTTGAAACCATAATGAGATGCTTTTCATAACCAACATAATCAGTTCATCTGATGTGAGAATGAATCAAAGCTCATCTGCACTGAAGCTGAAAGTGATGCTTCAGGAATATTTGAAGCTTAAGACATAAAACCGCCATCAGAACCAGAAAACGGTCCAGACCCGGTTCTCTTTCAGCAGGAGAAACTCCAGAGGACCTGAATGTTCATCCAGGAGCTTCAGTGCGTCTGCTTTCATTCACTCAATCTCTGTCATACAGTAACTGTATATACAGTCTGGATTTCTGAAGAGCTCGTCAGACACAGACCCACATTTCAGCTGATTTAACATGTTTGTGGGATGAGACACTATAATACTGGATATTAAACATCAATAGTGTGAAATTAGTTTCTGCAGTCACATGATGTTTGCATCGCCACGCCTCTCTTCTGCACCAATCAGCTGTTAGTCAGTCTGCTGGGATGTTCCAACTCCAGACCTGGGTAGCAGAGCGCCACCTTCAGACCCGTTATCCACATCCCAGCCTGACGGAGATCCAAGCGTTCGCTCCACTCACTGCATCTCAATTCGCTTCCATCATGAAAGCAGACATGAATCCAGCCAGAGCAGAGCTGCAGAAGAGACGGCACTACGCTTGGAACGCTGAAGTCAGGAATCACGGCGCAACACCATGTCCAGACGGCGAAGTCTGCAGCTTGGAGGCCGAGCAAACGGGGACCCGACGGTGGGATTTAAAAGCTCTGTGGTGAGCCGGTCCGTCTGCAACTCTCACCACAGTGATGAGTTACTGGCTGGGACAAAAACTACTCCAACCATTAATTTAGTAATCGATTATTCTGACGATTAATTGGATAAAAAAAATTGGAACTTTCTGTAGATTTTTCATTTAAGACTTTTTTTTTATACAATATTAGAAATACATTAAAAGATGCAAATAAGCAAATATTTAAATTTTTCAAATAAAAACCTTTTATTGCCTGAAATGCAACATAATGATTCAGTGAACGATTCATCATGTGTAGCAAAGGATGCATCTGCAGCTAAATCAATACCGTCTACTAATCTGAAGCTAAAACTGCCACCTGAAGAGCTCTGGGGAGAACAGATTTACAGACAAAGAAGGTTTTTCATCTTAAATGCAAAATGTTTCCATTTATTGTTCAGTTTTGGCTTCATTGCTGCTCTGACTGTGTTGCTCTTTCAGTTGACGGCCTTTTTAGAGTCTCTATCCTCCAGTTAAGGAGGAATTGATGATCAATGGTTACTTCAATAATGAATTAATAATTATTTCAGCTCTGGTCCAAAACACTAAAAATCTGGCTGCATTCAGGTTCTGCTCCCCTTCTGACCAGCACTGTGACTCTGAAGCGTGCTCTCAACGAATGTAACCAGATCAATCAGCGAGCCAAGCAGCTGCTCTAAACTGGTGACGGTTTATTTACAGTAACGTCAACACGGCATCACTGGTCGGTCACACCGCTCTGCAGCTAGCTTAGCCGCATGTGGTCTGGCCCTGAGAAGTCAGAGAACAGAAACGTCCCGGCTGAAGCTAGAGCAGACTGAGCTCCGGGTAGATCATCTCACTGTGGCGATGCATCCTTTCAACATTCACGTTAAAAAGTCTTTATAAAAACAACAATCTATTCTGTGATAACCATAACTAGATGACGCAGACGATGCATAATTATCCATCTATGGAAGATTTAAAAGCCTCTTTGAGTCAGAAAAGAGCATTTTGCCACCAGTGATTTATTCCTGCTTCATAGTTTCAACATTTTTAGGTTTTCTGGTTTAATAAAGACATTTAATATCCATTAATCTAATGTTGAATCGCATGGATGTGAATCTGTTCAGCTAGAGCCAATTTAAAATGCTGACCAGGGTTAAACAGGGTCCGAGGAGCCGTTTTCTGTCTGCTGCAGGTGTGGGAACTGTTACTGATAACCTCGTGGAAAGTATTCCTGGCAGGATGCATCAGTGCTTTGAAGTGAGCGTCAGCGTTGATGAGACACGGAAGATCTGGGGCAGCATGTTGCTCAGCTGGTAGAACATCTCCTCTGAGATAGTCTGGAAACACAGAGACAGAAAGACGCAGTTGAGGACAGAGGTGGATGCAGCGGAGACGTCGTACAGCCCAGCTCAGCGTGAGGGTCACTTTCCATTCAGTCACGCATCAAACCTTCCAGCAGAAACAGAGAACATTCTGTCTATTTTTAGATACTTTATCTTTGAGCAGCAGACATCATCTCAGTGGCTGCTACTCTAAACGACGGTGAGCGATCAGCTGACAGGAAGCGGATCTTCTCTCCTCATCCTGTCAGCTGGAGATCAGACCACAGGTTCACAGCTTCCAACTAAAGTAGCCGCCAGGAGTCACTCAGCACCAGCTCTCGATTAATCTGACATGTTTACATGCCGTCTTTAAAAAGCTGAATATATTCACGTTTTGCACGTGAAGCATTAAGCAATCACGTGTTCACACAGGACCATGTGGGTCTGGATTCATTTTCTCCCTGAATATTAAACGCCTTCATTTAAAAACTTCATCTTGTGTTTTCATTGATTTTTAAATTGGTTTGATCAGAAACGCTGAAGTGAGACAAACATGTAAAAAATAGGAAAAATAGGGGGTGAATACTTTTACACTCCACTGTATCAGAAGCACTCGCCTGTAAGCTGCAGGTGTCCATGCAGCTTGCAGCATGGACACCTGTTGTAAGCTGCATGGCTTGAGGTTTCCTGAGTTTTAAAAAAAGTTTTATTATAATTATTTGACTTTTCATTTTTTTTCCTCTATTATTAACAAAATAGTGGGAAAAAAATTAAAAATGGTATTTTGTGTCAAACCATCTTCTATCCATGTATTTGGGTGGGCGTGCCTACATCCTGAACTAAACGTCAACTGGTTCGTTTCCTTCTGGCTTGTTTCCTTCCGGTTCGGTTCGTTTCCTTCCGGAGCTTTTTTCCATCAGCTAACTGTGACTGAAGCTAAAAGCTAAAAATGACTAAACGGACTCTTTTAAACGTCTTCGTTGCTGCTCTTAGTCACACCCTGGCCTCGCTCTGGAGCTCCTGCCGTCCAGAGGCCGGTAAAAAGCCAGATGCTAGCCGCATCGCAGGGTTCAAAGGGCGGGAAGAAAGCAGCGGCTTACAGTCTGGAAACTACCGAAAATGTTGCGGGCGCATTAAGATTCCTACCAAGAATTTTGATCCAAACATAAATAATGTCAACGACTGTCCTGCACATGTGTACCCTCATAAATACGAGATTATTTTCCAAATAATTTAGAAATATTTGATAATTTTTCAATACATATAAAATTATTCTGTGTTTTCAATAAACACACCAAGAGTTGAATGTCAAAACCAGTTCTGAGCAAATACACCGAGCGCAGAATAGGCGTCATGCGGGGATGAGAAGGACCAGCTGGGAAGTTAGAGCAGAGTTTCTGAGTTTTAGTCAAAACGTGATGAATCTGACATCTGGTCAGTGTTCGTGTGAATATTTACTTCTCATGTGGCTAACTATGAGCTAGCTACAGGCTAGCTGGTTTTAGTTAGCTAATAAATTAGAATCACTGATCAGGAGGTCATCGGGTGTGACTGTGTCTACAAGCCTCCTCCTTGCAACACGTCTTAAGTAAAGAAGATTAGATAAGATCAACTTTATTGTCCTCTGAGGGAGGTTCATGGCAGGCGGCGGTACAACAACACACTAACACCAGAGACGTCACAACGCAGACAAACGAAACGAGACAGCCGTACTAACACATGGCATCCAAGTATTCACACCCTCTGCTGAATACTGAGTTGATCCAGCCTCCGGTCTTTCTGAACATGATGCGCAGCTCAGCTGTCCTCACGCCACTTGCGCCGTTCTTCTTCTCCAGCTCCATCAGGTTGGAAGGAGACGTCTGTCGGCCGTTTTCATATCTCCAGAGATGTTCAGTCAGATTCAAGTCTGGACTCTGGCTGGGCCCCTCCAGGACCTCCACAGCCTCTGAGCTGTGGGTCGTGGTCCTGCTGAACAATGAACCATCGCTCCAGTCTGAGGTCAGGATGCCTGCAGCAGGGTTTCATCCAGGATGTCTCCATTCATTCCTGCAGTCATCTTTCCCTCTATCCTGACTGGTCTGCCACTTCCTGCTGCTGCCAAACGTCCCCATAGCATGATGCTGCCACCACCATGCTTCCCTGTGAGGATGGTGATGAGCCACGCCTGGTTTCCCCCTAACATGACGCCCCAATCATTCAATCACATGCTTTGGCTTCATGCTTGGTGTTTGACCTCTGACCTTATATAGATAGATAAGTCCAATCAGCTGAATTTGCCCCACGGGTGGATCCATTTATTCTGTAGAAATATCTCAAGGATGATCAGTGTGATTACTTATTTAAATGTGATTTTTTTTTTTTTTTTTTTTTTTTGGTTTTCTATTTTTATAAAATTTGCAAAAAACTAAAAACAAAAATATCCCCACACAGTCATAATGAGGTATTAGTGTGTAGAATTTTAAAGAAAGAGAAAGGGGTGTGAAAACTTTCTGAATGGACTGGAACCCAATTGCTAAACTGAAATAAAAAAATAAAGATACTTCTTGCACCGATATGTTGTGGTGCAGCTTATCACGTCGTTTGCTGCAACGACTTGACAAATAAACATCTTTGTTTGTGGTAAATATCAAGAAAACAGAAAGAAATTACTGTCAGCAAGAATTTCAGGGAATCTCTGATATTTAACATAACCTGAAATATTTTGTTAGATTAAGGAGTGATGAAGTCTTTTATATGATTATTTAGATAAATCTTCCAAATTATACCACATTTTTATGACAGAATATCAGGGCGAGACTGAGATTTCGTTTTTATTTTTTTTTAATGACAAGAATAAAATCATAATATTAGCAGAATGAAGACTCAATATTACCAGAAGAAAGTCGTAAAATCACTAGAAACAAGTTGTATTAATGAGAGCAAAGCTTGTGTAGAGATACCAGGACCTGATCGGCAGCTCAGTCCGTCTGGCTCTTTCCTCTAAACAGACGGTTTCATCGCTCCAAAGTCCTGCTGCTGGTAATAATCTGATGCTGACGCGTTAAAAGATGGAGGAGCTCCTGACTTTTAAAACGGAAATCAAAGTGTAACTTCACAAGATGCTCAACATTCCTCATTTCAATTTTTTAATTATTTTTCATGTAGGAGTTATAAAGTTACTACTTTATTCTACTAATATTACAACTTTATTCTGGTAATATGACTTTATTCTCATTATTACAACTTTACTTTCGTATTAAAACTTTTTATCGTGTTATTACGACTTTATTCTGGTAATATTAAGACAATTCTCATATTATTATAACTTTTTTCTCATGTTCTTACAACTTTATTCTCGTACTATTTCAACTCACTGTTGTACGACTTTATTCTCATAACACTTTGAGTTTATTCTCGTATTATTTCTACTTCATTCTTCCAATATTATAACTTTATTCTCATAATTATTTCTTTTTTCTTAGCTTAGGCCCTAATATTCCGTTGTACATTTTTACATAAAAGTGCTACTTATTTAAGTCGCCATAATTAAAACGTTTGATGAAGTTCAAAATAAAATAAAGCCCCTCCCAGGACGGCTGCAGCCTCAGACACCTGTCTACCTGAATGGGCTGTGCTGAAACGTAATTTCCTCCCTGGGGGACTAATAAAAGTGATCTTATAGAGACTCCATTTTAACTTACAACAAAATAGCTTCCGCTTCACATCATAGGACAATTTCTGGCACTGATGCAGCAAATTGACGTGAAAAAGAAAATTCAATATAAAATCCAAATGAATTAATGTATTTGGATGGTTAAGATGGTCAATATATGAAACAGATGCAGTTTGTGATTTCTGCTTTCACTGCTCGAGATGCAGTTAAATCCCTGGTTAACTGGGTAAAAACGGAGCCCTCTGACCACAGAACCGTCCCCCAGAGCTGCTCAGAGGAAGGTCAGAGGTCACCTAAAAATACCCAGCAGCTTCTGGTCTTTCACTGTGGCGATACGAGGAGGAACCTCGGAGTCTGGAGCCGACAGTCTGAAGAACCGTCACAAGATAAACTCTCTGCCTGCTACCACACAGCGCTCAGTTTTCTGTTTGTAGGTCAGTCCTGTTGTCATGGTGACAGCAAACAACCGTTCTGATCTCACCTTCGGCACCAGGAACTGAACCGTGCGTGAGATACCGCCATCCCACGAAGCCATTTCCATCATAAAACCTGTAAATAAATCACAATAAAAGAAGATTACATTCAAAAATGATCCACAGTTGGAATCAATCATCTGAAAGAGTTCGTAGCCATTTAATTTACCGACACACACATGCAGGGTTATGCATCCATCCAGGGGAAAATGCATCAACACACCTCTAGAGTTACAGCTTTCTCTACAATTACTGACGACTGGTGAAGCTGCATAAAAATCTTCAAATAAATTTATTCATTCTTAGCTTTTTTGTCTCATTTAAATGTTTCAGATCAAACAAACTTTAATTTCTGACAAAGATGACCTGAGAAAAAACAACAAGCAGTTTTTAGATTCTGTATTTAGGGGAAGTTAGCTACTTTTTTTCTCCTGAAAAATGAAATTATCTAACTCAAGCTGACTGGATTATAATCAGAGCTGTAAAATCAAGAACCCATCGAACAGCAGGAAGTAGGCTGGAGCTTCTCAGAAAGCAACACATCATCAACTGATCTAAGAACCTCAACAACAGATAAAGAACAACGTTTCTGGCGTCCATCAGTCTGGAACGGCTTCCAGAACCATCTCCAAGGTTCTGGGTCTCCAGAGAACCTCAGTAGAACCAGGATCCACACCTGGACCAGAACCATCTCCAAGGTTCTGGGTCTCCAGAGAGCCTCACCTTGACCAGAAGTTCTGGCCGACCCACCAGAACTACTCCAGGAGCTCACCAGCAACTCACCCAGGAGGTCCAGAAGAACCAGAACAATATCTGAAGCTCTGCAGGCCTCAGCTAAGGTCAGAGGTCATGGGAGAGAAAATGGCCTCCATGGGAGAGCTCCTGGACCAGAACCGCTGCCGACCCAGAAGAACATAAAGGCCCGCCTCAGATCGACCAGAAACATCCTGATGATCCCAAAGACTTCTGGGAAAATATTCTGAGGACTGAGGAGACAGAAGTGGACCTGACGGAAGGTTCTGGACCCGTTACATCTGGAGCAACAGAACCAGAACATCAGACCTACAGTCCAGCACGGTGGTGGCAGAGTGATAGTCTGGGCTGCTTGCTGTTATTGATACAACCATGAAACCTGCTCTTGCAGAAAATCCTGAAAGTGACCCAAAGCTCCAGAACTTTCGGGTTCTGGAGCAGAACAATGATCCAAAACAACCAGCTGGTCCACTTTATAACAGCTTGAAAAAACCCAAACAAATGACGGTTTTGGAGTGGCCTAGTCAAAGTCTGGACTTAAAGCTGATAGAGATGATGCTGAAAACCCTCCAACGTGTCTGAATGAAATCAGTTCAGCAAAGCAGAGCAGGTCAAAGTTCATCCACCAGTAAGACTGGTTATCAGAACCACCTGCCAGGGGGAACAACCAGTTCTCAGGTTTAGGGAGTGAAAACTTCTCACGCAGAGTCAGACTGATTCGGAAATCCCTGCGTAAAAACCGATTCGTCTTTATTGCGGTTATCTTTGATTAAATTTTGTTTGATGATCTGAAACATTCAGATGTGAGGAAAAGCTGCAGAAATCCGAGGAGTGAATAGTTTTTCATCGTCCTGCAGGATCTTCATCCTGATCTCCTGCCGATCCAGACGCAGCTGGACTGCTGGGAACACCCCGGCACGGGGTCAAAGGTCACGTCAGATTCCCCCTCCTCAACAGGACTTTACCTTTGACACACTTGAAGACGAGCTCTGCTCTCTTCAGACACCAGGGGATGGTCATCTCCTGCAGAGACGGGATGAAAGCATGAACTCATCAGTTCACATGGGGGAACGGCAGCAAAGAGCCGAATACAGACCATCACACGACCACTCGGAGGACAAACTGTCCACTTCTACTGCTCTCTACTTGAGTCTTAAAAATCTTTTTTTGTTCTAATTTTCTAAGGAACTGAATTTTGGGTTTGTTCATGAGCTGGAAGCCGGACCCATCACTCTGTGAGGAATAAATCCAGATACCAGTTCCACTGTTTGGATTGAACTGCGGAATAAATGAACTTTTCTGTGACCTGAACACTGACTGGATCCTCTGAGCGTTACATAGGTGAAGATAAACCCAGAGGATGACACAGCAGGTACCAGCTGAGCCGTCTGGTTCTGCCCACAGAACAGCAGCTGTGGCGCTCACCCAGCAGAAGCGTCGGCTCGAGAAATAGTCTTTAATTTCACACCAGAACCATTCTTCTGTGTTCTGCTTCGCTCACATTCAAAGACAAAAACATCTAAAAATAAGAGCAGCAGACAGAGGCCTGCTCCGTCTCAGCTGCGGTCTGACTTCCTCTAAACAGACTCCACCAGTCAGCGCCGAGACTCGAGAGCCAGCTTGTACAAACAAGTCGGATCCCAAATGAGGAAGAGCCTTAAAAGGAGCCGACAGACTAGAAAACTCTGCTGTGAAAGCTGAAGCTGCAGAGATTCATCAAACCAGCAGCCATCATGAAAGCTCAGCCTCTGTTCACAACTCTTCTGTATCAACATCATTCAGTCTGAGCTGCAGGCTAAGTTTAGTGCTTCTCTCTGCGCCTTTCCGCAGCAAAGCTCTGAGCTCCACAGTCAGGAAAATAATGACTGAAACCCGAGCAACCTGTTCCCCTCCTCTCCTGTGGGGGCGTTGCACCAACAACCACTGAAGGAAACGACACGAAAACCTCTGAAGATGGAGTGGTGTCAGATTTTAGCGGCTGGAGGATTTCTCTTTTGTCTTTGGCTGAAGACCACAAGCCATTTCTCCTGCTAGCGCTAGCCCAGCTAGCATTTGTTTTGGGTGTTTTTACCCAGAATGCCCTGCGCTGTAGTCCGCTTCCAGCTTTTGGAGCGGTCTCCGTTCAGGTTGAAATGCAGGTTCACATCTGCATTCGAACCACCAGAGTTCACTTCAACCGAACCGAGACCGAGGTTTGTAGGCGGACCAGAGTTTGCATCAGAGTTTGATTCCGCGTTCACACCTCCGCACTGGAGTGGGCTGGTGGGAATGATGCTGTTATATTCTCTGGTACTACTTTGCAGAACCTGCTGCAGGCAGGGACTGAGAGTTTGTCGGTATAACAGAGACAAACAGAGAGTTTAAGTTTGGGTTTAACGGAGCCTCTTCTAACGTTGCACTCTAAACATCGCAGTGATGAGCATATCCAAAATGACAGCTCAGAATATTTTCTTCAAAGTATGTAACTGAAGATTTTGTCAGGTGATGTTTTTAAATAAAATCAGTAGTTTATTAAAGAGGAACACCAACCTGGCAGCGCTGCAACTAAAAATTGACCTTTAATCAGAAAATCTTCCATCTCAATTTAAAATGAGGTCAGTCACATTAAAATACAGTTTTTAAGAGAAAGAGGAACAGAAGAGGAAAGTAGCGTAAATAAGCTGACATCATCACGATGCTAACAGACACCTGATGTCCTGATCTGTGTTTTATGAAATACCATTTCATAAAAAGATTGATACCAGAACCAGAACCAATTCATAATGTTTGATGTTTACATCTCTTTGGAAAAACAGTCCCAGACACTAAAAGTTTTGGCTCCCAGGAAATGTGATGGTTTAAACCATATTCTAGATGTCATGAGACTGTAAGTTTAAATTCAAGGCAGAAAGTTAACTTGCAGAGTCAGCACTTTCGACTCAAGCTTCCTCATCTCTGCACCCTGCTCAGGAACATCTTCTGCTCCTGCCATGCAGGAAGTTTTCGGTACAGCCTGTTCCTGTTTGTGGAATGAGTTCCGAGATGCTATTAAACACGTGGTCAGACCAAACCCACTGTTACTCTGCAAGTCTAACCGGTTTGACCTGTTGTCTGACCTCACATGTTCTGATCGCGTTTCTCACTAAAGCTTAAAGGACGGCTCTTATTGATGAATTGTCTTGTGAAACATCTGGGGAATCCAGAAATTCAGCCGTTTCTCCACGTGATGGAAATCTGATTTTTTTTTGTTTAGCTTGATTGAGATGTTTGATAATCGTTTGAGAAAGATTGATAAAAATAAAGTCAGAGAAGGAGTCCAAGAGGAGATGAAAGGAAATCTGGGTTTCCATTCCTAACTGGAGTGGGTTAAAATTCATGTCTTTCATGAGAAACAATATGTTGATACATATTTCTGTTGCGATCTTGACAGTAGAGATCAAAATGAATGGACTGCATAGGGTTAAGTCAATAAACACATTGGTGCAGTGTTATGGATGTATGATTTTGTGGCCTGTTCTAATCATCTCTTTGCTGCTCTAATTAAACATATCTGCCCTACTTCGCTGCTTATCTGCCGCCCGCTCACCGCTGCAGCTCACACAACATCACCGCTGATGTCACATAAAGCTCAACACACAGTCCAGGATAAACTGACACCAGAGGATGGCTCCCTTTAGGAGGGTTAGGAGAGAGGCAGAGATAAAAGCAGGGCTCACGATCTGCTCGTTGCTTCATTTGGTTCACCCTTGAGATGGGCTGGGGGGGCCGGTACCAAAGCTGAACGTCACTCTGGATCTGTTTCATTGTATACTCTGTACTTTGATCATTTTGGCATTAAATCTTGATTTTATACTTAACAATTTCTCATTATTTCACAAGGTAAATACTCGGAACTGGAGAGAAACGAGCCCGGGGCGCACGGAGGTGGAAGAGGGTGCTCTGCCAACAGATTCTCTCATACTGCAGTTTGGCTTCGTCTTCTGAACCCTGCGTGATGCGCAATGCTCTCACTTTCCCTGATGACCTGTTGACGAATGCTACATGCTATTAGCAGCTGTGGAGGGAGACGGCGAGGGACAGAACGAAGTGCCGCCAAGAAAGAGACAGAAAGTGTGAAAAATGTGGGATTGCTTTAAAGCAAATAGAAAAGTTAACATCTCAGTGCGTGTTCTGCAGAACGGAACTGGCGTTTCACAACAACACCTCCTGGACGCCTCAGCAGGAAACATCCACTGCACGCATGGAGCTCGTTCCCTTTGCAAAACACTCAATAGGGCTAGGCGATAAATCGGTTCCATCGATGCACGGATTTTTGGTTTTTGAAGATTTAATTTTTGGAAAATCTGAATATTTTTTTCCCACCACTGTGCTCCTCGGGTTTCCATCGTTCAGAGTGATGTCAGCGCACCCAGAGCCCATCATCTTGTTTGACAAGCATGTTATACAGCTTCTGTTTATTAAGACTTTGAATTCAGGAAGACTCTATGATGGAATATTAGGGCCAGGATAAGATTTTTAATTTTTAATTACAAGAATAAAGTCATAATATCACAAGAATACAGTCGTATGACAATAGTCATAATAATATGAGTATAAAGTCATAATATTAGGATATTAAAGTATTAATTTCAGGAGTACTCCTACATGAAAAATACCATTAAATTAAAATGAGGATTGTTGAGAGCTTTGTGAAGTTATACTTTGGTATCAGTTTTAAAGATAATACTTAAGAGAAATACTTAATCTTTTAACACATCAGCATCAGATTATTATCAGTAGCAGGACTTTGAAACGACTGTGCAAACAACTGTTTATGTGGAAGAATGAACCACACCGACTGAGATGATCACGTCAGATCTTGGCTTTTTTCTGATTAAAAAAAAACTTTGTTCTCGTAATTTTAAGATGTTTTTCCTGGTAAAATTGTGTCTTTACTCTGCTAATATTATTACTATATTCTCGTAATTAAAGAAAAATGTTTGCAGCCTGGCCCTGACTCTGTCGCAGAACTCACAGCAGGGAAGACTGAAACAAAAGCCCCTTTTTGAAAATATTTTCTGTCATTTGTTATTTCTTTTTTAGAAGAGAAAGCGAGAGGGGGGGAGAGAATCGATTAAAATCAGATCTGGTATGAAAAAAAACCCAGAGATTTTATTTTTAAGCCATATCGCCCAGCACTCGTTAGTACAAATCTGGCAGGTTATACATGTACAAGGAAATAGATTAAGGCCAACATTACATCTACTTGCTGATCAAGAAGAGTAATGACATAGAAAAAAAATAGATTAGAAATATCTTTTATTAAAAAGTTTGTTGAAACTTGAGATTGTGTGTAAAAGGCAGAGTTTACTAATGTCTTGATTTAAGTTTGCTTTCTTGTTTTTAAAAGTTAATGTGAAATGTTTTCTTTCTCATGTTTTTGCACTTTAAAAAAAGTTTTTTCATATTTCAGACTAAAAGTGATGTTTGAATTGTTTTGCATTTTAAGCAATGAAATGTTTTGGTGTTTTTTTTTTTTTTTAAATAAAGGAACTGCATTGTTTTTTACCAGCATTTTTTCTTATATTTCTTTTACTAGCTCAAGTAGCTACTACAGAACGGGATCAATTTTTATTCGATTACTCGATTAATTGTCAGAATAATCGACAGATTACTTGATTACTGAAATAATCGTTTACAACGGCCCTGGTGGAGTTCATCTACATCATGTGCTTCACTGAGAAATGGAGTTACCGGAATAAATGAACTTTTCATTAAAATTAGAATTTAATGAATCTAACTATACATAAACTAAGACCGTTTCCCAAATGTTCATTTTTCTACCCTCAAGGGATGAGAGGAAAGCTGAAACCTTCGAGGTTCTGAAAACCCAAAGTACCATGTTCTGCTATGTTCTGAATGTTCTGCTCCTGTGGAATGAGGTGCGCCTTTCCACCGTCACCAACGGCTCAACATAATGAGCATGGCAATATTCCCAACCCAGCAATGACTTTGAACCTTGGTTCCTGTTTTACCTGTTCTCCAAGCTCTAAATAGGATAAACACCGCGATGGTTTAAACGTTCCTCATCAGATCTGACGTTCCCGACGTTTCTGGCTCATGAGTCTCTTTGTATGAAAACATCTGTGGAATCTACAAATATTAGGTTGTTAACTGAGCAACAAAGACTCAAAGTTAACCATTTATTATATGCAGGATTAAAAAACTGAATCATCATTTCAGTTCCAGCTACACTCTATAAAGGTGACATGATGGAAGCGCTGCTTATTTTATAGGAACTATTATTTCAACTGGGGGGAAAAGAAACCAAAAATTGAGACTGGTTTTTAATCATTATCCAGTTGTGTTTAGCCTCACATATAGTTATAGTAAAATTGGTATTCTTTGTTCATGTTCAGGTTTATTCATTTAGAACAACTGCAATGATGGCTAAAACGTGAATAATGCACAAATAGTTGACAAAACTGAAAAAATAAAAGCCATTAAAAACAGTAGAAAATCAGCAGTATTAAAAGCTAATGAGTAAACTGTGACTTTAGTTAGTTATTTTTAGCATTTCTCTTATATTTCTTTTATTAGCTTAAGTAGCTGCTACAGAATAGGACAATTTTTTACCGATTACTTGTCAGAATAAGCGATAGATTATAGTCCTACTTTTAACATTTTTTAACACAAAAACGTGGTGGACTGCTGGCCTAGTGCCTCTACCACCAGGCTTAGCTGGTTTTCTGGGGAAATCCCTAGTAATACCAGTAGCTGAAAGTTACATTACGGTGGTGTAGTTAAAGTCCCATGTGTAAAACCAATAATTATGTGGAGAAAAGTGAGAACTGCACAACCACTGCATGGCCCTCTGATATATTGTAAGCTAATCTGATGAGCTCCTGTTCACACCAGGGTAATAATGCTGGTCAGAAGGGGAGCAGAGCTGAATCCAACCAGTCGCTGACTATCAGACTGTAAATCCTGAATGTATCAGGTTACTATATCCTGTCTGAGGTCTCTGGGAAGGAATCAGGGAAATGATGCAACCTGCACAGGGTTTCCTCTACATGTAATTGATCGTGATCAGAGACTGAAATGAATTTAAATATCATGAAACATTAAACTTTATTTTGAAAAACCAACACCGTGGGCTCCTTCCTGTCTGGCTGTGAAGCTGGCTACGCTGCGCTACGCTGCGCTGCTCTCAGGAGTGAAGGAAAACTAGAGGTGACAGTTCGAGGTAGAGAGAGAGAAAAGGCGAAACAAAGGTACCTGAGGAAGGTGAAGCTGAGTGAACTTTTAGTTCAAGCCTGTGAAAACGACCCTGATGTTAATGGATGTTGCATTTGAACAACAGTAACATAGTTAGTTAATATAGTTTGGCCTTCATGCGTCATGTTTCAGATAGCACCACGTAGCTTAATGTTGGGTAATTTTTCCATTGAGACTCATTTCTGGTTGCATTTTTAGATGAGTTTATTAAAACTTGTTGAGACTGAGTTCCCATCCAACAGGGAGTTAGAGCTCTTTTTCAAGAAACCCAGAACAATCAGGCTGCAGGCTGGCCCCTCAGATTACTGCAGGAGAGTCTAGAGTGCACATAGTGAGTAAATGTGTTGCAGAAAACATTCATTTTGAAATGGTCATAATTAAAACCATGTTGTTGTTCTCCAGTCGTGTCTCCCCCACCCCCCGCAGCATCGTTCAAGCACCCGCTCTGAGCCGTTCGTACCTCGGACATATCGTGGACCAGCAGCAGGGGGATGGTGACGGTGGTGATGTCATGAGTACAGCAGACCTTCAGGATGTTCCTCAGACCCATGATGGCCGGATCCCGGGCCGTGATGTTTCCCGAGCGGAGATTATCGTCCACACACAGGTGGAAGACCACATGGACCTCTGACAGGTTGGAGTGTCTGGAGATGTAGAACTCGCCTCGAAGAAAAAGACGGATCGATTAAAAATAATTCATTAACCCTGAGATCATATCATAACATGTCACTGAGTTGTTAAACATCAATACCTGGTAGGATGTTGGAAGGATTTCTTTCAACAGTTTTGCTTTTATCATCTCCTCCATTCCTTTGAATTTCTGTAGGAAAACAGACAAAACAATAAATCAGGGGTGTCCAAAGTGTGGCCCGGGGGCCATTTGTGACCCTTGGACTGAGTTGGTGTGGCCCCCAAGTGCAGTTCAAGAATGATACAAATTTGGCCTGTCCAGTACAGGTGGGAGACTTTATTTTTAAATCAGGGTAAAATTATTACAAACATAATTTGCTAACTATGGAAAATGTTAAAAACAACAAATATTATTTCAACTTTTAATAACCAAGCTTTTCTAATAAGTAGAACCACATTTACCCAGAGACTTTTACTGAAAAGCCGACTTTGCTGCACCTAAATCAGCTTTAATTTATTAAACCCGGCTAAATATAGCAGCGTTTTGAAAGAAAGTGACCCAAATCCTGTTTTTATAACAGAATAAATTTGTTCAATCGAGCCCGAAAGAATTTGGAAACTAGATGTCTTTCTTTTAATTCAGCAAACATGAAAAATCCTTATGTTTTTGATCTACGATGAATAACATCAGTTTCCTACAAAAAACAAAAAGACTGAACTTCTTCATGTGCTTGATTTTAGTTTTCTTGGCCCGCCAGAACTTTTGAATTGATGATTTTGGCCCATGTGACAAAAGGTTTGGACACCCCTGCAATAAATCATCCCAACGATGCAGAACTATAACTTGGAGTCTGGAAGGATTGCAGCCGAGCAGGAATGTTTCTGTTTACATTCACAGAGATCTTCCACCGCTTCTGACGTGTTGAAGATGAGGACATAGTTTTCTGTCAGCACAGCAGCAGTGATATAAATTGTTCTATTTTCTGAGCATTTTATCCCCTCTAAGACCACAGCCGTGTCTCTCCAGCTCCCTGAGGAGCAATCATGTGCATATTAGGTAGGTACACATTTATGTGTGATTTTTTACAAAAACCTTCCACCCAGTCAGCTGTAGATACATGTTAGAAAAAGACTAGGGCCAGGACTTTAACATAGATTTTAACACGTTAAAAATTTTAAAGCATGTAATCACGTTGTTTTTTTTTTTTTCTTTACAAACAAAAGTCCTGAGCTGGAACCTTTGCATTCACGTGTTTCTGGTACAACCTTAAATCTGACGCACAAGCAATGGAGGACAAAGCAGCTCCTCTGGGCCCTCTGGGGTTAATTTCTGCTTCCAGAGCCGATCTGATGCTGGAAAAGACTCCAGTTGTGTTCATGTTGAGCTAAAAGCAGTCGGCCTATCAGAGAAGCTATGCTAGCCTAGACTAGCATCTCAATGCTAACCATGTAGCAGCAGCGCTAACGTCAGCGTCCACAGTCCACGTTTCTAAAGAAGCTCCATGAATGATCAGGGGTTCCTGAAGCTCTGGAGAGATGAACTTTGCTCCAACCTGATGCTGGAAGAACCTGAAGAACAGATTAAAACTAGAAATATCTTTGCTGTTCATTCAATAATTTAGCAGCAAAAAGGGGTTTTGAATTGAAAATGTTGCTCATTTTGTTGATTAAAATGCACAAAATTAATTAGAGACCCTGAAATTACCTCCACTAAAATTGAATCAAGTCCCACGAATTAAAAAAAAAAAAAAAAAAAAAAAAAAAAAAAAAAAAAAAGACTAATACTGTAAATAAAAATGAAAAAAAAGCAGCTCTAACAGATGACGGTTTACTGTTTGTCACTGGGACTTAGAAACTAAACCAGGCTTAAAAACCTTTAGCAAAGCATGGAGTATCAGGGCCAGGCTACGAGAATTTTTGTTTAATTACGAGAATAAAGTCATAATATTAGCAGAATAAAGACGCAACTTCACCAGAAAAAACATTTTAAAATGGCAAGAAAAAAGCTTGTGTAAAGTTACCAGGATCTGATCTGCAGCGCAGTCCGTCTGACTCTTTCCTCTAAACAGACTCAGACGTTTTCATCGTTCCAAAGTCCTGCTGCTGGTAATAATCTGATGCTGATGCGTTAAAAATGAAGGATTTCTAAATGTTAAGGACTATCTGTAAAACTGATACCAAAGTAGAACTTCACAAGATGCTCAACATTCCTCATTTTAATCTTTTGTTTTTCATGTTCGAGTTCTCATAAAATTACAACGTTATTCTGGTAATATCACACTTTATTCCGGTAAAATTATGACTTTATTCTGGTAAAAAAAAAAAAAATCTTAGCTGTAATATTCGAAGTCCAAATAAAAAGAAGCTGTAAAACATGCTTGTCAAACAAGATGGCCGCCCTGGGCGCGCTGACATCACTCTGAACTATGGAAACCTGAGGAAAAAAAAAAAAAATCCAGATTCTCCAGAAAATTAAATCGTCACAAACCACAACTTTGATGAATCAATAAAATCGATTTATCGCCCAGCCCTGCTCTTAAGCCTCCATGTGTGATCTTTCTGTGGAGGACCAACCTGAGTGGTCTTTGTGCTTGCTGCTCCGCTGGGCCCTGGCGTACAGCACCACCTGCTGCACCTCCTCCAGCTGCTCCTCCAGACTCAGGAAGTGGAAGTCAGTGCATTCCTTGGCCACCGTTGCAAAGTCTGGAGGTGAACAGAGAACAGGTTCGTTTCCCAGGAGTCGAACCAAACCACTGCTGCATCCTCGCGTTTCTGAACAAAAACTGTTAACGCGACGAAGCAGGAGGCGACTGAAGGAGCTTCAGCTGCAGGAACACAGGCTCTGCTACTCATCAGATGCTTTTTATTAATCAACCTTAGTTTATTAATATAGAAACAAGGCAGAGAAATAAATGGTTTTCTCAGCAGTTGTTGACCATGACGTTATACTGCCAGGGTCTCCAGTCCTCCAGAGTCCTGCAACTTCTGGATGTATCGCTGCTCCAAAACCCTGCTTCAAATGAAGGATTAATAACTGGGGATCTCATTTATAAAACATTACGTCGGATATATACTAAAGTTTACGTACACCCAAAAAAAAAAAATCCTGATTTATGAACCAATACGGAGCAGAAAGCATTTTCCCAGCCACTCCTCAGTGTGTTCGTCCAAGGTTCTGCCCGCGACACGCCCACATCCGACCACAGGTCAAAGTAACTCATGAGCGAAAGCTGCAGTGTGTAACTTCTATAAAATGTCTCCATGCCCTGACAGTTTGGTCTGAGACAGATAATCTGTGAACAGATGGAGCTCCTCCTCCTCCTCCCTGAGCTGCTATCGCTGTCTGAAGAAATGCTCCGCCCCCAACCTGAAACAACCAATCAGAGCCAGGAGGAGGGGCTTAGCGCTGCCAATCACCCTCCTGTATGCGCTGCTAAATGTGCTGATGGTGGAGAAACTGCTCACCGTTCCAGGAAAACTGTTTATCTGCTGCCATCGGTGGCCATGCTAGCTAGCATTAGCATTAGCAGCAGGCTATGCGGCGCTACATGAGGGTGATTGGCAGCGCTAAGCCCCTCCTCCTGGGTCTGATTGGTTGTTTCTGACTGAGTGGTGGATTTCTGCAGTTAGTACTGGGAGTACTGGGAGAAGGCAGAGGAGCTGGATTTTTTTATATTAAAATGTCATGACATAATGATGATTTTAACAAATATGTGAAAAACACTTCTCATAAAAGTTACATACTGCAGCTTTAAGGTGAATTTAAATGAGCTAGCTGATCAGTGTCATTTCATGGTCACCATGGCAACCATAGAGAAAAAAAAAAAAAAGTAAAAGACAATTTGACGAGGCAGAAATCGATCAAGTAAGGTGCAGAGTTGTAAAAATCTCATCTCTGGTCACCGCGGCAACAGTAGGAGGAACAAAAGCTACACACTGCGTCCTTGAGCAGCTTTAAAGCACTCTGGGGGTTTGGAAAGGAGGTTAGGACGCAGCGCCCCCTGCAGGTTATGGAGTGCATCACTAAGTCTGAATCTCCTTCCTGTTGTTCTAGCAGATCCCGTTCATCCATGGTGCAGAGTTACGCACGAGTGTCACCGCTATATTTACACATTTACATCAGTCAGTCTGATTCTGAAACCTTGTCACATTTTGTGTGTTAATCTGTGGTTCTCACCACCATGGTGACCATCCGGGGAGAGGGAGGTGATGCTGAGAAAGCTGATGAAATGTTGTACAGACTTTCATTTAAGATTGAAGTTGGCTTTTAGACCTTTTTTAGCTTGAAAAGTGCTCTTGTATAGTTATGGCTCATAAATAAGTTGTTTTCTAAGTCGATCTATGATTAAAGATTGATACGGAGAGAAAATTCGGCTCCACCCAGCCCTGTTCAGTCCACTTTAATCCACCTCCAGTCCAGACTCTGAAAATCGAAATTAAGATTTTTTTTTTTTTTCTTCCGGTTGGGCTTTTACTTTTCTTGAATGCTGGAAATGAGCTTCCATAGTAAACGCATTCATCTTCCCAAAAACAACAGATGGTTTACACCAGATTTACCTTAGAGCTGCTTTCCATCTGTAGCCCTGGGGAGGTCACAACAATAAAATACAATGTAAAGGATTCACTTAAAGAAATGGGAACAAATCATGTAACAAAGTCTGTAAATCAGTGACGTGCGATCATGCGAGGGAGGTGAGGCACTGCCTCACCTGTAATCCTGACAAGTAAAAGGGGTACATGAGATGTAAAATAGAAGCTAACGATGAGAGAAAATCAGTTTTCCACTTGATTTTAAATATGTTTTTTTTTTTTTATTTTATTTTTTTTTTATTGGTAATATAAACATTCTTATGGGGGTTTTAAAAATAAAAAAAAATCACTGAATTTGCGCATTGGTTGTTGAAATACATGGAAGGAGTCCGGGGAGAGGCAGTGCTGTGCCTCACCTCTGGGGGCGCTGTGTCACACTGAGTGAATGAAGCAGGCAGTCGGCGCATGCCCGTTGCAGTCTGTCTTGATGTCGCCAATATACTTATTTAATTACACATGTTCTACTTATGCTGATGTTACACGGTCTGTCTAATATAATTAATGAATGTGAGTAACATGTATAGTCTTTCTGACCGTCCATAAATGCGCAGTGAAAATGCGCAGTGAAGCAGTTCAGTACCGTCCCTCACTGATAGAGGGCAGTGCTGCGCCTCATAGGCACAACAGGCAACAGCTGCTCTTCTTCTACGCACTGAAAAGACTTAAAACAATTCGGAAAGTACAGAAAATACAGTCGGAATAGAACCGTTCAAAGCCGCTCTCCTCCTTGGCGATCATCCCCATTAAAGCTGCCAGATTTTTAAAAACAAAAGGAAAATATGAGAAACACGGACATTTTTGTTTTTTACAACTGTGTCAGATATTAGTGGATATATGCCTAGACTTCATATAGAAAGGTAAGATCATACAAGATTTTCAATTTTAATCAGCATAGAGAGAGGTCAGTCAAAGAAAACATTAAAATATGTTTTTTTAAAAATCAAATGTGACCTAATATTAAATATTCTTTTATTTTTCTTGCTATCATCTTGTTGAATTATATGGATTTGATTAAAGCATAACTAAAAGCTTTAATTAGTTAAGGTCAAAATGGAAATATATTATACTACACTGGATTTTGGATTTGTACCTCCGATTCTGGGAGATCAGTGCCTCACCAGTCATGAACCTCACCGCACGTCACTGCTGCAGATATGTCACTTCTTAAATCCCTGAATGATTTCTAGGTTCTTTCAGACTTCAGTGGCTGAACTAATAAAAGAAAACATTCCTCTAAAATTATCAGACGGGTTAGAATCGATTCTTAAATGTAAAAGATCTTCAGATTGTGGGAAGAAATGCTCCAAACAGCCCTTTAAAGCGGACAGGAAGTAAAATAATAAGAAATGAACACTGATTTAAGAGTTTTGCACAGCAGCACACAGTAAGGTGAGTAAAGAGGGACAGCAGGTGTGTTTACTGACCTCTCTTGATGCCACTGTAGGAGTTGACCCTGTTATCCACCAGCAGCACCAGGCCGCAGAGCGAGGAAGAGTAGAGTGAAAGGGCAGTCTGCAGGCGCCGCAGCTTGGCTCCGCTGCTGCTGTGACGTCGGTGCTTGCAGAAGTCCAGCACGTCGGCCCGGACCAGCCGCAGGTTGTGCATCGTCTTCAGTTGTGCTCCTGCATAAACAAGGAACAGCTACAGATACACGCTTTCTTTCTCCCAGAAGCAAGGCGTCATGAAGCTGCTGGTAAAAACAGAGGCACCTAGGTGGATGGTGAAGCTTTCCTCCAGCAGAGGCTGCTCCTCAAAAACCCTGGAGCCAGAATCTGCAGCCTCCGACAGCTGGCCGGGCTGTACCTTAATCTCCTCGCTGCAAACCCGTCATGCAAAGAAATAAGTCCATTAGTGATCACCTAAACACAACATAGCCATCCATCCATCAGCTTCTACCGGCTCAGAATGAATGAGACAGATTTAAATTGCAGGAAAATCAAATAATCACAGAATCCAAGGAGAGCAGAGAGAGGAAAAGTGAGCAGTTTGTCCTCCAGCAGCCTGAGCCTCTAGCAGCAGAACTCCAGAGATAGATCAGGGTAACCTCAGCCAGTCTATCAGCTTTATCAGGCAGGAGAGGTTTAAGCCTGGTCTAGAAAGTAGACGGGGCCTCCGCGTCGGGGACTACAGTAGACGGGGCCTCCGCCTCGGGGACTACAGTAGACGGGGCCTCCGCCTCGGGGACTACAGTAGACGGGGCCTCCGCCTCGGGGACTACAGTAGACGGGGCGTCCATGTTGGGGACTACAGTAGACGGGGCATCCATGTTGGGGACTACAGTAGACGGGGCCTCCGCCTCGGGGACTACAGTAGACGGGGCGTCCATGTTGGGGACTACAGTAGATGGGGCCTCCGCCTCTGGGACTACAGTAGACGGGGCCTCCGCCTCGGGGACTACAGTAGACGGGGCCTCCGCCTCGGGGACTACAGTAGACGGGGCGTCCATGTTGGGGACTACAGTAGACGGGGCATCCATGTTGGGGACTACAGTAGACGGGGCCTCCGCCTCGGGGACTACAGTAGACGGGGCGTCCATGTTGGGGACTACAGTAGATGGGGCCTCCGCCTCTGGGACTACAGTAGACGGGGCGTCCATGTTGGGGACTACAGTAGACGGGGCCTCCGCCTCTGGGACTACAGTAGATGGGGCGTCCATGTCGGGGACTACAGTAGACGGGGCATCCATGTTGGGGACTACAGTAGACGGGGCGTCCATGTCGGGGACTACAGTAGACGGGGCCTCCGCCTCGGGGACTACAGTAGACGGGGCATCCATGTTGGGGACTACAGTAGATGGGGCCTCCGCCTCGGGGACTACAGTAGACGGGGCCTCCATGTTGGGGACTACAGTAGACGGGGCCTCCGCCTCGGGGACTACAGTAGACGGGGCGTCCATGTTGGGGACTACAGTAGATGGGGCCTCCGCCTCTGGGACTACAGTAGACGGGGCGTCCATGTTGGGGACTACAGTAGACGGGGCGTCCATGTTGGGGACTACAGTAGACGGGGCCTCCGCCTCTGGGACTACAGTAGATGGGGCGTCCATGTCGGGGACTACAGTAGACGGGGCATCCATGTTGGGGACTACAGTAGACGGGGCGTCCATGTCGGGGACTACAGTAGACGGGGCCTCTGCCTCGGGGACTACAGTAGACGGGGCGTCCATGTTGGGGACTACAGTAGACGGGGCCTCCGCCTCTGGGACTACAGTAGACGGGGCCTCCATGTTGGGGACTACAGTAGACGGGGCCTCCGCCTCTGGGACTACAGTAGATGGGGCGTCCATGTTGGGGACTACAGTAGACGGGGCGTCCATGTCGGGGACTACAGTAGACGGGGCGTCCATGTCGGGGACTACAGTAGACGGGGCGTCTGCCGCGGAGACGACGGGTCCTCCGCCGCAGGGACTAAAACTGGGAGCTGGTTCCACAGGAGACGAGCCTGAGAACTACAGGATCTACCTCCCATTCTACTTCTAGAACCTCCAGGAACCAACAGTGAACCTGCAGTCTGGTACCGAAGGGTTCTGTTAGGAACCTGTGGACCAATCAGATCTCTGATGGATGATGGAGCTGATTATTAAGGGATTATTATCAGATTCTACTCTGGGTTTATAAATTTACCTGAACTGAGTAATCATCCTACTTTATAACCCAGAGATAATAAACGTGTTAAAAGCGGTTGATTTTACTGAGCCACAGGTGACAGCAGACATGAATGAACTCACTTGATTTTACTGCTGTTGCTGGATTTCTGCAGATCCTGGTGCAACTTGATGACCCACTCTTGGTACTCCTGCTTCTGAATGCCCGTCACCTGCTGAAGTTCACTCGCCCATTTGTTCTCCAGGACCTGCCAGACGTGACCAGAGACAGGAACGTCAGGTCTCCAGGCTGGACGCGTCTCTGCTGTCCAGCAACCTGTTGCTTCTTACCTGCTGCGCATCAAAGTGTTGAGATGCTACTGCATTAACATCTTGGTCGCTTAACGTGTTCCCCAGCTCATGCATCACTTTGTCCATCTCTGCTGCCTGCCTACCAGACACAGGAGAGTCACAGAACAGTCAGACAGAAGCTAGCAGCATCACCTCAAGGGAGAAGAAACATCTTCAGGATTTCATTATTATGACTAAAACATGCAATCTTTCAGGGCAAGGAACAAAAATAACATGAAAAGGATGAAATTAAAAACAAACAGTTGCACTAATTTACACTCAAAGCTCTTTGGTGAGGAATAACCACAGCAAAATAGGGCTGAGATGATTAATCAGATGAATCAATTATTGAAATAATCGTCAACTAATTTACTAATCCATTAATCCATAACTGGAGGACAGAGACTCTAAAAGGCCGTCAGCTGAGAGACCAGCCCAGTCAGAGCAGCAGTGAAGCCAAAGCCGAACAACAAATATCAGCCTTTCAGATGAAAAACCTTCTCAGTGTGTAAATCTGTTCCACCCAGAGCTCCTCCAGAGGCAGCTTTAGCTCCACCTGCTTCACATTCTGGAAATAAATCTGCTATTAATCACCTTTCCTGTCCAGTTATTAATCAGTTAATCTACTAATAATCAGCAGATCAGTCCTCCACTGATGTTCAGTCCAGCAGGAAGAGCTGAGCTGTCCTCAGGTTCCAAGGATTTAGCAGCTGCAGATGATCAGTAGATCACTGAAGGAATGATGCTGTTGCATTTGAGGCAATAAAATGTTGATTTTCTGATTTAAAAAATTAATTATTTGCATTTTCTTTTGTCTTCTAATACTGTATAAAAAAAAGCTTAAGTTGTTAAATAAAAAATCTGCAGAATGTGACAATTTTTTTATCCGATTCACGGTCAGAATAATCGGTAACTAATAGAATCGTTAGCCCTGAATAGAAGTAAATTATAGATGTGAACATCAGCAGTAACTGAGTGATCATCTCTTCTACCTTTCTTGTAGCTTCTTAATCTCCATGTCTCGCTCACTGATGAGCTCTGAGATGCTAACGAAGTAGTTGTGCTCCAGGTTGAGGAGGGTATCTGAGGCGGGGGAGTGGATCAGCTCGTGGTAGACGTCAGCGAAGTCCTCATCCCAGTTGGGCTCCTCAGGCCGAGCGTGCTCCAGGGTGGTCTGAACAACACCAGAGACACAGGGACACCTGCTGGAGGGTTAGGGAATCACAACCAGCTTCATTTCTAAACACACACATCACCACCTCAGACTGGAAGAAGGAAAACAACTAATTTTTAACAGATTATGAAACTGATTTATTGAATGACATTTAAATAGTTTAGTTCTCTTTAGCAATCTCAGAGGAACTGAACACGTCACATTATGAGAGCTTGATATTATAACTAGAGGGGTCGATACCAACTCTGAACTAGAGCTGCAGCGATTATTTTAGTAACTGATTATTCTATCAATTATTCTGACCATTAATTGGACAGAAAAATTACCACATTCAGCACATTAAACCTTTTTTCTTTTTTATAATATTAGAAATACATTTTAAAAATCAAATAATTTAATTCCTTTTTTAAAAATCAGAAAATCAACATTTTATTGCCTAAAATGCAACAGCATCATTCCTCCAGTGATGGACTGATCATCTGCAGCTGCTAAATCCTTGGAACCTGAGAACAGCTCAGCTCTTCCTGCTGGACTGAACATCAGTGGAGGACTGATCTGCTGATTATTAGTAGATTAACTGATTAATAACTGGACAGGAAAGGTGATTAACAGCAGATTTATTTCCAGAATGTGAAGCAGGTGGAGCTAAAGCTGCCTCTGGAGGAGCTCTGGGTGGAACAGATTTACACACTGAGAAGGTTTTTCATCTGAAATGCAAAATGTTGATATTTTTTGTACAGTTTTGGCTTCATTGCTGCTCTGACTGTGTTGTTCTTTCAGCAAAGAGTCTCTATTCTTCAGTTAACGAATAATCGATTAGTGAATTAGTTGATCAGTTGACTTGTGTCCGTGATCTGGTTCTTTCGGTCTCTACCCAGAGCTGGTGACCATAGATGAGGGGAGGAACATCGATCGACCGATAAATCGAGCCTGTCTTCACCACGGCAGATCGCTACAGCGCTGACGTCACTGCAGACGCCACATCAGTCCACCTGTCCATCTGCTGCTCCATTTTCCCTTCAGTCACTAAAGATCCAGAAGTACTTCAACTCTTCCACTTGGAGCAGCACCTCGCTCCCAACCTGACGAAGGAACTCTACACTTTTCCAGCTCCAGACCACCATTTTGGACTTAAAGATTCAAAGAAACATTTGCAGCGTTTCAGGAGAAACCCACACTGACAGCGAGAACGCTGATGACTCCATATCTGAGGATGTTCTCCATAAGGGTGGGCATTAATCATATCATTTATCATTTTTGTGATAAATTTCTTATAAGAATTTTCATCCATTGTTGTCACAATAATTCCAATTAATATTTGGTCCATAATTTTATGATGTGAAGCACTTTGAGGAGTCTCGCTGCTGAAATGAGCTATACAAATAAACTTAACTAACAAAATCATTTTTCTTGGTGTGACTGGTGTCCTAAAGAAGACTTTATAGACAGCAATGTTTTTCAGGAGCAGTATTTGTGTTTGTGGAGCTCTGATTTTTTTTTTTTTTTTTTTTTTTTGCTGAGACGCTGTAGATCAAGAGTCTTCAGGTGTCCTGCAACTTTTAGACGTCTCTCTTGTCCAACACACCTGAATCAATCACCCCCTCAGTGTTCAGTCAGGTTCTCCAGAGTCCTGCTGATGACCTGGTGGTGTGTTGAAGCAGAGACACATCTAGAAGCTGCAGGAACTAAACAGTGACTGTGCTTCTACCTGTGCGTAGCATCTGGCCCAGGCGCTGGAGAGCTGGTTAACATCTACTTCTCCTGTGGAGAGCCTCTGCAGGGCCAGCTCTGCTTCCTGGTCGTAGTCCAGAGTGGTCTGCTTCTCGATGAAGGCAGAAAGAGAAGCTCTCAGCTCTGCAGAGACACATACGATCTCAGTCATATTCTGAGAAATGAAAGCAGCAGAACAGAAACGGAACCGACATGATACGTTCCACTGAGATGGAGGAAAACCACATGCATGTGGAGAACGGCGTCACCACTCCAGTGAAACATGTGAAGAGAAATGTTTGTGTTGTTTTTGTTATTCTGTGACCCAATAATCAGCTGATTAAAGGGAAATAAAACATGGAAAGAAATTCAAACCAAAACATTAAATTATTTTCAGACTGATTATGTTATGATAGCAGGTGAGCAGTGGCGCCACCAAAGGGGGGCCATGGCCACCCCTGGAAAAATCCTGGCCCCCCTAGAAAATTATACTCAATTTATACAAAGGCAGAGTCATCTTCTTCAATCAAGACATTAATCTGAAACCCAATAAACAAATTTTATATATTTTTGTTTTGTTTTAATAAATTAGAATATGCGCTCAGATGAGACTCGTTTGCCAGATTCAAAGTACCTCTTGAAAACAACTTTTAAGCAGGTATTAAACATAGTTTTCATTAAGCCCACATTTCTGTATTAAAAACTGATTTATTTATTTTTTTTTAAAGGTCTAATGTAACATTTTAATTTTAAATTTCATGTTTTAATTACCTGTAAGTGTAAAATCATCATTAATAGAAATAAAGGCTTTCAAACATCCACTAGTGTGTAATTAATCTTTATAGCGTGTTTCACTTAGTGATAAAGTTCCTGAAATAAATGGACTTTTCAGTAATATTCTAATTTATTATATGGGTCTGTGTCATTTTATTTTGCGAGCCGGGTCTGGCCACCTCATGAGTATTTTCTGGGGGCGCCACTGCAGGTGAGGGAGTGCAACTCAGACCGGATGCAGCCTGGCTAACAGGAGAACCGCCTGTTTTCCTGGCTGTCAGCTCCAGCAGAGAGCAGAATGAAGCTCCATTATGAACCAGAAGAAGAACTTTAGAGCTGCAGTCTCACCATCTTCTATATAGCAGGGTATTTTATGCAGAAGCATGAGCCTCCCATGAAGATCCCTGATGTTCAGCTGGACCGGAAGCTGCAGAGGAACTCTGAGGACACAGGTGTTCCTCCCGGCTTTGAACTCAAACACAAACTCCTTGTCAGCGGTTCCGCTCGCTTTGCTTTTGCTTCTCTTCATGGTGCCCGGAGCTGGAAACAGAAAGAGAAGCTTCAGCCGTGGACTCCATAAGCAGCTGAAGGTATCACCTCAGCGACCCGCTGGAGCCTCCGTGAAGCTGGGAGATTAAAAGAGGCTCTGGAGGTTTAGATTCAGCGAGAAAACCTTTTCTAAAGGTTACCTGAGAATGAATGAGCTCAGCGACGTTATTTCGCCCGTTGAAACGGATCAGCAGACCGCTTCGCCGTTCTTCTTCTTCTTGTTTTGCTTTATGGCGGTTGCAGATCAACTGTGGTGGCGCATTACCGCCACCTACTGAACTGGAGTCTGGACAGGTGATAAACTGGGGGGAGGACTTTATGATATGAAATCAACTTCATATTACAACTTTGTATCAACAAACGAAATTCTCTCTATTAAGTTTGTATTTTTCAAAAATAATTTAATTTGACTTCTAACTTTACTAACTTCACTGCCAAAAATGTTATGTCTTCTTTTTGTGGTATTTAATGGCGGTTGACACGCAACGTAATGGTGTGTTACCGCCATTAAGGAGTGTGGATGAGGATTCTAATATATGTCCAAAATGTGAAAGTGATTTACAGCATGTCCACTCATCAAAGTACATTGTACTTCAAAAATTTAAAAAGAACAGCTCAAGTTTTATCATTTGGCATCAACAATAATAGAAAAACCGACCAGGCTCTTTAACCATGATACCAAGTCTGCTTTGGTTAACTAGAGATAGATTATCATACCAGACAATAATAGAAAAATATTAACACAGACTCAATAAAAAGAGTCAGTTTCAAATGAAACACAAAAAAGCTATCACAGCCATCGGCATCTACAACAACTCTTTGAAGAAAATAAATTTATATTTTACCTGTGGTATTAATAAAGTACTATTTAAATTGAACTGAATATGTAAAAAAAAAAAAAAAAAAAAAAAAGTTGAACACCATGAATCATTTTCCCACCACTTCACAATTATGCAGTACTTTGTGCTGCTGTGTCAAATGAAATACATACATTTTTTTGTTGCAACGGGAAAAATTGTGTTTTTTGTTGTCATATTGAGCTTTTAAGATATTACTATTCTTATGAGGATTTCAAATTCTATAAATAGCTCTGCCAGTTTGACATAATTTTGCATATGCGCATGCGTGCGTAGTAATATGTTGTGTGTTCTAACTGGAGTTTCTTCAAGTTTGAGTAATTAAGGGTTCGGGGTAAAAACTAATACTCTAATGAGACGAAGAATCCATCTTTTCCTCTCACAGAAACAAATATTCAAAACTATTTAGTCTCACGAATATTTTTTTGTAAAACATTAATATTGTTTAGTGAAGTATTTTGTATTTATTTCGGCATTCCCTATTGTTTTGTTTCACGCATTTTGCTCTGTGGAAGTATTGGCTGACGGTCCCTCAGCGGGTTGAACCGTCCCGTCATTCCTCGCGTGGCCAACGGCTCTCCACCGACTGCTCATTGAATTACAGTCCCCAGCTTGTTCGGCTCGGTCCTCTGGAGTAATCAGCGGAGATCCAGGCCACACCAACCCAACAAACACCGCCACACCATCCGGGGGGCTTCTGCGTATTTCACTGCGGTCGTCCAGCGTGCCGCACCTGGGCTCGCTGGCTGGATTTTGTCGCGGGAGTACGGCGGAGCTAGTCCCGAGCGATGATGGAGCTGGAGTCGGCCAGTAACCGAGGCGACCCGGGGGCGTCCGGGGACTCGCTTCAGCCGCAGACACCGAGCAGGCACGAAAAGAGCCTGGGCCTCCTCACCACCAAGTTTGTGACCCTGCTGCAGGAGGCGAAGGACGGAGTTCTGGACCTGAAGGCGGTGGGTCTTTGTCAGCTAGCACATGTCACAACCTTAGCATTAGCTCCAGCGTTAGCTAGAGGCTGCTTTCAATGAATAATCAACTTCAGCTCATAGCTTTCAACTTCAGCTGCGTTTTTATTCATGTTTGACCCAAATCGGTGCGGTTCCGTGGGACTGTCGGAGCTTTCCCGGCCGGGATCCCGGCGTAAGCCCGGAGTGAAGTTTGAAAACACCGGGTAACTTCTCAGACTCTGCCCCCTGCAGATTCAAAGTCTGGAAAGTGGGTCAGCTTTTGTCTCCTCCGCTAAAGCTGCAGTAGCAATATTTCTCTTCCTCAGAGATGAAGCCTTTGTCCCTGGAGGACATGCCTTCAGTCATTATTCTTCACTAATTAATCAAAAGCATAGAAACTATGAGCATTAAAGCCCCGAGAGCTCTGCTTGGTGCTGGTCTCTGTGACAGACTCCCTGATCAAGCAGCGAGCTGCTGCTCTCATCTGTCTGGGGCTTTTAATAACAAAATGTTCACTTTTTAACCATTAAATAACATTTAGTTGTCGGTCTGAGACCTTCTTCCGGTTCCTGTGCAGTCTGGAATAAACATGGGCTGATGTGAAGGAATGACCTTTACTAAAAATACAATTTTATTTATTTTACATGTATTTCTACAGGATTAATCTCATTCAGTGAATAAATTCTCATTTTCAGGACAGACCAGTTCACTGGGTTGAAACGATGTCATGCACTGATTATTACAGTTACAGGGCTCTGCAACCTGCGGCTCTTCGGACCTTCCTCAGTGGCCCTTAGTGCAGGGGTGTCCAATGTGCGGCCTAGGGGCCGTTTGTGCCCCCTTGACTGATTTTGTGGGGCCCCTGAATGATACAACTTTGTCCCACAAGCGCAGGTAGTTGATGCAGATGAAGACTTTTTTCCCAATTAGGACAAAACTATGATCTACAAAGTAAAATCTTCTCACTAGAAAGTTAGATATAACACAAAATATCCATCCTTTAATAACCAAGCTTTCTGCTGTCCGTTTAATTTCATGATAAACACAATGAACATCTATCCATTGACTTATACACTAAAGCAGACTTTGGTTCACTCAAATCTGCTTTTATTTACATTATTAAAACTTTTTCTAATAAAGAGTGACCTAAATTATGTTTTTATTGCTGAGAATAGACTAAATATTTTTCAGTTTTCTTCAGTTGAGCCCCCAAAATAATACTAAAGTAGCTGGCATTTTTTAAACAAGGAAAAGATGTGAAACCCTTCTGAAGTTTTGGAGCTACAAAGATTTACACATTCCTCTCCTACACAAAAAATCAGACTACTTTCTTTGTTTAATTAAAATATTTCATGGTTAGTTTATTGTACAGGAAAAAAAAAATCTCAAAACTTTTTGTGATTTTAGTTTTTAAAAAGTTTTTTTACTTTTTGGCCTGCGACTACTCTCGAGTTGAAGATTTTGGCCCATGTTACAAAAAGTTTGGACACCCCCGCCTCAGTGACTGAAACATATTGAATCAACTAAAGTTTTTTAAATATGGGTTGAAATGTATAACCATCACGGCTCCCAACAGACTCAAGAAGTCTGCTGTTATTTTTTAACTTCTTGCAAATAGTCTGTTGCTATATATATATTTTTTTATTTTCCAAATTAATCTGCTGTTGCACATTTCTTTGATTCAGTGTTTGCTATTTTTTTAATAATTGCCCTGTATTATTTTTCTCATGTTGTAAATTACTGTTCAGTCTCTTATTCTTATTTGTATATTTTTTAACTGTCTTGTGAACATGGACGCTCTCACTTACCTTTACGTCGGTGCTGGGACACCTGAAGTTCCCCACTGAGGAAAAATAAAGTATTTATTTAATATAATAACAAATGCAGGTTTTAGCAGCAGTTAATAATTTCATTGAATTTGCACATCAGAATGACACTAAAAGTATTTTAGGTCATCAGGTTGTTCTTCTTTTTATTTATTTATTTTTTTTTTTTTACATATTTTTTCCAAAAATATCAGAAACCCATAGAAGAAAATGTATCTGTCTTCTTATTGCAAAAGTTTGATGTTTTTCTTAATTTTAAAACCTAAAAATCAAAATAATATGGTGCTTCTTTGACAATAACAACATATTTCCTATAACTGACATTAATCAGAGATGCTCAGCTGACTTTTCCAGAAGGTAACATGACTGAGGGCAGAAATGGCTGCTTGGGTTAGAAAGGTTGCAGACCGCTGAGTTTGAATAATATTCTATTTATTTATTGTTGGTTTGATTTTCACACCAAGATCTGAACACATGTAGATTAATCCACAACTAAACATTATTAGTAGTTTTTAAATGATTATTATTTCATAAAATGATACTTTTCTGCTGCTTTATGCTCTTTATAGGTTAAAACTGTAAGAGCAGACAGCCTGTTCCTCTGATTCTCCCCACTGTGGTATGACAGAGGACGTTTTGTTTCTATTCTGAAACAAGCTGATGTTCGCTGGTTGCAGCAGATGACCAGCTGTAGTTTAATGCAGCGTCGCCTTGATAAGGAAGGGTGGAGCTCAGTTTTCACATGACTGTGTTTTTGTGGGGTTTTTTGCCACCAGAAATTTTTCCAAAGAGCTGATTTAGGTTTTTTGTAAGCAAAGGAAAGGTGTAGCCAGCTGACTGGCAGTGCACAGTGGCATGTTAGGCAGGGTTCTCCTACTGTACCCAGAAAGGTCTCCTCAGCTGAGGAAGTCTGTGTTGTTTGGGGGAGGGGGGGGGGTTTAAGTAAACTTGCTATATATTAATATCTATACTCGGACCTTGTTCAGGTGTTTTCTGCTTCTGATTAGGGAAACCATTTATTCTCTGCTCCAGTATCGAGAACGTTGTCAGATGAAGCCTGCTGGCAGGTCTATACTCGCTCTGATGATCCCAGTTACTCCGCTACCAGTTCAGGAAGCGATTGGGTTGGTCATGGTGCTAGTGCTGCGTCTGCAACCTTTAAACCAGGGGTGGCCAAATTTTTTGCCCTGAGGGCCAAAACCTGGCGGCCCACAAATTTCATTCAATTAAAAATGTAAAATTACTTTCTCAACAATAAACAAAACTTTTATGATATCTGTACATCATTAAAGATCCAAAACGTAAAAAGGGCTTCGGACTGTTGCCCTATTAAAAAAAAACAAAAAAACAGAAGATTTCCAATTTTGGGGGAGTCATTGATTGTTTTCCATTTTACTGGCCAAATTTTTTACCATTCTTGACTTGTGGTCAGGGGCCGAACAAAATCATTTCAAGGGCCACAAATAGCCCCCGAGCCGCACTTTGGACAACCCTGCTTTAAACCTTCCACAGTGACTCCTGACAACTGTGTGGATAAAATCAGAAAGAACCAACTGATGATTTTAGTTGTAGATATAATAATAAATTCAGGTGTTCATATTTTTAATGGAACAGTTGCTTTGAATTTCCACAACAAAATGACAGGAATAGAATAGAACAGAAATAACCTTTATTGTCCCACAGTGGGGAGATTTCTGTTCAGCAGCAGCTAAGTGACAGGTAATCAAAGCACATAGATTCACACAAACATAGAAATATGCAATAAATAAAAATACAATAAAGAATAAAATACTGTACTGTCAGGGTAAAATTTTAATATAAATACTGTGCAGAAATTAAAATATTGTACTCTGGTCCAAAGGCATGTGCAACTGAGTAGGTTCAAAATGTGCATAGTGTGCATTAAAAAGATAGATTATTTACAACAAGTGATGATAAAAACAGTGCAACAGTAGAGATGTGCAGAAACCAGCAGGGGTGTGAACACTTATTGAGCAGTGATGGTTCTAGAGCAGGGGTCTGCTACCTCTTTGGTTCTTGGCTAAAGAAATGCAGAACCAACATTTTAACAATATTGATATTAAAAAATACAGATTTTAGCAGTTTTTTAGTTTTTTCTTGCATGGAATAAATCCTGCACTGAATGTCCCCAACAGAATAACACAGGTATGAGTAATATTTATTCTTTTTTTTTCTCATCATTGCAAACTGTGTTTTTTCTGTTTACATCATTTTCCACAAACATCAACATCCCATAGAAGAAAATGCACCAATCCTCTTTTTGTAAATGTCTTATGTTTTGCTTTGTTTTAAAAGCTGAAAACAGAAATAAAACGGTGGTTCTTTGAAGATGACCACAGTGCTTCCTATAGTAGACATTCGTTAAAAATGTTTAAGTTGTTTTTTCACTGAACATTTGCGGCTCTAAAGGAGTTTTATTTAGCAGGACGGGGGCAAAAACCGGCTCTTTGGTTTGTAAAGGCTGCAGATCCCTGGTCTAGAGTCTGACAGCTGCTGGGAGGAAGGATCTGTGATAACGCTCCTTAGTGCTCCCAGGATGCATCAGTCTGTCCCTGAAGGTGCAGGACCCTTTCTGTCCCTCTTGGTGACCTGTAGGCTGGCTGGCTGCTGTGGAGGTTTACAGATAGTAAACTCTGCAGCCGTATCAACGCTCAGCATGGCGTCTCTATCTTTGAAAAGGAAGGAAGTCAAAGCGACAGCATGACGGCGTGATGGATGCACGATGCTGCCTTTATAGCCTTGTTTTCTTCTTGTTGGTCTCCTCAGGCTGCAGATACCCTGGCCGTACGGCAGAAGAGACGCATTTATGACATCACTAACGTCCTGGAAGGAATCGGGCTGATCGAGAAGAAGTCCAAGAACAGCATCCAGTGGAAGTAAGTTCACCTCGTTCTGCAGGATCACGAAGATCGTTTCTCTTCATCTGGGAATGAATCAGCGTCTTCCTCAGTCTGCACCGTCAGGGAGACGCAGCTGGTTGATTAACCATGGAAATATTGAAAATCTGTCTTCAAACATCAGATTTCTCTGGTTTATAGGTCTGCTCCTGTTCCTCCTCGCCCCACACTTCGTCCAGTTTTAATGACATTTGACCCCAGTAGACGGTTTCTGATCATAATGATGATAAAGGAAGCAACAGCAGAGAACATTTCAGTCTCCTGGTGCTCCTCCACCAACTATTACAGCTTAACGCCACATTTCTGCTCAGATTGCAGCTCTGCAGAAACCCTGAGAGGGTAAATCCTCTGACTGTGTTGCTGTGTTTCCATGGAGACGGATACCATCTGTTTTATCTGAGTTTGAATTAAATGAAGCAGAAAAATCAACCCTTCAGTTTAACAACAGTTTGTTCTGGAAATGTCCATAAATCCTGTCAGATTATGGATCCCAGCCAGACTGTGGGCTGACCCGATGAAGGGCTGACGCTGACTTTCAGGATTATAGGAACCCCGGATGCAGGTCTTCTCCTCTGGGTTCCTGTGCAGTTTTCAGAATAAGTGTCAAGCTTCGATTAGAAAAGGAAACATGTTCCCAGGATTCTATTAACTAAATGATATAAAATCAGAAGCTTTCTGGACTCCTGAGGCTCTAGTATGTTCTCTGTCCGGCTCATTGATGGTTTCTGGGTTGGCACCGTCGGGGCTCCAGGAAGGCTCATCATTCCAATCAGAGCATCAGCTGAGGGATAATCCTGATCCCCCTTTAAGGCATTCCAAGATAAAAATGTTGTCTTCACTAATTAATAATCAGTTTCTGAGATTTCTAGTTGTTTATTTTTGCACATCAGCTGATAACGATGTAATGAGCTCTGCTCGTGCTGATTGGTCGTCTATGACCTCGCCCCACAGGGAAATACTTGAAGAGGAAAACAGAGCTGCAGCTAAAGATTATTTTAGTCATCAGTTATTCTGATTTAATCAAATAAAAAAAAGTCACATTCTACTGATTTTTAGTTTAACCAGTTAATCCTTTTGTTCAATATTAGAAATGCACAAAAAGATTCAACTAAACAGATAATTTATTTCCTTTTTTAAATCAAAAAATAAACCTTTTATTGCCTAAAATGCAACAGCATCATTCCTTCAGTGATGGACTGATCATCTGCAGCTAATAAATCCTTGGAACCTGAGGACAGCTCAGCTCTTCCTGCTGGACTGAACATCAGTGGAGGACTGATCTGCTGATTATTATTAGATTAACTGATTAATAACTGGACAGAAAAGGTGATTAACAGCAGATTTATTTCCAGAATGTGAAGCAGGTGGAGCTAAAGCTGCCTCTGGAGGAGCTCTGGAACAGTTCTGGAACAGATTTACAGACTAACAAGGTTTTTCATTCTAAATGCAAAATATTGATATGTATTGTTCAGTTTTGGCTTCATTACTGCTCAAAACTCCTCCCACAGCACATTGACATCACTTCCTGCCAGGTGATGTGCCAACTGACTGTCAGGGAAGGTACCCTCCTGAATGTCCAGCTCAGGGTTTCAGAACTGGACCTGTGGTTCTGGTTGAGATGTTGAACAGAGCATCATTTTCCTTAGTTTTTAAGTTTTTATAAACAAAATAAATGATGATGGATCAAAGCTGTATTTAGAGTATAATTATTCAAAATCCAGTTTAAATTTTGCCAATTTATAATTTAATCTGGAGATAATTAAACTCAACAAGGTGTAGATAAGAATAACGTCTCACTGAAGCTAACACAGTTAGCATCACACTGTAACTGATGGATCATTAACTGCAGCAATTAATTCACTGTTTCAACACGTTTCTGTTGTAAATCATGTCAGTCTCATTAAATAAAGGATATTATTGTATTATTTGTCTGAAATCGTTAAAATCCATGGATCAGAGCTAAAGCTGAAGAGTAATAAAGAACACATTTTAATACTGAAATACATGACACTAGTAATAACAATAATAGATTCATCAGAAGAGAAGTTAGTTAATGGTGTTAAAGATATTCTGGTTATTTCTGCCGAAGCGACTGCCTGGGATGCCTTGATTTCTTGCTGCTGTTGTCAGTGTTGATGGAAAAGTTTGACGCTGTCGCTTCCATGTGGTGCCGCTGTGTTTCAGGGGCGTGGGTCCAGGCTGCAACACCAGGGAGATCGCCGACAAGCTGATCGAGCTGAAGGCCGAGCTGGACGACCTGGCGCTGCGGGAACACGAGCTGGACCAGCAAAAGGTCTGGGTCCAGCAGAGCATCAAGAACGTCACGGACGACTCCAGCAACAGCCCATATCCTTCCTGGACCCGGTCCGTTTACAGAAGCGGTCATCAGATTGGTTAGAACTGCTGTTTAATCACCAGAACAGCGTTGAGGTTCTGTTGTTTCTGCTCTACCGACCTGCTGCTGCGGTTTGGGCTGAGAAACGCTGAAATCTGAACCAGAACAGCAAGAATCAGGTGGCTTCTCACTGGTTATGGTTTAAAATGAGCAGACTGCCTTTCCGGACTGGGACCGGAGCGGGCCGACCCGGTCAGAGAGCTGTGGCCAGGGTTACCGTTGGGTCTCTAGAGCATCAGGTTATAATAACCTGTAGCTGCTCCAGTTCAGCCTGCTGCGATCACTTTCATCTGCACCTCAGAACATAAACTCGCTGGTTAAAACCTGTAAAAAGGTGGGATTCAGGCGTTGGCATCGCTCCGTCTCCATGGAGACGCTGTGACGAATTATTAGTTAAATATTTCTAAAGTTGGTGGATTTTATGGATGTATTTAAGTCAAACACTGTGATAGTCAGCGTGGGCAGCTGGGTTGGAATAAACTACATGCTGGGGGAATTCAACCAGCAACCAGCTCCACCCTTACTTCAGGGTGGCCCCTCCATTTTCTCCCTATGCAGTCCATCCAGAAAGTTTTCACAGCGCTTCACCTTTGCCACATGTTGTTATGTTCCAGCCTTTGCCCAGATTATATTAAATGAATCTCTTTCCTCTAAATTCACCACAGAAACACGTCGTTATGACGATGTGGGAAGAAAGATTTTCAGTGTTTTTGCAAATTTAAAACCAAGAAATCACATTTACATAAGTATTCACACCCTTTGCTTAATACTTTGTTGATGAAGCTCAAAAATCAAGTTTCACCATCATCAATCCAAGCTGATGACAGCAGATAAATAACACAGTACATGATGTAGAGCAGGTGCTTCAGTGTCAACAGGTTCATCTTTTCATCTGGGATGAAAAAACTCTAAAATGAGTCAACTATTATTATTATTATTATTATTATTATTACTGTTGATAATTTACCAAGGCTGGGACTTTAACGCGTTAGTTTGATTAATTAATTACTTAGATTTTAACACATTAAAAATTTTAATGCAATTAATTGCATTTTTCTTTTTTACATACAAAAGTCCTAAGATGGAACCTTTCTATTTACGTGTTTCTGGTACAACCTTAAATCTGACGCACAAGCAACGGAGGACAAAGCAGCTCCTCTGGGGGTTAATTTCTGCTTCCAGAGCCGATCTGATGCTGGAAAAGACTCCAGTTGTGTTCAAGTTGAGCTAAAAGCAGTCGGCCTATCAGAGAAGCTATGCTAGCCTAAACTAGCATCTCAATGCTAAACATGTAGCAGCAGCGCTAATGTCAGCGTCCACAGTCCACGTTTCTAAAGAAGCTCCATGAATGATCAGGGGTTCCTGAAGCTCTGGAGAGATGAGCTTTGCTCCAATCTGATGCTGGAAGAACCTGAAGAACAGATTAAATCTAGAAATATCTCTGCTGTTTATTCAATAATTTAGCAGCAAAAAGGGGATTTTGAATTGAAAATGTTGCTTATTTTGTCGATGTATAGTTTTTGATTAATTGTGATTAATCAAGTTAATTTCAAGCTCTGGAATTAAAGATTTTAATCAAGTCCCACCACTATTAATTACTCCATAAATGAGCTCCTTTAACGGCAAAAAATGAACATCTAAATAAAGTTCAATATTTTAGGGATTATACAACCACTCAATGACTGACTGATATAATGTGTGCTGGTCCCACAGTAAGAATGCAGGTCAGAACAGGAGCAGAAATCGCAGCATCTAACCTGAATGCATCCAAATTTTCCTCATTCATCACTGAATCCCCTGTAGAAGCTTTTAAGCCCCTCTGTAGGGTTCTGGTTGCTTAGATCTCCAAGCTCCTGAACTCAGACAGCAGCTTTCCTCTTAAACAGATAAAGGAACTTACCTTGGAGCTGCAGACTTTACCGTCTCTGCTTCTGTCTCGGGTGGCTGTTGTTTTGCACCTTGATGAGGACTTTATTCTCCACTGCTTTCTCAACTTAGGACAACAATAAATGTAACTATCATGAGCTACAAGGCTGTCAAAATAAAAGCTGGAGTAGTTGATGCGCCTGCTGCTCAGATCGGACCCTTGACTCTCTCATACGATGGCGTACGTGAAGCATGAAGACCTCTGTGGAGCATTTAAAGGTAAAACTGGTTGGAAGAACATTTAACTTGATTCTCACTTCTGTCACTCATCACCTCCGTCCCTCCAGGGGACACACTCCTGGCTATCCGGGCTCCAATCGGGACACAGCTGGAGGTACCGGTACCAGAAATCGTGAGTAATCACGTTAAACTGTTATTCTTACACTGTCGGGTCTGAGTTTGGGTTGCTTCATGGTCCAGACTAACTCTGTGTGTGTGTGTGTCTGTGTGTGTGTGTGTGTGTGTGTGTGTGTGGATAGGTTCTTAATGGACAGAAGAAGTACCAGATCCGTCTCAAGAGTACTTCTGGACCCATCGAGGTTCTACTGGTCAACAAGGACCCGTCCAGTGCCTCTCCTGTGGTTCTGCCCGTCCCTCCTCCAGATGACGTCCTTCACAGCCTGTCGGCACCGAC
Organism: Anableps anableps; assembly: GCA_014839685.1. Classification (NCBI taxonomy): domain Eukaryota; kingdom Metazoa; phylum Chordata; class Actinopteri; order Cyprinodontiformes; family Anablepidae; genus Anableps; species Anableps anableps. The sequence continues at coordinate 39,516,462 of CM026073.1, forward strand.
GCCCACCGCCCAGCCGCCCCCTGCTGCCTCAAAGGTCCCGATCGGGAAGCAAAGCATAGAATAAACTAGAAACAGGCTTTATTGTCCCTCAGTAACGACCGCCCTGCAGCGTCTGGAGCCATCCCTGCTCCACCGGGCCTGGATCTAATGAGTAGTTCATTTCCAGACGCGTGGAAACTTGCTGACATGCCGTGCCGAGGAGGACGTTCAGGCGTGTCGGAGCAGGGATGCATCCGACGCTGGAGGACTGGAGCTGCAGACCCGTTTGAGGCTGCAGGCGAATGCGACCCAATCCGACTTTTTCACCGCAGTCTGAACGGCCCAATTCCGATCTTTTCACCCCCAAAATAATCCGATCTGAGTCACTTCCATATGAGGAACTAAATCGGAACGAAGTCTGAACATTCATGTCGCATTTTATCTGTCGTTGACGTGAGCCGTGTGCCATAATTCTGCGCCAGAAGCAGCCGGACGGTGAATCTGGACGTCAACAACGTCTGAAGATGCTGATAATGAAGCGATAAGAGGATGAGAGCCAGTGGAGCCTCCCATCCCGGTCCCAGCGCTCCCAGTCCGACTCCACCTCCAGACAGGTCCTCTCCAGCAGCTGCAGGCGATGCTCCGCTAAAGGCCGCTGCTGTTGGTTCTTCTTCCTGCTGCTCAGCTTCCTGCGTCTGGTTCTGATCCGGTGGCGGTGCTGTCGGCTCTCAGCAGCTGTAGGACCCGTCCAGAGACGGCGGCGGCCATTATTGCTGCTGGGGGGCGGCGACGGTCTCCTGCTGGGGTCGTAAAACGGTCACACTGAAGTCTGACTGCGGTCGCATTTCATCAGCAGCAGGAACGAGCACGTAAGAAAAAAATTGGATTTCAGCAAACAAAAAAAATTGGATTTGCGCTTCAAGCCCAGCTGCGAGAAGGCAGCGTTGGAGAAGTTTCAGGTGACAGCCTGATGGTTCAGACGTGAACAGGCCAGAGGAAAAGTCTTCAGCTGGTTCCAAAGGTTTGGAGGCGCTCTTGGTCTGTATGGGCCGCAATCAGGCAGAGAGGCAGGAAGACCTGCAGCAGAGGTCTGGAGGTCAGGGTCGAAGCTGAGACGGCTGCATGGAGGACCCCCGCTACACGCGGCCCCTCAGGTTTTAGTTTGATTACAGAGTTGAAATGATGCGTGAGAGAAGCCGCAGCAGTCGAGCATCGTTGGCTCATTTCTTCCTGAGGGCTAAATGTCAGGAGGTTTCGAGCCTCCGTCTCTAAAGCTCCAGTAAAGCCATCCTGCGCTGAGGCGTTTCCTCTGGCCACCCTGAACGGCCACCCTTCCTATGGCTCCGCGCCCAGAAACTGACCCTGGGTCTGTTAGCATGTTTAGGGCCTGAACTGTTTTTCTGGTCTCTCAGAGTGAAGTTGGAGAAAGGCTGTTTGTGACCGGAATGATTTTAAATCTGATGGTTGGCTTAGTTTTATATCCAGCTTGCAGCAGTATGACTGTCTCCTGTCTGCCCTCCAGGTCCCCAGACCCGCTTCGGCTGCAGCCATCAGACCAGCTCCTGCCACAACGCCGGGCTCTGCAGGTAGGAGGAGGAGGAGGAGGAGGAGTCCTTTCTGTATGAGACGAAGCTAACCTGAGGAGCGTTCATGATTCTGTTTATGAGGGGAAAGAAACGGATCCAAAGCATCTGGACCCAAGCTACTGTTCTCTCTGTTAAATCATGAATTCTTTGACAGCGTTGAGTTCAGTTTGACCAGAAACAGCCAGAACCTGTGTGACAGCAGGAAGTAGGCAGAAACATCTCAGAAATCTGAACATGAGGCCTCAACCACAGTCTCTGACGTCCATCAGTCTGGAGAACCTTCCAGAACCATCTCCAAGGTTCTGGGCCTCCAGAGAACCTCAGTAGAACCATGACCCACACCTGGACCAGAACCTTCCAGGAAAGGCCGACCCACCAGAACCACTCCAGGAGCTCATCAGCAACTCATCCAGGAGGTCCAGGAGAACATCTGGAGCTCTGCAGGCCTCACTGGCTCAGCTAAGGTCAGAGGTCATTATACAAACAATCGGAAGGAGAGAAAATGGTGTCCATGGGAGAGCTCCTGGACCAGAACCACTGCCAACCCAGAAGAAGACAGAAGTGGACCTGATGGAAGGCGTTGGAGCCGTTACATCTGGAGCAGAACCTCAGACCTCCAGTCCGGCACGGTGGTGGCAGAGTGATGCTCAGTGGACAGTGATCCGAAGCCCACCAGCAAGTCCGCCTCTGGACAGCTCAGCGACAGCATCACGAAGGTCTTGGAGTGGCCCAGTTAAAGTCTGGACTGGAATCTGAGATGTTGCCATGACAATAATCAGGTGGTTCCTGCTAAAAGAAAACCTCCAGTGTGTCTGAGTTTCCGTATTTCCTGACTATAAGTCGCTCCGGAGTATAATGCGGTTTTCCAGTTGTGGTCGTAACTGGAAATTCCGACTTCACGGTCGGAAAAATCAACTGGAACGCCCTCCAAATGCGGATTTCCCACTGGGAAAGTGGGAGCAACCTCAACTCCCCCAGTCACGACTTGCGTTTCAATATGGCCGCTCCTTGCATCATTAGGAAGCTGTGGTGGAAACATGTTTCTTTACACGACGTCTAGAATCAGTGCTGCGTGTCTCGCCTGCAGCTCTGAGCTGAACCGATGAAAACTGGAGTTTGCTGATGGAAAGTAAAGCTTGAAGTGTAACTAACGCCCTGTGAAAGCAGGAAGAATTTCCCCAAAGTGGGCGGAGCTAAGAGACACTGAGGGTTGTGGGGATGAGCGGGAGGGGCGGCAGAAACACTGTTGTTGCCAGCTTATTGACTTTGTCACAACTTTTCAGACCCTCTAGACGTTTTTCCCGTGTTGTTGGGGACTTTATGGCGCCAGCGCTCTGCAGCTGCAGCCCTGCTCTGTCCTGAGCGGAGCAGCGAGTGCTGCCGGGAGCCCCTCCCTCCTCCTCAGCCCTGCGGTCAGAGCAGAGAGCAGACCCGTTCCTCTCCGCCTCCACGTTTAAAATAAATCCCGCATCAGCAAGGCTGCGTAACGCCATCGATCAATGCTGCTCGCTGCGCCAGCTCCTGACTGGCCACCAGGGGGCGCGTCTGAGCGGGATGGTTTCATAGCTGAACCAGGGCTGAGTGACTAAAGCTGGACCGCTGGAACCAATAGGAGAATTCAGCTGCAGTAGCCTCCGTTGACCTAAAGAGGGCAGCACTGAGACGGTTGGAGGCAAAATGTTGCACAGAAACACAAAGTTTGAACCTAAATAAGCTTTTTAGACGGTTTATCAGCAAAACAAAGGTTGATTTGGCGTAGTTCCACTTTAAGATGATGTTTGTAAGAGTTCCTGTGAACAGTGTCTTGGGCGTCGCCATGTTGAAATCCTGACTTCTTAACTGGAACGCTGGCACCACGGGTCTGAGGGAACTGGAACGCAGCATCCGTCAAAAAACACGTCATGAAGAAGAGGAAAAGAAACATAAGTGGCACCCGACTGTACGTCGCAGCAGGACCAGGCAGACTAGGAAAAAAGTCCAGTTCCTCAGAGCAGAGCGGGTCAGAACGGGTCCACAGTGACGACTCCTCATCACTCCGGTCGGCTCCATCAGTGCGCGTCTGCTCCCATGTTATGCCTCATTAATGTTGTCCCGTGTGTGTTTTATTTCAGAGGTGAGCTCTCAGCTCTCTCCAACAACAGAAGCTGCTCCTCAGCAGCTGCAGTCCTCCGCCTCCCTGGACGGTTCTGCGCCCCCAGCCGGGTTTCAACCCGTCAAGTCCGATCCGTCTGAACGTGAGTCTCTGGGGTGAAATATTAATAATTAACAGCCTTAATGAAGGTTAATCTGTTGATTCGATGTGTTCTGATGTTTCTCTAGTTTTGGACTTTCCCAGAGAACTTTCTGAGATGTTTGACCCGACTAAAGGTGCGTTCAGATCTGCTCTCCGTTAAATTTGTCTCTAAATGTTTCATAATCACTAAGCATCGCTCGGTTTTCCTGCCTCCAGAGATCATGACGGGGGACCTGTTGGAGGACCTGATGTCCTCAGAAGGTACCTTTACTCACAGACACGCTCATGATGAAGGTTCTAATAGTCATCCTCAGCTTTCTGCTGAAAAACGTCAGAAATAGTTCAGTTTAATACTCTAAGCTTTTTAAAAGTCTTTTTTGATGTTTGGACCGGTGCTACGCTGGTCCCCCATCAGCTCCATCCTGTTTATTAAAAGAGCGGCTTCAGTAGCAGGTTGCCGTGGTAACGGCTATGAAGCTGTCTCAGAGTGGTCAGTCAGGTGAAAGTGTTTCATCTGGTACAACCGGAGCCCCGCGGGAGGAAAAGTTCTTTTGGAGCTGAAACTGGAAGACTTTCAGATGACAGGAGCTGAGCTCTGGTCTGGCTCCAGTCCTCCTAACATGGTGAGCTCCTTCCAGCTCCCCAGGCCAGACGCGGCAGCCGGGAGGCTGCGGCAGGCCTGGACCTGAAATGAGCTGATCGCTGTTGGGAGTCAGGTCTCCTGGGATCTGAAAGTCTTCCAGTCTCTCTCCCCCCACCCCCCCGTCAGCTACCGTTGGGTTAATGTTTGGGTTCTGCTGTCCCCCCCAGTGTTCTCGCCTCTCCTCCGCCTGTCGCCTCCGCCCAGCGACCACGACTACATCTACAACCTGGATGAGACGGAGGGCCTCTGTGACCTCTTCGACGTGCCCATCCTCAACCTCTGACCCCACACGGTCCGATTCAGGTTCCTGCAGCCGTCCCTGCCCCCGCTGGCTGGAGGAGAGGCTGCGGCGGCGGCTGCGGCGGCGGCTGCGGCGGCGGCGGCGGCGGCGGCGCCTCCAGATCAGCTCCATGTACAGAAAAACAGCCGAAAACTTTGAGAAAGAGTCCAGATTCTATTTTTGCATTGTTGTGTACAAAGATCGCTGCGTGTTCGCTTCCCGGTGTGCCTGGACGTGAGTGTTTAGGGTGAGCGGACATTTTGTACTGAAGTATCTCAGAACTTCTCCTGGAAAACAAGAACCCGTTTCGATCCGGACGGTTCGGTCCGAACACGGCTGCTCCTCGTTGTACATAGAGAATATATATTTTGTAATAGCAGCACACAAAACTATCGTTTATCATTTCCTGCAGTCGGAACACATAGAAAGTGTCGCACTGTCCCCAAGAATCATGCAGCTTCGTCTGACTTCCAGTCCTTCCATTCTGACCAGTTTAATGTTAGCAGAAGCTCCACAGCAGAAATTTGTGTAAAAATGTGATCAAATTAAAATGTTCTGGAAGGGATTTTAAAACAGATTTTTTAATAAACGTTTTTTCAAGCTTCCAGGTTTTTGTTGCGTGTTTCAGGCCGGAGGAGCAGTGCGGCGCCTCCTCCAGAATAATGACGCCACCTCGCTGTCTGTAAAATAAACGTCAACTCATGTTTCAATGTTCATCACCGATGCCTCCTTTTAACCTCTGTGTGTATTTGTGTCTCGCATCCATAAACTATCTGTTGTTTTAAATTTGGTGTCCGATCTCTGATTCTTCTCTCTCTCCAGGAGACAAATTATTAGGAACACGTTTCTTATTGGTTTCTGTGGAAAGTTCCCCCCATCCCACCCTGTAAGGACCCGTTTTTCCCTGACTGGTGGATAGAAGGTATCCCCCGTGTATAGAATAGCTTTTATTTCTATACCATCTGGAGACGTAATTCTGTCTGAATGGACCGATGCAGCGGCGCCTGGTGTTTGGACCGGGTTCTGACCCGGTTCTGGTTAAATGGAACCTGCAGGCTGGTCTTTAACGGCTGCAACAGATGGAGCAGAAAAAATACATTTGGTTTGGTGTGTGGGTCGTCCTGTTTGCTTCGTTTCTTAAATATGATTCTGTCTGCAGCAAAACAACGTTACGAACCGGTTCTATTCCTGAGTCCAGTTCAGGTTGGTACCTTCCAGTCAGGAAGTACGGTTCAGTCCAGACTCTGGAAGGAAACGGGTTTAGTTCATCGGTTGATGTCTCATTATGAGCAAGAATGTGGCAACAGTAGAAAGGAACCCCCAGTAGCCATCTGCCACAACCACCTGAGGGTTAAGAAGACAGGAGGTGGAAACTTGGGCCTTGAGTCCTTTCTGTGGGACAGACAGACGGCTGAATGTCAGTCAGTGGACAAAGACCACAAGTATTTACCCAGGGGTACTTTCTAAGGAAACAGAGTACACATAGTTAATGATAGAAGCTTCAACTGTGGCTCTGTCAGGGAAGGAATAAATAAAGACGAGCACTGAGGCAGGACTCCTTTCTATAAGAAAGAAATGATAGTCATAGCTTTTATAATGGTTTTGTCAAGAAAAAAAAGTATTTTTCTTAGTTTATTTACACTACATATAAAAATAAAGGATATTGCTGGGAGAACAAGGAGCACTTTCTATAAAAACAAAAATCGCACACCTATTAAACCGCAGCAATAGCTCTGTCAGTGGCTCCGTCCAGGAAAAGGATACAATTAAACAGTGAGGAGTACTTTCTATGGAAAACGTTTTATTGAAAGCACTGTTACTTTTTCTCCTGTACTCAGATTGTATTTTATTCCTATAATTTGCTGCAAGAAAAGAAATAATACCAGCAGAGGGCAGCAGTGGCAAAGCTCGCTATCGGCTTTAAATATGTTGTCAGAAGTTTCTCATTTTCTTTCAAAGTAAAGCTGCTGTCTTCTCATAATGTGTTAGGATATCAAAACAAATGACAATGTTTTATTTGCTAATTTTTCCTCTCCTCAAAACACACTTTTTGTAAATTAAGGATAACATTAAAAAATCCGTATATGTGAACTGCATACGTGTTGCATTTTTACCATATCAGTGTTCTAATAAACCTTTGGTGATTTATGGCCGTTTTATGCAAAGGTGGGTAGTAACTACTTACATTTACGTGACGAACTTGGGAAAAATATACTTTTAAGAGTAGTTTTACTGCACTGTACTTTTTACTTTCACTTGAGTAATATTTTTATGAAATATCACCACTTTTACTTGAGAATAATTTGTGCATACTCCAGTGTGAGAAACTTCACTGAATAACGAATGAACAAATACACCAGTTTATGTTAAAGTGAGACCTCTTGTTCATACACCAGCTTTGTTCTAATGTTATTTTCTATCTGGTGAACCTGTTGAGACATTTATGGTAAACACCTCACACTGTCATCACTGGAAGTACTTTACCCATATATTATTTATTTATATATAAATATATATATATATATATATATATATATATATATATATATATATATATATATATATATATATATATATATATATATATATATATATATATCATCTACCCACTGCAAGTCTTGCATTGAGAAATATAAGGAAATGTGTTTCTTCAGCCTGAATAGGTTTTTTTTCTAACTTTGTTCATTTGCATAAATTTCTTGCATTTTAATCTTAAAATACCAGGATTTTCCCATAACTTTATTCTTTTTTCAGTCTGATGTCATCATTTTTAAATATTAGATAATCTGATCAGTTACTCAGTACTCGGTTCGCCTTTTTACCAAATAGTTTTTCTCACTCTTCGTGGAGTATAAATCTGCTGAAGTAGTACTGCTCTGACTGGAGTTCAGTGTTTGGCTTCTCAAGTTCTATGTTTCAACTTCAACATGAACCAGTGAAGAAATAATAACAACACTTTATTGTTATAAACTGAAATAATTCAAACCATGCAGACTTTGCTCGGGGAGTTAAAGAAGTTCACATAAAATTAGTTTGTTTCTCCTGTAATAATATAATCGAACCCATCATTTCATCGGCATCGCGGTTTCGCTGCAGGGTTGGGGCCTAATTTAGTTGACTTTTATTGTGAAAACCCTGAACCGGAAACGGCACCCCCGTCCCGCAGTTGACACCCAGACCGAGCCAAAGTGAAGTGATCGACCGAAGCCAACCCGGAACTTTTTCAGCTGTTAATAATCCCTGGAGACGGACGTTCTGGAGCTTTCCGTCGGTTCTCTGGAGGTTCGGTAGGAAGGTCCGCTTTTCTGGACCGGGCCGGTCCGGTTCCGCCAGGAGGAGAAGCTGAGGAGCTGCGGCGGTTCCTGCAGGACAGCAGAAGTTTTCGGAGCAGGTAACCAGAACCCTGTCCGCGGCTGGTTGGACAATAAAGTTCTGACAAAGGTGAAAGGTCACAGTAACTTTCAGCGGTTTGGACCTCGATGCTCCTGTCCGAACTGTTGTTGGTTAGTGTGTGTGTGTGTGTGTGTGTGTGTGTGTGTGTGTCAGGAATTTCAGCCAGCTCCAACCCTCCTCCACTCACTCCACCACGGGGGGGGGGGCGCTGTGGGTCCAGAGTCCTGCAGAACCAGCTCAGATTCTGCTGCGGGTTTCAGGTTCTGGGTTTGAGAAGCAGAACCTCCCAGTTAAGGGAAGGAGTGAGAAACCTGCTGCAGCGCTGTACCAGGTGTCCTTTCTATGGGGAAGGAACACAAAGGGAATGCTCGGTGGTAATGGCAGCAGCAGCTTCATCTGTGGGCCCTTCCAGGAAGCAGGCGCTGAGTCAGGGGTACTTTCTATGAAGAGACCACACATGGCAGAGGCTGCATAAATGGAGAGTAGTAGGAGAAAGTAGCAGAGTGGCCCTCCAGCAGGCGTGTAGCAGTAGAAGGTGTCGTTATGATGTCTGTGAATGTTTAGACCCGAAGACTCAGTGCTTAGAAACATCCATGGGTGGGACACTTTCAGCACTCCTGCCGCGGTTCTGGTCTTTAACTCTGTGCCCCCCCGGGGAAGACAACATCAGCGCCATCTCCTTCCATGTAAAACCCAGCGGATGCTTCAGCTCCAGGAACCAGTAAATAAATCAGAACCTTTAACCTGCCCCCCCCCGCAGCGGGTCCTGGGCTGGTTTAATGATTAGCTGGGTTTATCCGCGGCCAGCGACGTGGTGGAAGTGCAGCGCCGTCACTTCTGTTTGGGCTCTGGCTCCGGCAGAGGGTGTGGTGCAGCTTCCACCTCTGCTGCGTGCTTCAGCGAACATGGCGGGCAGGCCCGGGCAGGCTCCGACACCTTCTGATAAACACGCGGCCGGGGGAAAGCTTCGCTGTCTCCTCGGCGGGTCTCAGCTGCTTCTCCAGGCCTTTGATGACCGCACCTCTCTGGTTCTGGTTCTGGTTCTGGTTCCCTTCAACATGTTGCAGTCAGGAAATGTAAAGCTTAATGTGACAGGAAGTGAAGTTGCTGGAAAATGGCATCACAAGCTGAGCTCAGCTGAGTCTCATACTGGTTCTGACCCGAGTTCAGACAGAACCATGGTGGATCTAAATGAGCTGGTTCGCCTTTCTGGATTCCCCAGTACACCTGACCTGATGGCAGCAGGCAGCTGATTGGTCCCCAGTCTGCCAGAGGTCAGAACAAACGTCTCCGGTGGTCTCTTCGTAGAAGGTGCCCCTGACCCAGCGTCTCCTTGCTGGAAGGGCCTCCGGTGGTCTCTTCGTAGAAGGTGCCCCTGACCCAGCGTCTCCTTGCTGGAAGGGCCTCCGGTGGTCTCTTCGTAGAAGGTGCCCCTGACCCAGCGTCTCCTTGCTGGAAGGGCCTCCGGTGGTCTCTTCGTAGAAGGTGCCCCTGACCCAGCGTCTCCTTGCTGGAAGGGCCTCCGGTGGTCTCTTCGTAGAAGGTGCCCCTGACCCAGCGTCTCCTTGCTGGAAGGGCCTCCAGATGAAGCTGCTGCTACCTTACCCTCTGAGCATTTGTTTTCCTTTCCCATAGAAACTACACCTGGTTCAGTGCTGCAGCAGGGGTTTTTCTGCCCCACCGCTCCCCCAGCAGGTCAGAGCTGAAGTCTGCTTGTACTGATCCAGGTTCTGGTTCTGCTGGAGGTTCGCCCCTGTTAAGATGAAGTTGTTCCTTTCCACCGCCGCCCCATGCTTGCTGAGTAGAAGGGATTGCTGCGGCGTCTGCACGGTCATAACTCAGGAAAAGCCACCGGAGAGGATCTACCTCGGCCTGACCAGAGGTCGGAGGTCGTCACAGCCCAGCTGAGTTCCAGCCGGGTCCACGGGTGGGGGGGGGGGGGTCACGAAAAACACACAGAGCCGGTCCAGTCTGTGGGTTCGGGTCCAGCAGGCACCAAGCCGGTTCTGTTGTTTCCGTGGGCTGAGAGGGAGTGAGACGCAGATAGTGGGTGGGGAACACAACGGCTCCTGTGTGTGTGTGTGTGTGTGTGTGTGTGTGTGAGAACAGGCAGTGTTTAGGCATTCTCAGTTTTACTCACAGAACCAGAAATAGAGTAAAACAGGAACCGGGTCGCTGATGAGCTCATTCTGAAAGCGATAGACAGCGGCCGGTGTCCCTGCGTCATTACCAAGCTGACCGAGCCGGTTTTGGGTCGGCTGGTTTGTCGAGGGACGCTCCGAGCAGAACCAGCAGAACCAGCAGCTGAGTCTGTGGGTCTGTGGGTTGGATCGGCCGCAGAGCTGCGGTTCACAGCAGGGCTGGGCGATTGATCCATTTCGTCACGAATCGATTTTTTTGTTTGCTTTTGAAGGTTTAATTTGTGGGAAATCTGGGTTTTTTCCACCAGCGCAGAGTGATGTCAGGGCGGCCATCTTGGTTGACAGGCATGTGCACAGTTTCTGTTTATTTGGACTCTGAGTTCAGGTTGACTCTGTGACGTAATATCAAGCTAAGATTTCTCTCTTTTAATTATGAGAATAAAGTCATAATTTTATGAGAACTCCTACATGAAAAATAAATAAAATTAAAATGAGGAGTGTTGAGCATCTGGTGAAGTGATGCTTTACAATAAGTATTCCGGGTCATTGCTCGTAGAAACCCTCCATCACAGCACGCCGACTCTGCTGAGAGGACAGAACCAGACGGACTGAGCTGCTCACGTCAGAACCCGATAAATAAGCTTTTTTCTCAGTAAAACAACTTTTTTCTCATAACTTTAAGATGGTTTTTTTTTCTCCTGGTAAAATTGCGTCTTTCTGCTAATATTAAGACTTTATTCTCGTTATGAAACAAAAGCTCTCGTAGCCCTCGTAGAAGGGGTGACTAAAATAAGACCACTTTTGAAAAAGAAAATTCTTGGAACAAAAATGTCTTTTTTTAGAAAAGAAAGTAAGAAAAAAAATGGAATAAAATTGGTAATCGGCCCTGGTATGAAGCAAATCTCAGATTTTATGTTTAAGCCAAATCGCCCAGCCCTAGCTGACAGTCAGAAGGTTTGGGGATCAGATCCAGCCTGTGGGTTCTTCTGGACCTCCAGCTTCCTTCCTCAGTCCAAGAACACGGGCGTGTGTGTGTGTGTGTGTGTGTTGCCCTGTGACGGACCGTCTCCTCAGGTCGTGACGTGTCTGTTTTCGCCTCCAGCTTGTGAGGAGACCAAAGGAGCCATCATGCCGCAGCAGAAGGACATCGTGAAGATCGCCATCCAGATGCCCGGGGCGTACCCCCAGCTCATCCAGCTGGACCAGGTAGGCTCACACATCTGCAGACATCTGGACAGCGTTCCTGGCTTCAGATGAATGCAGCTCCTTCCCAGGGTTCTTCTCGGACACAGAGGTTCTCCAGAGAACATCAGCATCATGGAGACCGAGGAACCCAGCGGCAGGTCAGGAGGACCAGGTGGAGAAGTTTAGAGCAGGGTTGGTTCCTCAGCAGCTTCCCAGAGAAGGCCTGTCGCAACAAGCTATTAATCGCATGATAAATTACATCATTTTCCACAAGCATCAACATCCCATAGAAGAAAATGCACCAATCCTCCTTTTGTAAATATCGTATGTTTGTGTTTGAAAACCTGAAAACAGAAATAAAATAGTGGTTCTTTAAAGACGACCACAAATTTCTTACAATAGATATTAAAAAATCTTGAAGTTCTTTTCACTGAAGTTCTGTAACATTTGCAGCTGGAAGCCAGTTTTATGTAGCAGGACGGGGCAAAAACCGGCTCTTTGGTTCGTAAAGGCTGCAGATCCCTGGTCTGGAGTCTGACAGGAGGGCGCTGATCAGAGGAGCAGTCGCCACGGTGACTCTGGAGGCGCTGCAGAGGTCCTCAGCTCAGGTGGAGACTCCGTCCTCAGGACAACTGATGGTGCTCAGATGAGACCAAACCAAACCTGAACGTACTTGGGCAACATGTGGAGAAAAGCTAACCCTGCATCATCCTGAACATGCCATGGTGCTGTGAAACAAGGTGGTGGCAGCATCATGCTGGGGGAGATGGATGGAGCTGAATCCTGGAGGAGAACCTGTTAGAGGCTGGAGGAGGCCTGAGGCTGGGGTGGAGGTTCTCCTTCCAGCAGGACGACCAGCCTGAGCATGCAGCCAGGCTTACTGTGGGATGGTTGAGAGCAGATTCAGGGGTTAGAGCGGCCTAGTCAAAGTCCAGAGCCAGCCAGCCTGAGCATGCAGCCAGGGTTACTGTGGGATGGTTGAGAGCAGATTCAGGGGTTAGAGCGGCCTAGTCAAAGTCCAGAGCCAGCCAGCCTGAGCATGCAGCCAGGGTTACTGTGGGATGGTTGAGAGCAGATTCAGGGGTTAGAGCGGCCTAGTCAAAGTCCAGAGCCAGCCAGCCTGAGCATGCAGCCAGGGTTACTGTGGGATGGTTGAGAGCAGATTCAGGGGTTAGAACGGCCTAGTCAAAGTCCAGAGCCAGCCAGCCTGAGCATGCAGCCAGGGTTACTGTGGGATGGTTGAGAGCAGAGCGGATCGATGGGCAGTAATGGGTTCTGGTTCTGGTTCTGGTTCTGCCCCACGTCTCTGTGAGCTTCAGTGTCCATCGGCTGTGGGCAGGTCGTCCTGGATGTGACGAGCAGCCTCTCATTGGCTGGTCCGGGTGATGATGTCATTAATGAAAGGGTTTCCTGCGGATCCTGTCAGAGCCCAGCTGCGGTGTTAGTAACTGGACCGCACAGACGTTCTGGCGGCGTTGCTCCCGCCTCGCTACAGCTCGGTTCCGGCGCCGCAGCCGCAGCTCGGTTCCGGCGCCGCAGCTGGTGAAAGTGACGTCACGAAAACTGGTGTCATCCAGTTTTATCACATCAGTAGGAAGCAGAGCAGGAGCTTAATTTATTAGAAACGATGAGAAATAAGATATTAAATTAACACCTGAACTCGCAGCTGAAACCACAAGTTTACATACACCCGATCCAAAGACCCGTCCATCCTTTCTCTCGGAAGCTCAATCAGAACCAAACTTCTCTGGTTTCGGGTCAGAATCACCCAGATTACTGCTGTTTACGGAAAGCCTCCGTAGCGAGAGAGAGTCCGGCAGTGCTCAGACCCCGCTCCGCCCCAGCAGAGGAACCCCCCCGCTCTGGCCGCAGCCACTAATAACAGAGCTCCCGGCGGGTCGACCACAGAACCCGAACACATTCTGGCTGCGGGACCGCCGGGCCGACCACTAATGGCAGCGTAGTCTGGGTTTATTTACATCCGGCCGGTCCTGCAGTGAGGAGGACCGGCTCCGGCTGTGGTGATGTTCTGACTCTTGTTCTGTTGTGTTTGTGCAGAAAAAGCCTCTGTCTGCGGTCATCAAGGAGGTCTGTGACGGGTGAGTTCTGGTTCTGCTCATCAGTGACCCGCTAGTTTCATGCAGGGACTGCAGAGAAATGACGGCTGGTGGTCGGGGCTGTTTGTGAGCATCAGATACCAGCTGAACGGCCTCATTTTAACTTCACTCATGCTGCAGGAATCTGGATTCGGCCATATAATGCTGGAGGACGCAGTCAGTGAGACTACAGGGACCAGTGCTGTTTAGCTTGTTCAGTAATGATGTACCAGATGTTGGAACCTGCCAGATGTTCGCAGCTGATGCAGTCTTGTTGTTACTGGGAACAAGCTGCGGTGTGAAGCGTTAATGTCTGCAGTCGGAGAGCTCACGTACATCTTGATAAATCCGAACCTGCAGCGCTCAGCCAGCTGAATCCTGCGGCAGCCTCCTACAGCCAAAGCTGGGAAATAAATTCAGGAGCAGTTTCTTGTTAGAACGAGAAACTTTCACGCTCTTTTGAATAAATATCTGAACTGTTGAACTAATTCTAGTTTTTTTGTGTCTTGGTTAAAAGTACTGGAACCGCATTCATTAAGATGAAATTAACACAACACAGCTGCCATGCCTCCGTCTGGCCAACGGAGTTTAAAGTGCCCCAGCATCGTAGCTCACCCGTTTCTCTCCACGATCGGCTCTATGAACCGATAGCTCCCCTAGAAAGGAATGAAACCCTGCTGTTCTGTGTTTGTCCTCAGCTGGAACCTTCCAGGTCCAGATAACTACGCCCTGCAGTACGCCGACGGAGTCCAGATGTACATCACCGAGTCGGTCAGTCTCTGCTCCAGCAGCTCTCTGGGTGTAGAATCAGCCGGTGTCAGACAGGAAGCAGCTGGAGCTTCCTCCTCCTCCTCCAGCATCAGATGCTGCTGCAGCAGCTGGAGGAAGAGCCGGGCTTCTGCTGGTGGAGCTTCCAGGTTCTGGTGTCGATAAGCCGTTGCAACAAGCAACTAATCGGTTAATCGCATGATAAATTAAAATGAGCCCAATAATCTCCTTTGTGATGATTAAGAACCGTCTGTAGAGACCTCAGATGTTCCAGTTCAAGAGCTGCTGGAACATCTGACCTTCCTGCAGAGATGGAGCTTCTTGATTCCTCCTGTTAAACTCTTAAGAGGAATCGAGGAAACACTGATTGGTTCTGGTGCTGGGTGGTCCAAACCAACCCAGCTGCTTCTCTGATCTGCTGGCTGCTGGTAATAATTCATCTCCTGCTGTGACGACCTCTCTGCACGCAGCATTGCTCTGCTCCGCCATCCCATAATGGGAGCTTCTAGTTAAACCTTCTCTGTGTTTCCAGAACCGTCTGGACATAAAGAACGGCTCCATTCTGCGTCTGACCAAGGCACCGGTGAGTCAGCCGCCAACGCGCCTCCTCCGTTCTCACATTCCTGCTGGTTTTATCTCCTCCCATGATGCATCAGTCTGTTGTTTACCTCCTGCACGCAGCAGAACCTTGGTGGGGCCTTCCCCGGCCCGCTGGGTTTGGGTTTAGTGCTGCTTGTTTCTCTGGGTTGGAGGGTTTATGTTGTGGAAAATAGTTCTGCTTTTCACACCGTTGCTGTCAGGAATGTTTGGAATGAACGACGGAGCGTCTCGAACGCAGGTCGGATGTTTCCTTCAGCAGAATCTGGACCTGAAGGATCAGATCATCAGGGTCCGCTCATATAAACTCATCATGTTGTCACAATATATCACGGTAATAATTGTAAAAATAATCAAAGTCCATTAGTATTAACAGACTAAGGTCTTGTCCACACGTAGCCAGTTTTTTCGGAAAACGAACACATTTTAAAATGTGTTTTCGTTTGCCTGCTGTGCAGAATTCACGTTTTGCACATCTTAGTTCTTCCACTGGGTCTCAACTGCTTCTAAAAACAACTTTAAAAAAATCACCCAGCTGTCTTTTAGCGATAAGTTAATGTTTTTGTGGTGTCTGAAAAAACGAGCCCTTTCAACACCCTCAAGATTGTTAAGTCACACTGCGCCGTTACCTAGCAACCTCAGCCTAGCTCAGCCCCTCACCGAGCAACCCAAGCAGAGCTCCAGCGCGACTGGTCAGTTGGTCAGCAGAGATTTGAGAAAACTCAGTATTTGCGTCTGCGTTTATTCATGAGAAAACAAAGGCTTAGGGTCCCGCGCATTCCGGTCTGCAACAAATAATGCGCCGATATCTCCACATGCTTGCTTTGACACGATTCCCAGTCAACATCGACTTGTGTTTCATTAACTTTATATTCTAATACGCTGTTTGAAAGTAGTTCAGCCTCTATAGCTGCCCACACAGTTGAACCCGCTGGCGCCATGTTTCACTCCTAACAGGAAGTCGTGGCTGTTTTGAATCAATCTGATTGGCTGACAGGGTTTAGCTTAGCGCTACACTGCCCCCTATGGGTTTGGCATGTTTAACACAACGCTCAGGGGCAGATTTGTGCGGGTTCATGTGGATGAAGACTTTTCTGAAAACGACCCCATGTGTACGATATTACTTTAGATGATGTGGCGGAGATATTGGTTTTTACAAAGACCCGGCTACCTCTGGACAAGGCTTTTAGTGATACGTCTGCATACAGTCAGAGCTCCACAAACACAAATGGTGCTTTCAAAACAAAACCCACCCAGTTTTACCTGCTGTTAACAGAGTTGTTACCTGAGTCGGCACCCGTTATTTCGAGTTAGCTGTTATCTATTACCTGTTACTACCCAAGTTATTAATGATGTTATTACCTGATTTATTATCCAGTTACTGTAAACTGTGGGCAGAAACAGGTTTACAAACATCGGTTTGAACTTGTTGTTTTCACCATGAATATGAGTCTTATCACTATTGTTTGTTCCCGATAACCATAAACATTATGATATATCAATACAATCTACAACAAATTATTTTTAAAATGATTGGCATTAAATAAATAAAAGCAGTTTACTGTGTTAAAGGTTAGTTTCATATTTAGGATATTATAACATTTCTAAGGTGCTCCAGTCAAATGTTGATCAGCATCATAATCTGACCAATAATCTGTAATCTAGTCTGAAGGATGAACTTTGTTGCTCCCAGAGAAGCAGGTGGATTCAGTCTCTGCTGGGCCGGTTCTGATGTTCTGTTCTCCTCTCAGTCTCAGAACTCAGCAACAAGTTTTCGTTGGGAAAAGGTTGGATTTTATAACAGCACTAATCTGTTTATCCGGTGTCAGAGAGCCGTCCAGAGTTCGACCCATATTCTCCACAGCAGAGTAACTGCGGCCGGATTAGGAAGCTGGGGGCCCAGAACCTCCAGTGAACCGAAGGATTTTCCTTCAATTTCAGAAAGTTTAACTTCATTCAGGTCTGGATGTGATGAATGCGGATCTCTGCTCTGAACTTTAGCTGCTGAATAATAAGGAACCTTGCTGCTGTCAGAAGGTTGACCCCAGCATGCTCAATCTTAGCAGCAGGGGACCAGATATGGAGCCCTGGGGGACCCCAGAATGGGGGCGGGGCTACATTAGAGGAGTTAGCCCCCGGAATGTTTGCTAGAAGCAGAAGATGATGATCCAGGTGTGGAGTTAAATCTGGATGAAACTTGTAGGGGTGAAATTAGCATTCTCGCCCCTCAGGTTGTATGTTTATCATATTTCCCATCAGCCACTTGAATTTTAGGATGACAGCCATTTTTCAAGATGGCCGCCGTTTTTGAGCCTTTTAAACCAATTATTGCCATAAAATGCTCCCCACTTTCATGACTTGAATGAACTTTATGTCACATCAGATGTTTTCCACTTTGGTCGTCCTGTTCATCCAACTATGAAGTACTAATATGGAACAAAATCAGAAACTGAGGACTTTGCTGTTAGCGAGTCTCACAGCAGTCGCCACCTGGAAGGAGATGAAGATGAGAGACAGTCGTCTTGATGGGTAGCGTTAGCTTCTGCTAATTTTTGTATGTTTAGTGTTAGTTTCTGCTAATTTTTAATGTATTTAGTGGTTTAGCATTATCATAGTTAAAGTTCTTGTTTAGCGAATTAGTGGTTAGTGAAGCTAACTTTTTGGTTAGCTGTGCCCACCACTGTCAATAACTGCTGCTGATTTTAGTGCAAACATACATTCTCCATTACAACCATGGCAGCCATTTTGAAAAATATCCACCAGAAAAGGAAACACAAGATTAAGAAAATATGTATGATTTCTATGGTGGAAAGTATGTATTCAATGATTTGACACCAAATACATTCATCTAATTGGCAATTTTAGAGCAAAATTTAATTTTCCATGACAACCATGGTGGCCAACTTGAAAAATCAAAAAAGTATCAGTAAATATGATTTCTGTGGGTCCAATTATGTTTGATTTGACACCAAAAGTATTCATATGTGATAAACATTTGCAAATTTAGTGCAAAAATACACTTTCCTTGACAACCAAGGCGGCCATTTTGCATTTTTCAGTGGCTAATGGGATTTTTTTCAAAAAAGCGAGCCCCTGGGAACATCTGTGCCAAATTATGTTCTTGTATCCTCATATTCGACGATCGGCTGCACCACTGGAAGTAACGGTGGCCTGCAGATTTAGCATCATGTTTGTGTTCCTGCTCCTGTGTCTGAACTCAGGGTCGCTGTGCAGATGACCTGCACAAAGGCATCCAGAGCTCAGACGGGGGGGTGCGCTGCGATTCGCTGAAAGAGCTGGCGAGCATCTCGCGGGACGTGACCTTCGCTCAGGAGTTCATCAACCTAGACGGACACAACCTGCTGGTCCAGATAGTCGAGGACTCTAAAGAGTGAGTATGTTCTGTCTGTGAGACTGACCTGTGTCGAGCTCCAGACTTTTTGGCTCAGTTTCACCGTCTGACCCGTAGAATCAAGAAACCACTTCCATAGAACCTGTCTGACAGCATGAAGTAGGCAAAAAAAGACTCAAAATCTTACACGTCATCTAAAGAAATTCAAAAAAAGTCTCTGACGTCCATCAGTCTGGAGAACCTTCCAGAACCATCTCCAAGGTTCTGGGTCTCCAGAGAACCTCAGTAGAACCAGGATCCACACCTGGACCAGAAGTTCTGGCCGACCCACCAGAACTACTCCAGGAGCTCATCAGCGACTCATCCAGGAGGTCCAGAAGAACCAGAACAACATCTGGAGCTCTGCAGGCCTCAGCTAAGGTCAGAGGTCATGGTTCAGCAATAATGAGGAGAGAAAATGGCCTCCATGGGCGAGTTCCTGGACCAGAACCGCTGCCGACCCAGAAGAACCGTTTACCAGGGTTACCTGTTGTTGACAGTTATTAGCAAAACGTGGCGTCGGCCCTTTTCCAGAGTCTTTGAGCGATTGTCAGCGTCCCGCCTCCACAGCAACACGTGATGGTTACATGACGTCCCGTCCAGTAAAGCCCATCAGGTTCTGCAGCAGGACGGCGATCCACAGCACACCAGCGTGTCGTGGATGTCCTAGTCAAAGTCCGGAGCTTTGTCTGACAGAGGTGCTGCAGCCGGACCTTCAACAGGCCGTTCCTGCTGAATGAAATCAGTTCAGCAGGTCAAAGGTCATCCCCGGTGATGCTGGAGACTCGTGAAGTCCTACGGAAACTTGATGCTGAACCTTCTGGAGGCGTTCCTGGAAGCTCCTGAACCAGGAGGGACGTTTTCGTCCAGAGCGTCTCAGATGTTGGAGGATGTGCAGTGAGGAGGTAACGATGTGCCTCTGTGTTTCTGCCCAGGAACAACCAGATCATGACCCACACTCTGACCGGCTTCATGGAGCTCATGGATCATGGGATCGTTTCCTGGGAGAACCTCTCTGCCGTCTTCATCAAGAAGGTTCTTCACGCTCCGCTCCGTCTGCTCCACCAGGTTCTTCTTCTGGTGCTCGAAACTGAGTTTTTGCTCTTTTCCCCGTCAGATCGCCGGCTTCGTCAACGCCAAGTCCACAGAGGAATCCATGCAGCAGGTGTCCCTGGACATCCTGGAGAACATGGTCCTGAGCAGCCGCAAGCTCTTCTTTCAAGTCAAGCAGGAGGTCACCATGGAGAGGCTCATCGCTCACCTGCAGGTGTAAGTGCGACGGGACGGCTTCCTCTCCGGGCTGAGGCGGCGTCTCCGAAGGTCCCGGTGAGCCCGAAGGCTGCTGGGCGGCGCCTCTAACGCTCCGTCTTCATCTGGTTTCAGGGCGAACCAGCAGATCCAGACCAAAGCCATGGCTCTGCTGATGGCCTTGCTGCAGACAGCTGAAGACTCAGACAGACAGGTACTGGTTCTGGTTCTGGTCCAACATATTCTACTCTAGCTTCCCAGGATGCAGGGACGGCTGCTTGACGTGCCTGAGGGAGACGTTGAACAAAATCTGGACCTTCGAAGTTAATACGGATCCATTCTGCTGATGCTCGATATATCGGCATCGGTAAAACCCGCCGATATTAACGACCGATATTTATTACCGCCTTGTTGGCGTTTGCGTTTCAGGAGGGGGTTGGTCATGTGGCGTTTGTTTGGTCATGTGACAGGGATGCAGCGCAGGACTGGAGGATGTTTACTGAAGCAGGGAACGGTGCTGAAAGGCTAGAGAAATGTATATTAATATCGGTTATCGGCCATAACGGCGGCATTAATATAGCAGCCCAAATGTTCGTGTCGGTGATCTTAGATTCTCAGGGACGTCAGTGATAAACGGCCCAGTCGGAATATTTTGATCAGAATGGGAGGGTCGCTTATGCCGATCGCATGTTGACGCACGTTATTCTGGCCTGACTGCGCAGGTGTCTGCTGTGTGACGCAGGAACACCAGCAACATCCTGAGTCGCAGCTCCGCAGGCGCAGCTCCGCGCTCAGGGACAGTGAGGCAGACGTCACGCTCAGACGACGGGGATGAGAGCCTCCTGTCAGTTCCCAAAACCATGGCAAAAAAACCTGATAAAAGAGCAGGGGGGCTCAGTGCGACCGCTCCGACAGCGAGGGGCTTCATTAGGGAGTTCAGTAACTTCTCAATATGTAAACGCTATATGTTTGGATTATTTAATCTATTGATTATGTCTTACAAGCTTGTTCTGGTGCGCCTCTTCCTACCACACTTTTTCCTTCCACTCAACCTTCCTTTAATATGCTTGGGTGCAGCCCAGCTTCTTTAGTGGAGGGAGACGGTGAGGAACAGAATATTTCTCCATGAGACACAGAAGGATCAGATTTCGGGACCAAAATGAAGCAAAATGAATCCCTGGAATATTTCTGTCCATGTGATGAGTCTCTGTAATATCTGATCTTCAGTTTTTTAATTGAATTTCTGAAATGAAATAACTTTTTAAGATTTATTGAAATAGAAAACTCTGAGTGTTGATGGGCGTTCCTGGTTCTGCTGCGTTTAGAGATAAATAAAACCGGCCAATCGGGACTGGAGCAGCTCTGCTGAGCAGCGTTCAGGGTTCTGGGGCCCAGACGAGGCTCCTCGCTGTGGAGTCCAGAGCCGAGGAGACGTTCTCAGCTTGTTCCTGGATTGGTTCAGGGCGTTTCTGAAGCTGTTGGAGGCTGGAGCTGGGTCTTCCACCAGATGCTCCTCAGCTGTAGAAACATCTCGTATGTCTTGCGCTGAGACGGGTAAACGGCGCTCCAGGGTGAAGGAGGAGTTTTCCCAGACAGTCTGGACGTGGTCCAGCCGTCCCTGCTGTCCCTCCGTCTTCGTCGCTCATGGAGCAGCAACAGTGGCTCCTTTCATTCCTCCGTCTCCTTCCAGTCCGGCTCTCTTTGTTCATCAGTTTTCATTCTGCAGAAGGTCAACAGTCCCAGCCTTCTTATCAGCAGATCCGTTGTGACGCCAGAGATGCTTGTACCACCTAGAGGTCAAAGTCTCTCCACACAGAAGCTGTATTCAGTGGCTGGCGCTCTACCGCCCCCTGCTGTCAGGATGTGTCTCTGCGCCGCAGTCAGACGCCTCTTCTTCTCTCTTCCAGGACATGTTTGCCTTCCTGAACAAGAAGAACCTCCGTCAGTACATCTACAAGGTGAGCAGTTCCTCCGTCTCCAGTCACCGATGGCGGGGGACGCACTGAGGGACACGTTCAGGTCCGGTGAACTTCTGCGTTTGTGTTTGAGCAGAACATCATCCTGAGCTCCAGTCCGGTCCAGGATGAGATGGCGCACTACCTCTACGTCCTGCAGTCGGTCACCCTGAACCACCTGGAGGCCCGCATGAAGACGCCGCTGGACTGTTACAGCCAGGTGGGACGCCGCCGTCTCCAAACCGTCTCCATGTCATGATTCTGGACGGTTGGTTGATTCATCCATCCATCCGTACATACGGTGGCCGACAGGTGCAAACGCGCTGCAATCGCATGGATGATGCAAACTCCAAAACACAAATGCAACAGAAAAACGCTGCAAACAAAAAATGCTGCAACCACAGGAAACAGAAGCAAAAGGCTCCCCCTAGTGGTGTGGAGGACTTCAGTTTTGTGGCGCAAGTTTGCAGCATTTCATACTTGATATTTTTACTAATTGCCCGTTTTCCTCCTTGGGCCCTTTTCCTGTGATTGCAGCATTTTTCGTTTGCACTGCTTTACTGTTGTGTTTGCTTTTTTGTATTTGTGTGTTTTGGAGTTTGCATCATTCATGTGTTTGCAGCTCGTTTCACTGTTTGCTGCATGTCTGCACCTCTTGGCCTCCATCCATCCATAAATTCATGGACCTTGAGAGTCTTTTCCATGAGAACTGAAACCTGTTTGAGAAACAGATTACAGATCTCGGCTGAACTATGAGGCCGTTTTAATCACGAATGTTTCAGAACCGTTTCAGATTCTTGTTTGTGTGTCGTTTTCTGGTTCCAGGACCAGAGGGAGGCGCTTCACGACCTGCGGCAGGCGGCGTTTGAGACCGAGAGCGAGAACAGCCTGAGTAATGAACGACGGCGCTCGCTGTGCGCCAAGGAGTTCAAGAAGCTGGGTTTCTCTGTAAGCGGCCCGGTTCTGACCTGGTTCTAGGGTTAAAACCTGGTTCCGATCAGTTTCTAGGGTTCTGACCAGATTCTAACCTGGTTCTAACCAGGTTCTGACCTGGTTCTAACCTGGTTGTCAGGTTCTAACCAGATTCTAACATGGTACTAGGGTTCTAACCTGGTTCAGGGGTTCTGACCAGGAGTTCCAGTGTCTCTAAGTTGTTCCGGTTTCTTCCAGAACAACAGTAACCCGGGCCAGGACCTGGTGAGGACGCCTCCCGGGCTGCTCGCTCTGGACACCATGCATTACTTTGCTACGCGCTACCCCGACGCCTACAGCAGGGTGAGCGCCGCGTTTCGTTTCATTCATAGCATCCGTGAGGATGAAAATAAGACGCAGCTGATTATTTTGCTGCACAAACCTCGACGCGTGTCCAGAAGCTGAGCTGAGATCTGTGATGTGTTGCAGTTCGTCCTGGAGAACAGCAGCCGAGAGGACAAACACGAGTGTCCGTTCGCCAGGAGCAGCATCCAGCTCACACTCATCCTCTGTGAAATCCTTCGGATAGGAGACACCCGTAAGCTCCGCTGCAACCTGCTGCGACCCTCTGCATCAGCGCTGCAACCTGCTGCCATCTGAGCTGCAACTCTGCTGCAACCTCTTCACCTGTGCTGCAACATGTTGCATCTGAGCTGCGACGCTGCTGCATCTGTGCTGCGACGCTGCTGCATCTGTGCTGCGACGCTGCTGCATCAGAGCTGCAACCTCTTAATCTGAGCTGCAACATGCTGCATCTGTGCTGCGACTCTGCTGCATCAGAGCTGTGACCTCTTAATCTGAGCTGCGACTGCTGCATCTGAGCTGCTGCGATGCTGCTGCGATGCTGCTGCATCTGTGCTGCGACGCTGCTGCATCAGAGCTGCAACCTCTTAATCTGAGCTGCAACATGCTGCATCTGTGCTGCGACTCTGCTGCATCAGAGCTGCAACCTCTTAATCTGAGCTGCAACATGCTGCATCTGTGCTGCGACTCTGCTGCATTAGAGCTGCGAGTCTGCTGCATCAGAGCTGCGAGTCTGCTGCATCAGAGCTGCGACCTCTTAATCTGAGCTGCAACATGCTGCATCTGTGCTGCGACTCTGCTGCATTAGAGCTGCGAGTCTGCTGCATCAGAGCTGCGACCTCTTAATCTGAGCTGCGACTCTGCTGCATCTGAGCTGCTGCGATGCTGCTGCATCAGAGCTGCGACGCTGCTGCATCTGTGCTGCGACGCTGCTGCATCTGTGCTGCGACGCTGCTGCATCAGAGCTGCAACCTCTTAATCTGAGCTGCAACATGCTGCATCTGTGCTGCGAGTCTGCTGCATCAGAGTTGCGAGTCTGCTGCATCAGAGCTGCGACCTCTTAATCTGAGCTGCGACTGCTGCATCTGAGCTGCTGCGATGCTGCTGCATCAGAGCTGTGACGCTGCTGCATCTGTGCTGCGACGCTGCTGCATCTGTGCTGCGACGCTGCTGCATCAGAGCTGCAACCTCTTAATCTGAGCTGCAACATGCTGCATCTGTGCTGCGACTCTGCTGCATCAGAGCTGCAACCTCTTAATCTGAGCTGCAACATGCTGCATCTGTGCTGCGACTCTGCTGCATCAGAGCTGCAACCTCTTAATCTGAGCTGCAACATGCTGCATCTGTGCTGCGACTCTGCTGCATTAGAGCTGCGAGTCTGCTGCATCAGAGCTGCGAGTCTGCTGCATCAGAGCTGCGACCTCTTAATCTGAGCTGCGACTCTGCTGCATCTGAGCTGCTGCGATGCTGCTGCATCAGAGCTGCGACGCTGCTGCATCTGTGCTGCGACGCTGCTGCATCTGTGCTTCGATGCTGCTGCAACCTGCTGCATCAGAGCTGCGTGTGCGCTGCGACTCCGCTGCCGCCCGCCCTGTGCTCCCTAACGTTCCGGTCTCGCTGGTCCTGCTGCAGCCTCGGAGACGGGATCCAGCTACCACCCCATCTTCTTCAGCCAGGACCGGCTGCTGGAGGAGCTCTTCTGCGTCTGCATCCAGCTGCTCAACAAGACCTGGAAGGAGATGCGCGCCACGCAGGAGGACTTCGACAAGGTCAGCCCCCCGAGCTGGAAACGGCTCGGGTACAAAAACCGAGATGTGTTGACGAGTCAGAGGGACGGGAGCCCTGCAGGCCTGCTGCTGCTGCTGCCGTCCTCTGACCTTTGAGCCCCCCCGCACTCCCTTGTTCTCTCAACATCTAAACCGGGGGGGTGTCCAAACTTTTAGCAACAGTCATGTTAAAAGTCGTTGTGGGCCACAAACATTTAATTTCTTTTGTTGTAAAAAAACGCAGCCAAACAAACTAAACCGCTTCGGTGATGAAGCGCCGCAGCCTGATTCCGAAACAGAATCTGAAAATCTTGTTCGAGTTGTTCCAGAAGAAGGCGGTCCGGTCTGTGGCTGCTGGGCTTTAGTTTAAACCCTCCTGTTTAGCCTGCGCTAATAATGAATGGGCCGCAGTTCTGCGTCTGGACGTCTGTGGAGCATCACATTAAAATGAAAGCGAAAACTGTGGTTCATTACGATGAAGAGTTTGTGTTGCTCAAGGTTTCCATTTTAAGACTGGTTTCATTCGTCTGCATCCTTTTATTTTAATCAGTGAAACTTTCACTTTAACGTGTTGTAAATGCATCACCATTGGCAGTCTGGTGAAACAAAACTTTGCTGTTCTGACATTGTGGCCAAGGGCCACACAGAATCATTCCAAGGGCCGCAGATGGCCCCCGGGCCGCACTTTGGGCACCCCTGATCTGAAGATGATGTGAATGTTTTGGGTGAAGGCAGAAGGACCTTCGTGCCAAAAGCTCCACGCCGACTGCAGAGGAACAGCAGACCCACAGTGAAACATGGCGGTGGGAGCGTCATGCTGTGGGGGTTTTGACCCGAAACCTTCAGGTGTCTTAGAGTCCGGGTCTGACGTGAGGTCAGATCCGCTGAGATCGGGTCGGAACCAGAATTTATCCCTGACCTTTGACCTTCTCCCACCGTCGGCTGAAGCCGGATGCTCAGCCTCCTCCTCATAAAGCCGGGTGACCTCCTGACCTTTCCTGGAGCGGTCCGGGGTTTTGTTTCCGTCCCGGGTCGAGGACAAAGGGGCTTTAGGCTGGACAAAGAGAAACGTGTTGAGGGGCAGAAACGGGACGAGTCCAGGAACCGGCAGCGGCGCTGGCAGCATAAACGCGGTCGGTCGGAGCAGGAAGGGCCGGTGAGTCTGCAGCCTGGAATTAGGTTCCTGTATTTTCCAGGTGGAGAGAAGAAAAGAGAGAAAAGGGAACAATAACCGTGTTCAGAGTTTATTCCCATCTAGAAGCCCCATCGGTTCCACATCTAAACCTCTAGAAGCTTCTTCCACACATCCGTCGGAAACCCTCGACCAGTGGGGTCCACGTGTTTTGCTATGAGGCCAAAATCGTTACGTTAAAGCGCCTCAGGCCACAAATATGTTTTAAAAATATATATAACATTCCTTAAACAAAGTTTTTGTGCCTTTTTTTAATTTTATCTGCTCAGTAATAAACCAAAAAATAGTTATTATTAAAATCAACAAAGTAGTCTGATTTTTACAGAAAACAGATCAGTAAATCATTATAGATACAAAACAAAAATGTCTTCCACTAGCATGAGACAGGCCCACACTTTCTGCATTTCTTGGGTTGATTTTTTTATTTGGGCTGCAAGATTTGCTTTTGAGTAAAAGCAGGTCAATAATTGAGGTTTTAGTTCCTCCAAAATTAAGATGAATGCAAAATCTGTGCTAAATGGGAATCTATTTTTTGAACTTAATATTTTTTTAAAGAAAATTTTATTGATATGTGAAAAAGTGTCCATCTGCTTCAACCAACTATGCTTTCAGGCCAGATTTCCTCAATTCTAGAATTGAGGTCGGGAGGGCCGCCCGAAATGCTAAAGGGGGCCGGAAATGGCCCCCGGACCGCACTGTGGACACCCCTGCTTTCCACCCTCAGAGTGAACTGAAACAGACGGAAACTAATATCGACTTGGAAAATGTGTTGGGACCAAGGTGACTAACGAACGAAAACGAGACGTAAAAAACATTTTCATTCACTGAAATAAAATGAATCAAAACAAGGCTTTGCAATAAAAGGAAAACTAACTGAGACTGTAACAGCGTTCACAAAACTAACTAAAACTAACTAAAATGAGTAGATAGGATGTGCTCAGTTGTAGTTTGTGCCTCATGAGTGTGAAGTCTGGTTTCCAGTTGTTCTGTTCCTTGCTGTGCCTCTTTCTGCCACCAGACGGCGCTACGTCGGTCCACAGCCAGCCTCGGGAGAAAGCACCAGGGTCCAGGGTGGGGTTACTGTGAACAGATAACTGTTCTAGATACTGGTGGGACTCATGTTTTCAGTCTCGGCTCTGGTCTGTAACTGGTATAATCGATCAGTCAGCTTTATGGAAACCATGAGCTACATTCGGTTACAGTGAGGTCAGTCAGCCTTCTTGCCAAACAGGAAGTTTGGCAATAAACAGACAATAAATATAAATATAACATGATTAAAAGTGACTCAGTGCTCAATGCTTTAAAATAGGGGTGTCCAAGGTGTGGCTCAGGGGCCATTTGGGGCCCCTGGAATGATTTTGTGCACAGCAGAGGTGGTTGATGCAGGTGGAAACTTTTTATTTTTAATTGGGCTAAAATTATTACTAACAAAATTAAATCTTCTTAAAATACAAAGTATTCATCCTTAAATAACCACATTTTTTGCATTCTGTTGCGAAGACAACATCCAGGACAGACTGACCAAAGTCCTGTCTTTACTGCGGTGAACTAACGTTCCAACAAATGTCTTTTCATAGAGCAAACCTGCAGAACCCTTGTTAAGTTCTGGCTCTGCAGCAGTTTACACATCTCTGTCCAGCAAAGCATCTGACTGTTTAATTAAACTGCTACATTGCTGAGCAAGCTCAAGAAACATCATGGTTTGAGTTTTATTAGAAATATTACATTTTTTGGCCTGCATGTCCTTGTGACCTGACAGTTTTGACCCACGTGGCAAAAAGTATGAACACCCCTGCTTTAAAATATTACAGCACTGATTCAAATACAGTTTCCTCACTGGAACAAGATAAAAATGAGCAAGAATTTTAAAGAGCAATGGTAAAAATGTGCTAAATTAATATAATAAAAACTAAACAAACTAATGAAAACTAAACTAAAAATAAAAACTAAACTGAAACTAGTCAAAACTATTTAAAACTAATCAAAAATTAACTGGGACTAAACATTCTCCAAAAGTAAACATTAGAGTAAAAAAGTGGTTAAAACTAATGAAAACTAAAATGGAACTGAAAATCTGAAGTCAAAACTAAATAAAATTCAAGCTAATCATAAACTGTTGAATCATTAAAACCACGGTTAGAGCTGTGGATGAAGGAGAGGAGGAGGGAACACATGATGGGAACACATCCGTGTGCTGGCGGTCATACATGTGCTGCAGGCAGCAGAGGCAGCTGACAGGCAGCCCTCCTATTGGTCGGCTGAGCTCCATGGGGGGGGGATTATCCGGGTGTCTGTTTACTAAACAGCCAAAGGTTCAGCAGCAGCAGCTCCGGTCCGGTCAGTAGCTCCGGTCCGGTCAGCAGCAGCTCCGGTCCGGTCAGCAGCTCCGGTCCGGTCAGCAGCAGCAGCAGCTCCGGTCCGGTCAGCAGCTCCGGTCCGGTCAGCAGTAGCTCCGGTCCGGTCAGCAGCAGCAGCAGCTCCGGTCCGGTCAGCAGCTCCGGTCCGGTCAGCAGCAGCAGCAGCTCCGGTCCGGTCAGCAGCTCCGGTCCGGTCAGCAGCTCCGGTCCGGTCAGCAGCAGCAGCAGCTCCGGTCAGGTCAGCAGCAGCTCCGGTCCGGTCAGCAGCAGCTCCGGTCCGGTCGGTGGACTCGCTCCTCTCCCGGCATGGACCCGGTCTCTGCTTCCTGTCCTGCTCAGCGGCGCTGAACGGGGAGAGCTGGAGGTGAGCGCGGCCCCGGCCCAGACGTCCTGCAGCGGGGAGCAGAGGTTTCTGCACCTCTACGGGCCGAGCTGAACCAGAGAGGAGGACCTCAGTTGCACGGGGAGGGGGCGAAGGCCGTCTGCAGGAGCTGCTTGTGTCTCCATGCTGGTTCTGGTCGGGTCAGGTTCTGCCGTCGGGTTGCTGTGGTGAGGATCTGAGCTTCTCTGGAGGCGGAGCCTGATTGATTTTCCTCCGTGTTTCACTGATGGCTTCAGATCCGAAAGGCAGCGGCTGCAGACCTGACCCGGATCCAGGATCGCTGCCTGGTTCTGACCCGGCCATCTGGGTTCTGCTTCAGCTCATGAAGGTTCATAGAACCCCTGAAGAACTAGATGGATCTGGGCCCGGATGTGTTCAGTGGAGGTCCGGTTCAGCCTTCCTCACCTGGGCCATGTATCTGAGAACTGAACACCTGGTTTTACTGGGTTCTGCTGGGTTCTACTGGGTTCCTCCGGGTAGACGTGTCTGATCTGGACTGGATGGTTCTACATGAAACATGACTGGAAAGCTCAGTTTGAGACCAGCAGCTCCGGTTTGGAGCCTCAGGACCAGTTTGGAGCCTTGATCTTAAAGGGTCTAGACCAGAGGTCAGCGCCCTGCGGCTCCAGAGCCGCCGTGGCTCTCTGGCCCCTCCGCCCGCTGTGGCTCTCTGGCCCCTCCGCCCGCTGTGGCTCTCTGGCCCCTCGCCGTGGCTCTTTGGCCCCTCCGCCCGCTGTGGCTCTCTGGCCCCTCGCCGTGGCTCTTTGGCCCCTCCGCCCGCCATGGCTCTCTGGCCCCTCGCTGTGGCTCTTTGGCCCCTCCGCCTGCCGTGGCTCTTTGGCCCCTCCGCCCGCCGTGGCTCTCTGGCCCCTCGCCGTGGCTCTTTGGCCCCTCGCTGTGGCTCTCTGGCCCCTCGCCGTGGCTCTTTGGCCCCTCCGCCCGCCGTGGCTCTTTGGCCCCTCCGCCTGCCGTGGCTCTTTGGCCCCTCTGCCCGCCGTGGCTCTTTGGCCCCTCCGCTCGCCGTGGCTCTTTGGCCCCTCCGCCCGCCGTGGCTCTCTGGCCCCTCGCCGTGGCTCTTTGGCCCCTCGCTGTGGCTCTCTGGCCCCTCGCCGTGGCTCTTTGGCCCCTCCGCCCGCCGTGGCTCTTTGGCCCCTCCGCCCGCTGTGGCTCTCTGGCCCCTCGCCGTGGCTCTTTGGCCCCTCCGCCCGCCATGGCTCTCTGGCCCCTCGCCGTGGCTCTTTGGCCCCTCCGCCCGCCGTGGCTCTTTGGCCCCTCCGCCTGCTGTGGCTCTTTGGCCCCTCTGCCCGCCGTGGATCTCTGGCCCCTCCGCCCGCCGTGGATCTCTGGCCCCTCGCTGTGGCTCTTTGGCCCCTCCGCTCGCCGTGGCTCTTTGGCCCCTCCGCCTGCTGTGGCTCTTTGGCCCCTCCGCTCGCCGTGGCTCTTTGGCCCCTCCGCCCGCCGTGGCTCTCTGGCCCCTCGCCGTGGCTCTTTGGCCCCTCCGCCCGCCGTGGCTCTCTGGCCCCTCGCCGTGGCTCTTTGGCCCCTCCGCCCGCCGTGGCTCTTTGGCCCCTCCGCCCGCTGTGGCTCTCTGGCCCCTCGCCGTGGCTCTTTGGCCCCTCCGCCCGCCGTGGCTCTTTGGCCCCTCCGCCCGCCGTGGCTCTTTGGCCCCTCCGCCCGCCGTGGCTCTCTGGCCCCTCGCCGTGGCTCTCTGGCCCCTCGCCGTGGCTCTTTGGCCCCTCCGCCTGCCGTGGCTCTCTGGCCCCTCGCCGTGGCTCTTTGGCCCCTCCGCCCGCCGTGGCTCTCTGGCCCCTCGCCGTGGCTCTTTGGCCCCTCCGCCTGCCGTGGCTCTTTGGCCCCTCCCGCGGTGCTTTTGAGCTCCAGCGCTGCTGTATTTTAACGTTTCTTGGCCTCCGCCTTCATTCCCGTGTTTGTGGCAGCGGCCCTGCTTGGAGTTTTGAAAACGTATCTGATGTTCATGAAGCGTCTCTGCCAGATGCTCAGGGAACTGCCTGCTGCACTGTCGCCGTGTGTTTTGAAGCATTTCACCAGGAAAGCTCGATGGAAAAATTCAAATTAACTTCCTTATTAAAGTTTTGACGCTGGCTGGAGGTTTTCTGACACAGCTAACGCGCTAAAAAGGAGATGGAACAAGTTGGCCGACGAGGTTCTGATGTAGCGAACTTTCGCATCCGCTGGTGGATCTGTGCCTTACCAGAGGCACCAAACTCCACGCTGTTTGCTGCAGCCGTGCGTAGCGTCAACATCTGACGACATCACGCTCGGCGTCACCTGGTCGGTTCGTTCCAAACCAGTCGAGGGAAACTCAGTTTGGGCTTTACTGCCGTCACTTCCGCCCCCTGGTGGCCGTTTCAGACAGCATCGCCCCCCCGCCGGTCGGACCGGTTCCTGCGGAGGCGCCGTTCTGTCCGACATCGACTTTAAGAAATTTTTATGGTTGAGCCCAGAATTATTCATACCTCTGGCAGGTTTGTATTTAAATTCAACCAAGAAGTTTGGTTGTGAAGTTGATTTCTTTCTAAAGATAATGAAACGATGTAAAAAGAATTTTATTGATGTTTTATTTTGATAATGACTTGTCAGAAATCATTAGCTCCCATGTAAATAATGGGCTGAAATGATTTGTTGCCGTTCCAGAAATCACTGAGTAAAGCTGCTCCTCCATGTTCAGGTGATGCAGGTGGTGAAGGAGCAGATCACCAGGACGCTGGCCAGCAAGCCCACCTCCCTGGAGCTCTTCAAGAACAAAGTGAACGCTCTGAACTACAGCGAGATCCTGAAGCTGCGGCAGACGGAGCGGCTGCACCAGGAGGAGACGCTCGCTCCGCCCGTCCTGTCAGTACCCGCCGCCTTCTGCCAGCACGCTGGCATCTCCGCTTCTCTCACGTTTCAGCATGGGGGCCAACAGCGTCCAGCTGAAAGTACTCCGGGGGCCGCAACATGTTTAGTGGTTTTCTTCCAAAACTTTTTTACCTTTTGGTTTTTACCCACTAAATAAGAAACTAAACACAATATTTTAATGAAATAAAGTATCAGATTTTACAGGTTGGCCAGATAAAAACAAAAATCAGTGAGCCATATCCTAAACTTTTCATCTTTTCCTAGATTTATTTTGTGTCTTTTCAGCAACAAGAACAGGAAGTGACTCACTCTTGCTTTATTTAGCCAGGTCTATTAAATGGGCGTGGCCAAGTCCACATTTTCCTCTGTCTCTTCTTCTGTCTCTGCTCCGTCTTCTCCAGCCTCCAGTCGGTCGTGGCAGATGGCTGCTGGTACTGAGCCTGGTTCTGGTTCTGCTGGAGGTTTCTTCCTGTTAAAGGGGAGCTTTTCCTCTCCACTGTCGCTACATGCAAGCTCGCTATGAGGGATTGCTGGAAAGTCAACGGCTCAACGCCATGCTGTCGCCCCCTGCTGGTCAGGAGGAGTGATGCCGCAACGACTCGATGCTCTGCTGGGTTTCCTCAGAAACTTTTTAAACTTTTCGATACGACATGTTGTTGGCGCTATAGAAATAAACTAAACTGAACTGAATTCTAGTAAAAGCCAGCAAATTTTTTTGTCCCTATTACTAATGAATTAAATTAAAAACTGAAACTTGGAGAAATACTTTGTGTTGCATCTTAAATTTCCCACTTCAGTTTATTTCTACAGAACCAGTTTGCAACACGTCGTCTCTCTAGAAAAAGTCTTTTCAGTTCAGTCGTCCAGTCGTTCCAGTTGATCCCAGTTATCAACCAGTGCTTTAAGCTCAGTTTATTGTTCAAATTAGTTCAGAAAGTTTCTGAGGAAACCCAGCAGAGCATCGAGTCGTTGAGCCGCAGCATCGCTCCTCCTGACCAGCAGGGGGTGACAGTGGAGAGGAAAAACTCCCCTTTAACAGGAAGAAACCTCCAGCAGAACCAGAACCAGGCTCAGTACCAGCAGCCATCTGCCACGACCGCCTGGAGGTTGGAGAAGACGGAGCAGAGACACAGGAAGAGACAGAGGAACTGGCCCAGGAGTACTTTCTATGTTAAAGGAAAATAAAGTTAATGTTTAGCAGATGGCAGCATCATCTCAGCTGAAGCGCTCCTCCAGGAAGGCATCACAGCCAAACAGAACCCAGACCAGGTGCACCTTCTATGGAGAGGAAATAACTGAGAGAACATTTTAATTTGTGTGTTTATTTCAAATCGAGGGCCGCCCAGAAGCGTTCTGAGGGCCACGGATGCTCTAGAGGCTCCGCCCAGTTTCCACCCGTATGAAAGCAGCTGCTGTTTGTCAGTAAACTCTGGCTGCGGCAGCGTTGTCCTGCGGGGGGGTTCATGAAGGCCTCTGAGTGACAGCTGGACGGGTTCCAGACCCTGAAAGCTGCGTCTTGTTTTCCAGCGAGCTGAAGGAGCGGCTGAAGCCCGAGCTGCTGGAGCTGATCCGCCAGCAGCGCCTCCACCGCCTGTGCCAGGGAACCATGTTCAGGAAGATCAGCAGCCGCCGCAGGCAGGGTGGGGGCACGCCTCTCGCAGCTCCTCACACTCCTTCATCTTCATGTTTGTTAATAACCGTTCTCTCTGCTGCCTCAGACAAACTGTGGTACTGCCGCTTGTCGCCCAATCACAAGATGCTCCATTACGGCGACGTGGAGGAAGACGCGGAGAACCCGGCCATAGAAACGCTGCAGGAGAAGAGTGAGTAGAAGAAGAAATCTGCTTCCTGCTCTCAAACGGCTCTGAGATGCCAACAGGAGGTCAGGATCAGCTTGGAGGAGAAACATCAGCTGCTTGGTTTTTAGTTTGATCTTTAAAACAAAAATCTACAAGCTGAAACCAGAAGTTTACATACACCTGTCTGAGTCAGAACCAAATAGAATCACCTAAATTATTTCTGTTTGCTAAAAGCCTCAATAATAAGAAGGAATCTGTCAGAGATTATTTATTAATGTCTTCCAGATCAGAAGTTTACAAACAGAACGATCACTGTCTCTTTAAACAATGAGGCAGTGGCGTAGCGAGCTTTTCAAAAGTGTGGGGGTGTGAGTTGACGGGTACTGCACAGTTTTAAATCGTGCGTTTTAAATATAACCTAAGATGCACAAGGCATCATGGAGCTGCTCCAGTCTGGTTCCTCATGGGAACTATCTCCTGATGCTGGTCATCTGGTCAACTTCAGACACGATGGGAACGTCCAGCCATCGTCCCGCTCAGGAAGGAGACGGGTTCTGGTCCCAGAGACGGACGGGTTCTGGTCCAGAATGAGCGGATCGAGCCCAGAACCAAAGCCAGAGACCTTGTGAAGATGCTGCTGAAGCTGGTCAGACAGAGTCATGATCCTCAGCGAAACGGGTCCTGGACCCACCTGGGCTGAAAGGCCGCTCAGCGAGGAGGAAGCCATCAGCCCAGAGGAGACATGGAAAGACAGGCTGCCGTTTCCAGACGTCCACAGGGACAAAGACCTTCATTCCTGGAGACATGTCCTGAGGTCTGAGGAGACTAAAGTGGAGCTGTTTGGACGTAACGAGCATCGTTACACCTGGAGGAAAAACAGCGACGCCTGGACCGTCCTGACTGTGAAGTACGGTGGTGGCAGCAGCATGCTGTGGGGCTGTTCTGCTGCAGGAGGAACTGGTGCACTTCATAAACTAGATGGAATCATTGAAGCAACATCTAAAGTCATCAGCCAGGAAGGTGAAGCTCGGGTCCAAACAGGTCTTCTAGATGGACGATGTCCCTCAGCGTCCAATCAGATTAGAAACGAGGTGACTCGAGGAAAATATGTGGGCAGAGCTGAAAGGATGTGAGAGCGAGGCAGCCTCCAAACCTGACCCGGTTCTACCGGTTCTGTCAGGAGGAACGGATCAGAACTCCAGTAAACTATGGTGAGAAGCTTCTGGAAGGAAACCCAGAACATCTGAGCCAAGTCATCCAGTTCAAAGGCAACGCTACCAAATACTGAGGAGGTGTATGCAAACTTCTGACCTTGAAGGCATTAGTAAATAATCTGACAGATCCGTTCTCTCATTATTGAGGCTTTTAGTAAATATTAATCATTTCGGTGATTCTGACCTGAAACCAGAGAAGTTTGGTCTGATGGTGTATGTAAACTTATGGTTTCAGTTGCTGCTGAAATAATATCAAAATATCAGGATGGATGAGCATTTAATATCATTTTATCCCTTCAATACTGAAAGACTGAAGACGCAGCAGGAAAGGAAAATGAACAGATCAATAATTAGACGTTTTTAGGATGAACTGATGATGATGAAGGATTTACTGGGGTGTGCAAACTTTTTGTCATGTGGGCCAAAATCATCAGCTCAAAAGAACTCGCAGATCAAAAACTTTCATTTTTAAAAACTAAAATCACCCAACACGCTGCGATTTTATTTTTTTTTACCCACTCAATAAACTGTTGGAATTAAGCAAATTATCAGATTTTTTTGCAGAAATCAGATCACAGATCCAAAACTTCAGGTGGTTTTTGTCCAGTTTGTTTGTTATTCTGGGCTCGATTGAAGGAAACTGAATAAATATTTCATCTATTCTGGCTCAGTTTTTAATCCAGCAGCTAAAAGCAGACCTGGCTGCGCCAAGCTGGACTTCAGAGGACAAGTCAGTGAGTAGATGTGGTCCTGGTTACCATGACAACAGAAGGGAACCAGAGGACCTGTGTTGCATCGGACATTTTTAAAGGTTTTAATTTAAAAGTCGTAGTTTTGTCCAAAAGTGTTCTGGAACTGTGGTTGGGGGGCCGCCCCGGGCCCCAGTTTGAACAGCCTGGCATCGGCTGTGGATTTGTATTTTGTGCTGAATGAAAGTTCCCGCGGGGTGAGAGATGATCGGTCGTATTTCCTGTCTCGCTGCAGTTCCAGTGGCCGATATCAAAGGTTTGCTGACGGGGAAGGACTGTCCTCACATGAAGGAGAACAAAGGCAAGCAGACCAAGGTCAGTCCGCCTCTTCTTCTATGGTTTCCCTGCTGTCAGACGCCGAGTTAAAGGAGCCGTCTGCTCTGCTGCTGCAGGAGGTCCTGGATCTGGCGTTCAGCATCACCTACGACGTGGAGGAGTGCAGCCTGAACTTCATCGCCCCCTCCAGGACAGACGTGAGTATGACTCCCATTCAGATTCCTGCTGCTTCTGCTTCTCCCTGCTGGTCCCAACGTCTCCCATCTGTCAGTTCTGCTTGTGGACAGACGGACTGAGCGTCCTCCTGGGGAGGGACATGAGCAGCGAATCCATGCGCAGCGAGCTGGAGATCCTTCTGTCCATGGAGATTAAGCTCCGCCTCCTGGACCTGGAGAACGTTCCCATCCCCGACAGCGCTCCCGTTATTCCCAAACCTCCCAGCAACTACAACTTCTGCTACGACTTCAGCCAGACGGAGCAGTAGGCGGGTTCTGGCCCGGGTTCTTCTTCTTCTCGTCTGACAGATTTCAACTTTATCGCGGCGGTTCGGTGGAGGCGTGAGGAGGAAACGACCCAGAAACTTCCTGCAGAAGCAGAAATCAGCTGCTGAGCTGCTTCCAGCTGTCAGGAGCCTCAGCCGGTACTTCTTAGCTTCGGTGATCGGACCCCTTGTGTAACGGTGCATTTAAAGGGTTTTTATAATTAGAAAAACTTTGCATAGCTTCAGGAACCTGAGTCCAGCTTCATTCTGCCTTAAACCCTCCTGTTTCCAGGCACGTAGAAACCGCTTCTGGAGCATCGGCTGCAACGGTTCGAACAAATGTTTTATTTCTGTGCGGTTCAACGACTGTGGAGCCTTTTTTTGCATCAGTTTCAACAGATTTTTATGTTTTATTTTTACCAAATATGATGATTATTCCTGTAAATCTGTATGTACTGATGATCGGATCAAATCCTGTTTTAACTCTAAAAGGTAGCTGTTTTTAAGACACCAGGTACGTGGAACTGAAGAGACATCAGGTCTGTCCATTTCAACAGTCCCAGCTTCACTTTAATGCTTTTTATGAATTTACACCAATAAACAATTTGAATTAGAGACCCGCCTGGATTTATTCTACTTTATTTTTCATCTTTTAGTCTGAATGAGTATTAATAAAGCAGAACAATCATACAGCAATGTAGAAAAAGCACAACAGTGCGATGTGCAGATGTGGCTTAAAGTTAAAATCTCCAATTTTAATTTTTCTTTTCTAAAAAATTAAATTACAAATGACATAAAATATTAAAGTGTTTTTTATTCCAGTCATCCCTTCTGTGACGACGGAGTATCAGGGCTGGGCTACGAAAATTTTTGTTTAATTATGAGAATATAGTCAAATTAGTAGAATACAGATGCAATTTTACCAGAAAAATGTCTTAAAAGCACCACAAAAAAAGTCATTTTGATTAGAAAATTAATTTTTTATTTTTCATGTTGGAGTTCTTCATTCTTCTAATATTCCAACTTTATTCTCCTATTACTAGGACTTGTAACATTATGACTTTATTTTTGTAAAATCGTAGCCCCAATACTCCGTCATAGAGTCGCCCTGAATGCAAAGTCCAAACAAGTGGAAGCTGTAAAAACCAAGATGGGGGATGATTCTGGTGTAAACTGTTAGGTTCTCTGTCCGTTTAAATGGAACCAGATGAGACTAATTCATAAGCACTTAAATTATGATTAAAAGCAGATCCGGCTGCTCTGAGTTTCTCCAAACCTCCTCGGCTTCCTTCATTCATGGAAATCGTTTTCAATAAATCTTGACATCAAGAAGAGGTGAGAACGGTCCCGGGACAGACAGCCCGGAGGAGCCCGGCGCTCCGCGTCAGTCGCCCGGCGTCAGATCAGCCACGCCTATTAGCTTGTGATGGACGTTTTCCAGAAACGGCAGCTGTGATTGGAGGAGGTCCACCGTCGTCACGGAGATGTGTTTACACCTGGAGACGTCCAGCGTTTTCAGACGTCTGCAGTGCTGCATCAGCAGGTACAACGTCCTGCAGGAACGAAGGGCGGTACGGCAGGCTGCTTTAACATAAAATCGGTTTCACCCGACTATCCATAACTACATTCTAGATACCTAAAAATGCATTTTGACTATCCTGACTGATAATTTAATATTTCTGCATTCACATTCTCATGAATAAGAATAACATTTCATGATATCTCCAGTTACATTTTGACGAATCCAAATTCCTTTCAAGGTGACGTCACCAGATCCGTCGTCTGAAGGGTCACACATCCGTAATTACGACTCGACAAAATGACGTTTTAGATGTCTGAAGTAAGAGGCGGTGGGTAAGCCCCCCCCCCCAAACAGTTGCCTGCAGAGTTTTGGGTTTCCTGCACAAAACAGTGAGAAAACGTCTCAGTGTAGAAAGAGCTCAGCAGTTTGGGATGTGAGGAGAACGAGAACTTGATCAGCTTGAAGACTGCTGCAGAAATCTGCACAGAATTTCCTGTTTCTTCTCTGCCAAGACACAAACAGTGCACTTGCCAACGGCTTTGAAGAGCTAAAAGTGCTGCTGGCGACCCAGGAACAAGCTGAAAATGGAGCATTTTATTGAGATTTCAAACTGCTCCATGAGGCTGCGACGTTTGGACAGAATAATTATTCCAGAGATCAGTGACGTCATTCCGACTGGTCAGAATGAAACAGAAAAGCGTCTAATTAATCTGGAGATATCTTGAGATGAATCATGACGAGCCAGAATCAGTTCCAGATATCTCCAGGTGAGTTTTGCTGAGTCATCATTTGCTTTCAACAAAGACGGCTTGGATTGTAATATCTGGAGATATCACGCAACATCATTCTTACCCGTCAGAAGGCAGTTGTGTCGAGTCCAGATCGGGAGATCGGGAACGTAATTACAGACCAAAATGGACTGCCATAGAGGTGGAGTCTCCAGGAGGTCAGGGGTCATCTCAGGAAGCCTGAAGTGCACGCCACCTACCTGTCAGTGATGTTATTACAGCAGGAGAGGTGCAGATGCTGCAGGCGGTGGAGGAAGGGCGCGGCCTGAGCCACGCCGCGGTCGGTGACGCCGGGACAGTGGCTGAGCGCCAGGCTGGTGAGGCTGCGGCAGCTGCGGCCCACGGACGCCAGGCTGGCGTCGCTGAGCTCCGGTAGCATGGAGAGAGACAGGCGCTGCAGCTCTGGGAAGCGGACCACCTCGGGACGGGAAACAGGAAGTTTTCATGAAAATCCTGAACCACACATGAGCCTGATGCTCCTCTAACCAGGAACAAACCTCCAGAAGACTGAAAAACTGCCGAAACCCTGAGTTCCTTTAAATCAGGGTGTCCAAAGTGTGGCCTGGGGGCCATTTGTGGCCCCTGGATGCAGTTTAAATGGGACTCCAGCAAATGGAGACGTACTGTGTTTTTATGGGATTTTCAACAACAAATTTATATCTTAAACAGAGAATTTTAGGCTTTTCTTTAATGAACTGTGGGGGGGGGGTCTTTCATTTTAATGTGAATAGGGCCACAGATCACAGACAGACTTGGTCCCACCCAGTCATTAAAATGGGCTACATGCAGTGGAGGGTTTTCAAAGACTGTTTTCTGTTGCTGGGAAAAAACTAAAACATGAAAAACTACAACTTTGAGCCCCTTTCAACTGAAATACACGTTAATTTGTTGCTGAGCAGGAAAAAAGAAAAGAATTCACCAGAAAATTATTTTGCTTTTTCACTGGAAAAAACAAACTAAATTGTGAGGCCAGAGGGCTTTCATCTGCCCCACGGTGCAAAAGGTTTGGACACCCCTGCTTGAAATCAAGGCTAAAAACCCCATTTATTCATAGCTGCCTATGATTAATAACAAATCTGGATTCCAGCCTTTCATTCCTTCTCTTTATTTTGCTGCTGGAATGAAATATTTGACGTTTATCATGTGAAGCCGTTTGAACTGCGTTGCTGAAATGTTCTGGACGAATAAACTGGACTTATTTACCAGCTTCCAGATTTCTGCTGGTTCTCCCTTCAAGAACTTTTCAGACAATAAAACAAAAGCTAATATCAGAAAAAAATAACCTGAGTCAAATCAGAAGGCAGTTTTCAAGTGATAATTTCATTGATTAAGGGAAAAAGTTCTCCAGCTGTTGCTGGAACAACCAGTTTTTAGGGGCGGGGGGGGAATACTTTTTCACAGAGATCTAGGTTGGTTTGGATAAATTTTGTTCCCTTTATGAATGAAACAATCATTTAAAAATGATATTTCTAATCAGTCAATCTGAACATTTCCAAGGGATGAAAAAGACCAAGTGGTTCTTGTTTACGCTTTGGAGCTTTTAAGGGTCCAGAATGGACCAGTCTGGACTAGAATGGACCAGAATAAACCAGTCTGGACCAGAATGAACCAGTCTGGACTAGAATAGACCAGAATAAACCAGTCTGGACCAGAATGAACCAGTCTGGACTAGAATGGACCAGAATAAACCAGTCTGGACCAGAATGGCCAGTCTGAACCAGTCTGGACTAGAACGGACCAGTCTGGACTGGAATGGACCAGAATAAACCAGTCTGAACCACAATGAACCAGTCTGGACCAGTCTGAACTAGAAATGACCAGTCTGAACTAAAACGGACCAGAATGAACCAGTCTGGACCAGAATGGTCAGTCTGGACCACAATGAACCAGTCTGAACTAGAACGGACCAGTCTGGACTGGAATGGACCAGAATAAACCAGTCTGGACGAGAACGGACCGGTCTGGACCAGTCTGCTCCGAGCTCACCTGGGTGACGCTGCTGTCGGTGAGTTTGCCGCAGGCCGACAGGTCCAGCTCCCGCAGCCTCTTCAGAGCCAGAAGCGACGCTCCGGCGCGCTGCTGGAACTGCTGCAGGTCGCGCTGCGTCAGCAGCTTGGGCCGCTCCTCAAACGGCATCCGAGGAGGCTGGAAGAAGCCCATGTTGCCGAACATCCGGGTGAACCTCGGGCCTCGGTCCCCCTGCGAACCCAGCACCAGCAGTGAGCCCAGCGGGGGCTGAGACCCCCGGCTGCGCGCTGGCCACTTGCTGCAGTGGCCAGCGTGCAGCCGGGGGTCGGCGTGCAGCAGGGTGCAGCAGGGGGAGGGTCGCCAGCATGCAGCCGGGGGTCGCCAGCGCGCAGCCGGGGGTCGGCGTGCAGCAAGTGGCCAGCGTGCAGCAGGGGGTCGGCGTGCAGCAGGGTGCAGCAGGGGGAGGGTCGCCAGCGTGCAGCCGGGGGTCACCAGCATGCAGCCGGGGGTCACCAGCATGCAGCAGGGGGTCGCCAGCATGCAGCCGGGGGTCAGCGTGCAGCAGGGGGTCGCCAGCATGCAGCCGGGGGTCACCAGCATGCAGCCGGGGGTCACCAGCATGCAGCAGGGGGTCGCCAGCATGCAGCCGGGGGTCGCCAGCATGCAGCCGGGGGTCGCCAGCGCGCAGCCGGGGGTCGGCGTGCAGCCGGGGGTCAGCGTGCAGCCGGGGGTCGGCGTGCAG
Source organism: Anableps anableps (assembly GCA_014839685.1). Lineage (NCBI taxonomy): Eukaryota > Metazoa > Chordata > Actinopteri > Cyprinodontiformes > Anablepidae > Anableps > Anableps anableps. Next base: position 39,557,327 of record CM026073.1, read on the forward strand.
CAAGTGGCCAGCGTGCAGCAGGGGGTCGGCGTGCAGCAGGGGGTCAGCGTGCAGCAGGGGGTCGCCAGCGTGCAGCCGGGGGTCGCCAGCGTGCAGCAGGGGGTCAGCGTGCAGCAGGGGGTCGCCAGCGTGCAGCAGGGGGTCAGCGTGCAGCAGGGGGTCGCCAGCATGCAGCCGGGGGTCGCCAGCGTGCAGCAGGGGGTCAGCGTGCAGCAGGGGGTCGCCAGCGTGCAGCAGGGGGTCAGCGTGCAGCAGGGGGTCAGCGTGCAGCCGGGGGTCACCAGCATGCAGCAGGGGGTCGCCAGCATGCAGCCGGGGGTCGCCAGCGCGCAGCCGGGGGTCGGCGTGCAGCCGGGGGTCAGCGTGCAGCCGGGGGTCGGCGTGCAGCAAGTGGCCAGCGTGCAGCAGGGGGTCGGCGTGCAGCAGGGGGTCAGCGTGCAGCAGGGGGTCGCCAGCGTGCAGCCGGGGGTCGCCAGCGTGCAGCAGGGGGTCAGCGTGCAGCAGGGGGTCGCCAGCGTGCAGCAGGGGGTCAGCGTGCAGCAGGGGGTCGCCAGCATGCAGCCGGGGGTCGCCAGCGTGCAGCAGGGGGTCAGCGTGCAGCAGGGGGTCAGCATGCAGCAGGGGGTCGGCGTGCAGCAGGGGGTCGCCAGCGTGCAGCCGGGGGTCGCCAGCGTGCAGCAGGGGGTCAGCGTGCAGCAGGGGGTCAGCGTGCAGCAGGGGGTCGCCAGCGTGCAGCAGGGGGTCGCCAGCATGCAGCAGGGGGTCGCCAGCATGCAGCCGGGGGTCGCCAGCATGCAGCCGGGGGTCGCCAGCATGCAGCCGGGGGTCGCCAGCGTGCAGCCGGGGGTCGGCGTGCAGCAGGGGGTCGGCATGCAGCCGGGGGTCGCCAGCGTGCAGCAGGGGGTCAGCGTGCAGCAGGGGGTCGCCAGCGTGCAGCAGGGGGTCAGCGTGCAGCAGGGGGTCGCCAGCATGCAGCCGGGGGTCGCCAGCGTGCAGCAGGGGGTCAGCGTGCAGCAGGGGGTCAGCATGCAGCAGGGGGTCGGCGTGCAGCAGGGGGTCGCCAGCGTGCAGCCGGGGGTCGCCAGCGTGCAGCAGGGGGTCAGCGTGCAGCAGGGGGTCAGCGTGCAGCAGGGGGTCGCCAGCGTGCAGCAGGGGGTCGCCAGCATGCAGCAGGGGGTCGCCAGCATGCAGCCGGGGGTCGCCAGCATGCAGCCGGGGGTCGCCAGCGTGCAGCCGGGGGTCGCCAGCGTGCAGCCGGGGGTCGGCGTGCAGCAGGGGGTCGGCATGCAGCCGGGGGTCGCCAGCGTGCAGCAGGGGGTCAGCGTGCAGCCGGGGGTCGGCGTGCAGCAGCGTGCAGCCGGGGGTCGCCAGCGCGCAGCAGGGGGTCGGCGTGCAGCAAGTGGCCAGCGTGCAGCCGGGGGTCGCCAGCGCGCAGCAGGGGGTCGGCGTGCAGCAAGTGGCCAGCGTGCAGCAGGGGGTCGCCAGCATGCAGCAGGGGGTCGCCAGCGTGCAGCAGGGGGTCGCCAGCATGCAGCAGGGGGTCGCCAGCGTGCAGCAGGGGGTCGCCAGCGCGCAGCCGGGGGTCTCACCATCTCGTCGTCAGGCTCACATAGGCTCTTCTGCACCATCCCCAGCAGACCCCAGTCGGTGACCTCCTTACACCAGCCCAGCCGCAGGACTTCCAGCTTCTGCAGGTAGGTGGCGATGGCGCACACCGACAGGTCGGTCACGTTGACGCACGACGTCAGATCCAGCTCGCGCAGAGAATCCCCGAGGAGCTGCGTGAGCGAGAAAACGGCCAGATCCTGCAGAGAGACAGAAGAGCAGGCTGCTGATTGGTCCGGTTCCCCGGCCGCAGGACGCAGGACCTGAACCGACTGACCCTGAGGTACGTGCAGCTCCTCAGGTTGAGAACCTGCAGCTCAGCTCTGGCGGCGTTGGGCCCCTTCAAGCCTTTCACCAGCTCCGTGCCGCTGATGTGGAGACATTCGGACAGATCCAGAGACACCAGGGAGGACACGGACAGCAGCTCAGCCAGGCCTGGAGACATGGACGCCTCGTCGCAACTCATTGTAGACTGTTTAAAGGCGGGGTTAAAGGTCACTGACCTTTCTCAGTGATCCTCCAGTCTCGAGACAAGGAGAGGTGCGTCAGAGCCTGCAGGCCCTGAGCTGCAGCCTCCACGGACCTGCTGGTCAGCTCCGTGCAGCTGCTGATGTCCAGCCGCAGCAGGCGCGGCTGATGCTTCACCAGAGCCTCCACCGAGTAGTCGGTCAGCTCCTTGCAGCCCTGAAGATGCAGCTCCTCCAGGACCAAACCCTCAACCTGGAGCAGTTCAAAGGAATATGCTGGAACAACACTGGGCAAAACTTTTCAAGCATTCCAGCACTCCGTCAGTATCTAGAGCATTCTGCTGAGTAATCGGATTAAAATGGTGGCCACATTCTGCAGATTTCTCGTTTAACCACTTAAGCTTTTTTTTATACAATATTAGAAGACAAAAGAAAATGCAAATAAATAATTCCTTTTTTAAATCAGAAAATCAACATTTTATTGCCTAAAACACAACAGCATCATTCCTCCAGTGATGGACTGATCATCTGCAGCTGCTAAATCCTTGGAACCTGAGGACAGCTCAGCTCTTCCTGCTGGACTGAACATCAGTGGAGGACTGATCTGCTGATTATTAGTAGATTAACTGATTAATAACTGGACAGGAAAAGCAGATTTATTTCCAGAATGTGAAGCAGGTGGAGCTAAAGCTGCCTCTGGAGGAGCTCTGGGTGGAACAGATTTACACACTGAGAAGGTTTTTCATCTGAAATGTTGATATTTGTTGTTCGGGATGGGAATCAAGAGCCGGTTCTTGTAGAGAACCGTTGAGAGGAACCGTCTGTCAGCTGAAGAACATGCTGACCTACTAAAAGCCTTCTCACTGGAAAGTAGAGGTTGTGCAATACAGCATATTTTGGAATCGATCCAGCATCAAGTAAATATAGGTCCGATACCAATACTTGTTATTTAAGTATGATATATCATCAGACTTCTGACCTTTAGCCGTTTTTGTGGTTTTTCTTTCTATTATTTTGTTACAACCCAGGACAAAATTTAGCTAAAGGTTTATAGGCGTCTACAAACACTTTAATAACATATTTACAAGATAAACAGAAACGAAAAACAAAAATAAATTTGTGTGTATTGCTTTCTAAATGAACAAAAAAATATAATTTGAGAGGAAATCAAAGCAAAATCTTTTATGGTAGAGTAGAGAAACTACAATACAAAAATAAAATAAAATTTCAAAAGGGAATCTGAAACTGAAGCATCGATCTTACAGTGCGAGTATCGACCCGATATTGATACTGACTTGGTATCGATATCATCTATATTTTTGGATCGATCCACCCACCTCCCCTGGAAAGATGGAAAGAAACGAGACCCGACTCAAGACTTTTGCCCGTTTCCTGACCTGTGCGATGATGCGCAGAGATTCGGGGGTGATGGAGGTCCTGCTGAGGTCCAGAGCTCTGAGGGTGGATCTCTGCTCCACCAACAGCCTCCTGAGGTTCCTGAGCGACAGCAGGGCCGACGAGTCCTCCACGGCCCCCACCGGGCAGCCTCGGTACGGGTCGAACTCGAAGGCGATGTGGCAGCCGGCCAGCGACAGGCGGCGGAGGCGCGGGGTGCAGCCGGTGAGCCGGTTGAAGGTGAGGTCGGAGAGGTAGCGCAGGTCGGACAGATCCAGCTCCTCCAGACCGCTCAGAGCCGACCGGACCTGCAGCAGAACCGGGAACTGTGAGAGGAAACCCGGGAAAGCTCAGAAACAAGTTAAAGAGTCTGGAAAACGGCTTATTTTTCCAGAGCCGATTAAAAACGACCCGGTCCAACCAAGCCTTCATTCACTCGGCTTCCAGCTGCCGAGGACGGTTTCCATGACGACCTCAGGTGATGAACAACCAACCTGGATCCTGGGAGTTTTACACCATAAACAGCAAATGTTGTTCCAGCTGCTTTATTTATTTATTCTTAGCATTTTAAAGCCTGATGAGTGTAGAAATATCTGCTAAACATTAATATGAAGCTCAGGTTTTTATACATTAAAAAGGCAGAAATCTGGAAATGATGAAGATGAGGAGCCTGAGCTCCAGGACTCGAGTCAGCGCTGCAGGATTCAGCTTTCAGCTCAACTTCATGGGAAAACATTCATCTGCAGTTGCTGCCTCCGGCCAGTAGGGGCGCTACAGAGCTGACAGCTTCAGTTTGTTACGGTACTAAAATTTAAATATTTCATGTAGAAATATTTAAATTTCAACAACTATGGCTTAAAGAGGATAAAACCAGATAAACTGAGAATATGAAACAGGAAGTAGAAATACTCAGTATTTAATGTTGACATGCTAAACATGAAGGTTGTATAAAAATATTCTAAAAGGTTCCTCTTTTGTTACTTTTCATAAATTTCATAACGTGAACCCACCCACACACACACAATTTTCTGTTTATTCAGTCAGTATTCAATACAGATTAAACAAAAAATTTTTAAAATATAATCTTTTTTTTTTTAAAACACAGCATTTTATGAAAAAAATTTAGTTTAGATTTTCATGTAATGAAAAGACGGTCAGCCCTCTTGATACAACAGAAAACTCAGGTTTTTAAGAAAACGGCCGCTGATCAATAAAACATTATTTGATCGATGAGATAAATCAGCTTTAGATGAACTCATAAATCAATAACTTGCATCCCCAGCAAGAGTGTAGACTATTATTAACTCACCTGCTGCTCAGGGACTACAGATGGAAACCAAATCTGGTGCAAAGCATCTTTTAACTTTTTGTTTTTTCGCATATGGTCCCTGTTAAATAAACTAAAATATTTTCCATGAAATAATGTAGAATTTGTTATATTTTTTAATTTTCCTGTTAGTGTTTGGGAGTTTTTGTATTTGAACAGTAAACAGTAAATAATTTATTGGTCTATGTCATGTTTCAGCCCAGGTCCCTCATGGTCGTCAACACTGTCAGAGGAAGAAAACGTCATCTCTCCTCTCTAATTTAAAACTCGTCTTTAGGGGAAACATCTCCATGAACTTCCTTTTCGATAACATCTTATCAAGTTTACTCATACTTCAGATCAGTTCAACCGTTTTTAATCTGTATAAAACTAAATGGTTGGAGTTTTTAGGTTTTCCAGGCTAACAGGAGGCGTGAGGGCGGTGGAGTCAGGCCGCCGGCGGCCTCAGGCCTTCATGGCGAAGCTCTACCTGCCGCCTGTGCTCCTCTCTGGAGAGGAAGGCTCCAGACATGAAGAGGCTGTCCAGGCCTCTGACGTCCAGCCTCCGCAGGGAGGTGAGGCGGGGCAGCAGGGCCAGCAGGGAGGCCTCCGTTATGCTGCTGCCAGGCAGGGCCAAGCTGTCCACCTTGGAGCCCAGACACAGACCCACCTGAGGATGAGGAGCCAGGTGGAAAACACAATCAGACACAGAAAGGAGAAAATACCTGAGCAGCACAAACACAGAAGGATTTCTACCCTTTAACTGGTCCACAGCCACAACCTCTGGAGGCTTTCATGTCATAAACCAACAGAAAAATCATACAGTTCAAATTTTTAACTAAGGAAATCTGAAAAGTGTGGCGTAGCAGAGACAAGGAGGCAGGTCAGAAGTGATGGAAGGAGCTAAATCCAGGAGGAGAAGCTGTTAGAGGCTGCAGAAGCCCTGAGGCTGGGGTGGAGGTCCTCCTTCCAGCTTAAAATTAATACTGATACAATTTTCTTACAATGAAAATGTTAAAAACAACACAAAATACTCATCTTTTTATAACCGAGCTTGTATAACCACGTTTATCCAGAGACTTTTACTGAAAAGCAGACTTTGATGCTATAAAATCAGTTTTTATTTAACTTTTTAAACTCGGCTAAATATAGCAGCATTTTGAGAGAAAATGACCCAAATCCTGTTTTTAATCACTGAGAATAAATTTGTTCAGTTTAGGCCAAAAAAAAGTTGAGCTGGATGCCTTTCTTTTGATACAGCAAACGTGCAAAATCCTTTTTAAATTTTGGATTTAAGATGAATAAAAAACAAACAAAAACAAAAAACATAAAAAAGAGCAATCGAACGACTTTATTTGCTTGATTTTAGTTTTTTTTTGGCCAGTGAATACTTTTCACTTGACAATTTTGGCTCACATGCTGAAAAGTTTGGACACCCCTAGTTCAGATCAGAGCAGATTGATGGGTTAGAATGGCCTAGTCAAAGACCAGACCTAAATCCAGATGAGAATCTGCAGACAGACTAGAAAGCTGAGGTTGTCAGATGTTCTCCTTCCAGCCCGACTGAGCTGGAGACGAACCCAGGAGAACTTTTCAGATTTCTACTCGTGAGAAAAATGAAAACTAAGCATCATTTTCCTTCTGCTGCACAGCTCTGGATTCCTTCGTTTTGGTTCATCGCCTTCGGGATTCTGGTGGGAATCTGACAACATTTCCAGGAGTCTTCCTCTAAGCGAGGGATCAAAAATCCTGTCATGGTTTCCATCTCCAGCTTTTATGTTGCTCATGTCGTCACCGGTACGCTGGACTCTGCCCTCATCAGTCCAGGTTTTACAGCTTAACAGCAGGCGGGTCATAGCCAACAGCTGCAGATAAGAGGCAGAGGACTCAGGGTTATGAGGACGCAGCCCCAAGCTCTGCACCATGACGTCACAGTCAGACCCCCCTGGGCGGAGTGGCACCAGGCCTGGAGGCGGGGAAACTCTCATGACCTACTAAGAAGTCATGAGAGTTTCCTGTTGGTGAGAAGTTTCTGAGAACAGAAGCAGTTTTTATGAGAATCCCAGCTGCTACCGTACCTCCAGGAGCAGCGATCTGGAGACGCTGAAGCCATCCAGCTGGCTGATCCTCAGGCTGCAGCGGGGCCTCCGGGCCAGACCGCGCACCAGCGCCAGCGACGCAGCCGAGGCCGGGAAGCTGAAGGTCACGTTCTTCTGCACAGAGACACCGAGGGTTAGCAGAGGCTGCGCCCGGGGGGTGGGGGGGGAGAGAGGGAGAGGAAGTCACCTGAAAGCGCAGGTCCTGGCTGGCGTCGTACCAGCTGCGGCACACCAGCGAGGCTTCCTTTCTGTCTGCGGCGTGAAGAAAACTCAGGATGTAAACTAGAATCTGCAGCAACAGATGGAGATGCAGCATTAAACCAGTGCTACCAGCATGGGGGGGGGGTGGCCTCCAGACAGTCGCTGGCCATCCTAACCCCAGCCAGACGGCGACAATGTTTCATATCAATGTCAACATTTATTCCTTCAGAGGAAGCAGCTCTTATATATCTAGAATGTCTGTTGGATAATCGACTCATCTGGGCTTCAGGGAAGAGCGGAAACACTGTGACGCAGGCATCAGGCTGGTTCCAGATAACGGCCTGTAGTTCCAGAATCTGTCCGGATTCAACAGACAATAGAATAAAATAAAGAAGGAAGCCTTGTTGTCCAGTTTGCCACCAGCCATGCTGCAGAAAAAGCTGCTCTGGTCCCACAAAACGGAAACTTGTTAGCCAACATTCAGAACATTGTGTGTTGCCTGAACACGTCATACCCATGGTGAAACATGGTGGTGGCAGCACCATGCTGTGGGCATGCCTTTCTTTATTCCCGCTGGTTCTGGATGCTGTGCAGCTGGAAGGGTTTTTGCTCTTACTTTTTTACTTTCAGATAGTTGATATGATGCATAACCACGGCAACAAGGTATGTGTGGGTTTTTTTTTTTATAAAATAGAGCAGCTGATTAGCATCTCTAAAGCTGAAATAATACCTGAACTCTGACCCCAAACCCCAGAGGAGTTAAAAAGGAAGCTTCATGGATGCAGAGAGAGGAGGAGGAAGTTCAAACCATCTCTTCCACCCATCATACAGTTCAAGGGTCATATCCCTACTCCAGCAGCTCTCTAACCGCACGGCCAGACAGAGATTTAAAGAAGGGCGGCAAAAGCAAAGGAGGCGGATTAGCAGAGCTGATGATGTCATCCAGGACATGTTACTACGGAATATCGTCTATGCTGCCCGGATATTGAGCTGTTAGCATGTTAGCATGAGACTGTCGTACAGCAACAGTCTTTAGTCAGAGGCCTTTTAAGATTCGCTGGAATCTTAAAATCTCACCGACTGCTACTGGAGATCCCTCCTACCCACAGCATCACCATCCACAACGACTCTTAGAAGATTCGTGGATGATCTGAATTATGACATTTAATTTCTTTAATTTGGGATAAATAACGGATTTTTAACTGAATGCGAACCTGTAGAAATCTGTGGAAACTAGTTAACTGGTCAGTTCCTGCTCGTTAATCAGCTGCTCTATGAAGTGAAACATGGACTCACCTCCAGAGGAAGCTCTGGTGTTTCTTTAGGATCTTCTCCGTCGCTGTCTTCCATCTCCTTGATGTTAGCAAACTCTCCAGATCATCTCAGCTCTTCTATAACTTTAGCTCTGAAGCTAGTTCCCACAGAGAGCCGCAAACACGGCGGCTCCTCTCATTTTATCACCGCTTTGTTTATAAAACATGTAGATTTCAGGTCGGGAGACGTTAATGAAGAGCAGCTTTTCCTCCTGACATCTCAATAAAAGCCGCTTTTCACCTTTAGCGGTGCGGAGACGCAGTGATTCTACACAGGAAGCTTCGCCTCAGCTGACCACAAAGAGGCGAAGCTTCCGGTCAGTGGAGAGAGATTCTCTTCTGTGATTGGTGGCTGCGTTGTTAGGCAACAGCTGACGCTCTTACGGCAAGTGTATGGCAAGCGGATTTAGCATAGAATCAGTTCCATCTGACTATTTGTAATTACATTCCAGATGTCAAATAATGAGTTTTGACAAGACACAACTACATTTTGACTATCCTGAATGGTAATTTAAGACATCAGCATCCACATTCTGACTAGTAAGAATAATAATTTAAGATATCTTCAACTACATTTTAATGGATCAAAATTCTTTTCACGTTGTCAGAAAATGTCACAATGTAGAACGAGCTCAGCAGTTTGGGATGCACCGAGAACGCGAAACTTTGTGAACTTGAAGACTGCTTCAGAAATCTGCAAAGAATTTCCTTTTTATTCTCTTCTACACTCAGAATGCAGTTAAAAACAGCTCACTAAAAGTGCTGGTGTCGACCCAGTAAGAAGCTGAAAATTGAGCAATTTCAAAAATCTTTTGTTTTTTTAGGTTTTTTTATTTTTTCATTGAAATTTCAAAATGCTACGTCAATCTGGGGCGTTTTGACCGAAAAAATTATTCCAGATATCAGTGATGTCACTCTCAGAAGGTTAATTCAAGATCTCAGAAAAGCCATATAAAGATATCTCTAATTAATCTGGAGATATCTTAAAAGGAATCATGACGAACCAGAATCACAGTTCTAGATATCTCCAAGTTATTTTTGCCCAGTCATTATTTGCGTTCAAGATATGCAATTTAATTTTCACTTGTCGAATTTGATATATCTCCTCTCTAAAAATACATTTAAGAGATCTTTAATTAGAATTATGACTAGTCAGAAAAAAGTGAGATATTTTAAATTTACTTTATGACTATTCATAATTTAATTGTTGATATCTGAAATGTATGTTTCAAATATCTTGAATTAAAGCTTCCACACAACTTAATGGTAAATCTGACAACATTTATACTGGTCAGAATATAAGTAGACAAATCTTAACTTTCTAATATGTCCAGTCATAAACCAATTTCAGATATTTGGATTATATGTGTGGTAAAACCGATTTTATGTTAAAATGGCCTGCCATACATAATCTAACACTGGGTATGTTGACCAATTATAAATAATAATAAGTCAATTTATGTTACAACAAATGACTTAATATGAACGAAAATAAGTATAATTTTTTAATGACTAAACTCTTGAGTGTAGATGAAAAATCCATTACAGAGTTTTAAAAGCTGAAAATCTGGAACTGATTTATGTTTATTAATTTTCTCCGAAACCACTGAAAGGTTGAGACCCTAAATCATTAAGATTTGCTAAAATGTGAAGATTTTCATAAGTCTTTCTATGAAACATTCAATTTAAATATATCCAGTTAAATTCAGAAGTTTACACACACCATGTAAAAAACCCATATATTTCTCTCAAACCAAACCATCCCTATTTTAGGATTAAAAAAGTATTTTTATTTTTTAAAAACATGAAAAGAGTAATTTTGAATGCATGGAATGATTGGATTGAATTTACTTTTTTGTAAAGTGATCTGAACTGATGTGTTTGAACTGGCACCATATAAATAAACTGAAATGAAAAATGTTTTTTTTTGTTTGCTAAGTACTCTACCTTTTTTTCTCAAATACAGAAATGTGCACAAATGAAGTGTCACTTGCTGTTTTCATATTTTTGAGTCTAATTAAGTGTATGTTTCTGTGCAGAGGTGGTATAGGTGAGGAAACTATGAGTTTTCACATAAAATTTTTTTCAGTTTATTCGAATTGCAGAAACCAAATAGAAGACTCATAATAACACAAAAAGAACAAAAGCACCTAAATCTGATTTAGATGCTTTTTCTGAAAATTTTATGTGAACATTTTTAGAGTATTTAGAACAGAGAAAGCAGTTTATTAAAACATCATCATCATTAGGTGTTTGATACCATAGTTTTAGATTACTGCCAGTAGGGGTCGCTAGTCTGTTTGTCGGTGCAATACTTTAAACACACATTTTTTATATTTATATAACTAAAACAGCTCTCACATCACAAATAAAACATTAACATATATACCAGATGGCTTTAATATCTCAGGACATGCAGGTCATTATAGGAAAATGAACATGTTTGATCTAAAATTCAGTGTAAAACACATTCATACAAAATGAACATAAAGCATTCAAAGTAAAAATGTAAATAAAATATTTAGACAATAATCACTAAGACTGATTTTTATTAAGTAGCGAGATGAGAGTTATTTTATATTTACAGTTCATTTTACAGAATAAAATGCAATGTCGACATCACTGATAATATTGTTCCAGTTTAAAATCAACAGAAAAAGAGCGTTTCATTTTGGGCTGCGAACAAGCAGCAAACTAAACCTTCAGCAGTGAGATCTGATTTATAACAAGACCAGTTATTATTTTAGGAAACAACAATAAAACAAGTTCCTCCGTCTGCAGAAAGACAAGATCTTTATTTCTGGTAAAACAGGCGGATCTGACCTAACTATGCTGACCAGTAAAGAGTTACACATCACCTCTCCATCTTCCTCCAGTCACTTCTCTTCCCTCCTCCCAGCTTCATCCCACTCATCTTCACTGTCATCCCTTCCTCCTGCGTCGCCATGCAACTGTGCAGGACGAAGATCCTCAGGGTTGCAGCTACGAGAAGCTGAGCGAAGCGTCATGGAGCTGGCAGAGATGGAGGCGGGCGTGTCCAGATCCCTGCCCGGTCCAGAGCTGAGGGCAGGAGACGGAGGACGCAGGGAGGCGGAGAAGGAGCGCTGGAGGAGACGGAGGAGAAGCACAGGGACCGTTACAGGAGGGTCTTCAGGTCTATCCGGGGCCCAAACACACATTTCTGTGATAACATGCAGCGGCATGCTAAAGTATTCACACCCCTTTCACTTTTTGCCATTTTGTCTTTTTACAACTGCAACTTCATTGTGTTTTATTGGGATTTTATAGGATAGAATCTCTATAAAGTGGAAGGGAAATGATTCATGGTTCAGAACTTGCTAGAACCTTGTTTGGCTGCAGGTTCGGCTGCAGTACAGGCTGCAGGTTCGGGTGCAGGTCCAGCTGCAGTACAGGCTGCAGGTTCGGGTGCAGGTCCAGCTGCAGTACAGGCTGCAGGTTCGGGTGCAATACAGGCTGCAATACAGGCTGCAATACAGGCTGCAGGTCTTCTGGGGTTTGTCTCCAGCAGCTCTGCACTTCTACAGACTAAAACCTTATTAATAAAACGTCTCCAGCTCAGTCAGACTGGATGGAGAACATCTGAGAACATCAGTCTTCCCACAGATTCTCAGTTGAATTCAGGTCTGGGCTTTGACTAGGCCATTCTAACCCATGAATCTGCTCTAAAATAAACCATCCATCGTAGCTCTGGCTGTAAACCTCCCAGCTCTGCTCTACTTTGTGTTGCATAAAATCCCAGTTAAAGCTTTGAAGTTTGTTATTGGAAGGGGAGACTTCAGGCCAGGGATGTCTAAAGTGGGGCCCAGAGGCCATTTGCGACCCTCCGAGCAATTTTGTGTGGCCCCCGACCACAATTCTAGAATAAATCACAGGCAGCTGATGCAGATAGATGCCTATTTTATCTTTCAGGACAACATTTTCACAAAATCCTAAAATAGAAAAGTGTTAGACGAAACACAACAAGTTTCTACATTTATCTTAACTTCAAAGTGCTTCAGAAGAAACATTAACCCATGTCTTGTTCTTGTTGTGGAGCCTGGACAAAAAATAACTTCTATACCCTCCACCCCCCCTAAAAACAACCAGCTCAAAAAAAAAACCAAATAAAACATTCAAACTTGTAATCCTGTCCTATAAAATACACAATCATGCAAGACCCATTTTATGTTTTGGATCTACAATGTTCTACCGATCGCTTTTCTACAAAAATCTGACTGTTTTGTTTGTTTCAAGAAAATTATGCATGTTTAGTTTATTACTGAGCAGATAAAAATAAAAAAGCCACAAGAATTTAATTTTTAAAATTTTAACTTAGAAAGAAATGATTTTTGTGGCCCCCAAGAGCTTTATATATATATATAGTTTACGACATAAAATTATTTTATATGTTCATATTCCAAATGTTATTATTTAGAGCAAATCAGAATCAGGCAGTCAAACCCGTCGTTTGTGCCCAAACTTGGTGACTCAAAGCTGCTTCTGAATCTGATGGCTGTTTTACCTGCAGTGAGATGCTGGACTTGCTGCTCCTCTCTTTGACTCTCGCCAGAGCTCCTTTCAGTCCAGAAGATCTCGCCGTCATCTCCAGAGCTGCTCTGAGCAGCTTGGGCGTCTCGGCTCTGAGAGGAGCGGCTGGTACCTGAGGCGGTTCCTTAGCCTCCTCTTTGGGTTCAGGTTTCTTCCCCTTATTGAGCATCTTCCTGTGGTGTAAGGGTGTCAGCAATCAGAGAAACACACGTTGCAGACAAAGAGTTCCCATAAAAACGTTGCAGGTGGTGGATGACAGTCTGGAGGCCTACCTGGCTTTCTTACGCAGCAGCTTCTTGGACTCAGGGTAGTGGACCAGGATCTCGTTCAGGTCTTTCTTGTCCAGGATGAACAGGTTGGCAAACCCGTGAGCGATGACATTGGCCGTGCGCCTGTTGACTCCACCCACTGCTAGTAAACTGCGAACCAGACAGCTTGACAGTTTAAACCAGGGGTGTCAAACTCATTTTCATTTTGGGCCACATCAAGATCATGAATGTTTCCAAGGCTCAGTTGTGCCAGAACGCACTGATAAAACCCATTAACAAGCGGATGAGGGCCGTGGAGAACGTCTCCCGATAGAAACATTCTGTCCAGTCGGAGTCACTCTGACTGCATGTTTGAGTTTCTGATTTTATTCAACGTGTTGTCGAGTTTTCTGTTACCTTATCTCTCCAAAGACGGACCCTGCTCTGAGGGTGGCGAACACCGTCCTCCCGTCAGGTCCCCCAACCACCTGCACCTCCCCTGCTTTTATGATGTACATCTCTCGACCCACCTCGCCCTGTGGGTGGGGGGGTGTCAATCAGGTACGAGACCACCATCACATGCTGCCTTTCAGAATGGAGGTTTACCTTTTTGCAGACATAATCTCCAGGCAGGTAGACGACAGAACGCAGGCTCTTCAGCATGTCAAAAATCATCTGTCTGTCACAACCCTGTGATGCAGGAAAACAGTTTGGGTCTTCATACCAGGTGGGCTCACCCATCACCATGACGAGACTCAGGCCTTGTCCACAAGTAGCCGGGTCTTTATAAAAACCAGTATCTCCGCCACATCGTTTTAATCGGTTTCAGGAACGTTTTCATCCACATGAACCCGCACAAATCCGCCCCTGAGCGTTGATTTAAACATGCCAAACCCATAGGGGGCAGTGTGGCGCACAGCTAAAACCTGTCAGCCAATCAGATTGATTCAAAACAGCCACGACTTCCTGTTAGGAATTAAACATGGCGCCAGCGGGTCCACTTGTGTAGGCAGATAGAGATGTTTTATAGATATAAAACATAAGACCATGTCGATTGGGAATCGTGTCAAAGCAAGTATGTGAAGATATCGGCGCATTATTTGTCGCAGACCGTGATATGCAGGACCCTAAATCTCCGTTTTCCCATGAAAAGAGACAGACACAAATACTGAGTTTTCTCAAATCTCCAGTTATAAATAATCGCTTTTAGTGACATTAAATGGAGTTTTCGTGTGGATGAAAGACCGAAACGCATAAAAATGGATTCGTTTTCCCAGATATCCGGCTACGTGTGGACTCGGCCTCAGCTGAACATCTCTGCAGCAACATGTTCAAGATGATTTTACAGATTCATCACCTGGAAGAGAGGGACCTTGCTCACGATGGAGTAGTTGACGTCAACGGCGATGTCCAGACGCATCTTATCTGGCAGCTGGGTCAGAAGCTCCTGCTCATCTGGAGCGCAAACATCAGAAGCTGAAGCGTGAGCAACAGGTCAGACTCATCAACCAGTCGCCGGGCCATGCTCTTCTTACCCAGCATGCCTTGTGACTGCCAGGTGTAGTTGTACCAGGTCTTGACGCGGTTCTGGACGTCTTTGGGTATGCGATAGGACGTCATGTATTTGATGGTGTTGTCCATGCAGGTGCGGTAGTAGGTCTGACCCGCTGTGGCTGCACCGACAACGTCTCGCATCTGATACACAAGCAAGGCAGGAGTGGCTGGTTTGACTCCTGGAGCCGTGTAGCTGAACGACCACACCTACCTGACCAATCATGATGGAGAAGGCAAAGACTCCGACAAAATAGTTGATGAGCTGGAAGATGATCTCAAACAGGGAGGTGGGATCCGGCAGGCCCCCGATGGTGATCAGAGTTTTCACCGCAAAGTAGTAACAGCGAATATAACTGAGGGAAGAAGAAGAAGAAGAACTGAGGGAAGAAGAAGAACTGAGGGAAGAAGAAGAACGGTCAGAAAGGGAAGCATCCACTGGCACCCCTGGTAAGGATGAGTAAATATGGGGCGCCGTTTTAAAATTACACAGTCAGATATTCCCAATAATCTGGGTTATTTAGCCTGTCATGAGAGAAGAACAATGGGGTTCATTTTTTCATGTCATATGTTCACCATAATTAGTTCATTTATAAATGTCACAGTTTCAAACTAAATATTTAGTTTGGAGCTAAATATTTAGCTCAAATTTAAATATTTTGTTCCAGACTAAATATTTAGTTTGCGCTGAGCTAGCTAAACAGCTCAGAGCTAAATATTTAGCTAATATGCAAATTCACTCGCTAAATAAGCGGAAGTGGACTATCAAAATAAAAGCTGGGACTGAGAACTTCTATATAAACTGCTGGTGGTGCATCACTGTTGCTGTTGATCCATTGGTAAACGTCTGGATCGCCTTTAAAATGGCCATCCTTTGATTTAAGATGAAATGTTGTTCAAGAAAAGAGGAAAAGAAACAAAGATAAAGAGGTGAAGCAATTTGAAAGCAGGAGTTTATAAAGAATGTCGGAATACCCAGCTTTTATTTTGGTCATCAACTTCCGAGTGAATTTGTGTATTACCTAAATATTTAGCTCTGAGCTTAACGTTTACATATACATACATTTAGCTTGCTAACTAAATATTTAGCTTGAAACTGTGACATTAATAAATGAATAAATATCATGGTGAAAATATGACTTTAAACAATGAACCCCCATTTTTTTTCTCTTATAACAGCTGAACAACCCAAATTTTGCTGCTAATTTTTGACTGTTTAACTTCACAAGCGGCACCATATAATGAATAACATTAAAAAAAAAAAAAAAAAAAAAATCAAATCTTAAATTAAATTTTTTTTAAAACACTTTGAAAATAATGTTTTAACAAAATTACTGAACTCCCTGCTGTCCATGGGATGTACAACAGTTTGCCAGACCACGCTAATTGTTCACCCCTTGACCTTCAGTTTTAACCTTTGAGATGCTGCTTTTCTGAAAATATCCAACATTTGGTTTTATTTCTTCAGAAAATTATTTATTTATGAACCATTTAAAACATCTCCAAACTTCCTCCAACCTGTTGCCGACACCGTTGTACACCCACTGGGTGGCTCCCAGTCCGATGTAGGAGGACGCCCAGTGGTAGAGGCAGGCGTTGCAGTGAAGACAGTAGAGGAGATATGTGGTGGTTCGGATCACCCTGAAAGGCAGAGCAGTGTTGGAGTTTGGACTGATCGGACTGCATCTCCCAGCATGCATAGTGCGAGACGCCATCATTGCTGACGTCACAAACATTGTCGAACCCAGCTTCGCAAAGATGGCAGCGCCAATCTCTGGGGAAACATCGACCCTAACGGAGGCACAACGCATCTGTGGACCACTTTCTTCTAACCTGCTGGACGGGAAAGAGGACCTGTTTTTTGTTTTTTTTTAAACCTTCGAAGAGTTACCTGGAGAACTTCTAAAGAAAGCTGTTGGTGTATCCAGCTTTTCTAAAGTTCTCTTACAGCTGAAGCTGAGACAGACAGTCTGCCTCCAGAAACCCACTGAAGCTTCTGCAAACATCGACAACGTGGTTTTCCTTTGGGGTTTTGAACCCAACGGTACTGCCGGCTCTGCCAGAGCCTGCCAGCTTGCCTGCCGGACCAGAACGAGTTTTTTTAATTCATCGTTTTTGCCAATGAATAGACCTGAGCGTAGTCAGGTCAAATTTCCTTTAAAGTGTGTCTGGGCTGAGATAAGGTAGTTAAATAAGACAATTTAGTCATCTTTCTTTATTCTTTATTTCTTTCTTTCTATTGGCTTCATCAGCTAGATTGCATGTGGATAGATAAAGAGGTTGTTTATCTGATATTTCAGCTGTAAAGTTTATTTTGTTAGTAAATTCTCAGACTTAATAGAAGTGTTTGTGATCATTCCTTGTTGAGTTTTCTGCTGCCCAGCAGCCTTGAATTCATTCCTTCATGACAGATGGGCATATTTGGCTAATGGTTCCAGGTTCTGGATGGTGCCTCGATTCAACTCTAAGTTTATTAATAGTAAGAGGAGAGCAGGTTTCCTGTGACTGACCTGTAGATGTAGGCTTTGGTCAGGATGGCCTCCAGACGCTCATTAAATTCAAAGAAGGAGTTGATCTGCAGAGGAGCCAACAAACAAACTGCTGAGGATTGCAAGGATTATTACTAATATTTGGAGAACTGGAGTGTTTCCATGTCAATAAATGCCTGTTTGTGCTTCAGACTGACCTTCAGCAGGCGAGGTAAACGCAGCAGAGGGTTGATCCCTGTTTTAAAATAAAACAGCTCCAAAGGAACAAGGCTGGCTACGTCAAACTGTAAAATAAGTCTGGAGAGTCAGGAGGCACTCATGGAATAATTCACTGCAACTTGTACCCCAAATCTGGTTGTTTACCTTGAAGCGTTTGGTTTTCATGTAATTCTTTCTCATTTCTTTCTTGTCACACTGTCAATATAAAACAAAACAACGAATTGGAGTAGTAATAATTATATCCCCCATTATACAACTGCATAGTTTCTGTAATCACAGGTCATCTCATCCAAGGCCGTTTCTTTCTAAAGGCAAACTAGGTGACTGCTTAGGGCCTCCTAGCCACCAGGGGGCCCCAGAGATACATGTTCAACCTCATCTCAGGAAAATTAAAATGTCCCATCTTTATCTGTAGCTATCTTATACATTTATTAGATCTTTTATTTGTTCAAAAATAAACATAGGATGTAAATAAAATAAACTGCCATTTTTAGATCATTGTTATTGGGCCGTCACACACAGAATGGCATAGCGGGCCACCGAGGAACAGGAAACCAGACACATGGCATCCAAAAGTAGTTCAGTGGCACATTAGTGGTCTGGAAAAATGGAAGAAAAGAAAACAATTAAAGGTCAAAGGTCACATATTTGTTGGTGATGTAGGCTGAGTAAATGGAGGTGTAACGCCTTTGTTATTTTCCTGCTAGCTGGCCTTGGGTAATTATTTAGCTAGCAAGGATTTGTTCATCATCATCTCAGCTTTCGTGTTGCTTCATGAAATGTTCTGATACGAAATGAATATGTCACATGCGAATGAACAGTCTGTTGCCATGGGAACGACTGACTCCAGAAGCTGTTCATTCAAATTCTCGCAGAGTTTTTATAAACACTCAGAATCTGTCTTATTTATTGACGTACCCAGGATAACTGTTTTTCCTGTATTATAGTTTATCAGTTTAACCCACATCAAGATGTGTAATTTTAACTTAGGAATCTTTTCGTTGTTGTTTGATAAACGAGGGCCTCCCACAAGGCTAGAAACGGCCCTGATCTGGTCACATCAGAACCAGGTTCCCTCACCACTATGTCTCCTCCACGAACAAACTGCAGGCGCGGCTGAAATACGGCGATGTCCAGGATGTAAATGAGGTCACACAGGTAGTCGGTCGCCAGCCAGTAGTAGATATTATCAGGTGTTTGGTAGGGAAACGCCCAGCGGACCGGGATGAGCCAAACGTTCCAGTTCCAGGCCAGAGAAACCAGGAACATCCACAGGACGTACATTATGTCTGATGAGAGACGGATTGGAGAAGGATTAGAGAAGCAGACGATGACACGGAGGAAATGAAGTGAAAGCAGGGCTCAGAGTCAGAATCGGCTGGTGCCTCTGTAGATGGCAGGACGTGAGCCGTTCTAATAAACACAATCTGCACAGTTTGGTTCAGACCGTCAAACAGAAAGCTGAGATGAACTCTAGCAGTTAGCATGAAGAAGCTTCAGCACAGGCGGTGGCAGCAGGTACTGTGGGGGAAGGGGGTTCTCACTGGTGAAAGGATCGATGCTGGCAGGGAATCGGAGGTGCAAACAGGCCCGGACCCATCGAGGAGTTTTCACCTTGCCTCCAGACACCTCCTCCTCTGCCCCGCTCTCCGTCCCTCCTCTTTCGTCTTCACCGACAGATGAAGCTCCTTTCCTACCTTCCTCTTCTTCATCCAAGGCTGCAGCTTCAGGGGCGGGCTGCGGAGCTGGAGGCTGAGGAGGAGCTGACGAAGGAACAGAAAGCAGAGAGGATCACATTTGTTAGGCAGCATGCGGCGTACCGGTACCAGAGTTCTGTTAGTCATGGCCCCCAAGAAGAAACTAGACTAACAACTGGTTTCAACATGGCAGTCAGTGGAGGTCCAGGTTCTGGTTCAGGTCCAGGTTCAGGTCCAACACACATTCTCTACAAGACCAGAGAAATCCGTTCTGTCTGCCACGTGTCCAAGGACTGGGTTGGGTGTTCTGGCAGCTTGGTGTTGACCCATCTTCTGGGCAGAACTTTTTTCTTGTGTGGGGCCTGATGGCTGAAATAAAAATGCTGGAGTAGAACGGACCTGAGGACGTCCCAGGAGTTCTGCACTTCCCTTCTTGTGAAGTATGAAATGTTCTGGCCAGAAGGAGCTTCATTCTGTCGCCTCAAGTCAAAGAAGACATTTCTCTGTGCTTGCAGAGCGAGTAGAGACCTGTAGTCAGGAGGACTGTTGTGGATGCAGATGAGTCTGTGTCTGAGTCGGTACTGAATGGTCCATCTCTGCTCTAACCCAGTCGGTTGTCTCCCTGAAAGCTCTAGTGTTGTCCTCGCCTTGAACATCCTCTGTGTGTGAACAGAAAGACTCACAGGTGATGACGCTTTCTTCATCTGAGCTGTCTGGGTCAATGAGCTTCTCCTTGGCCCTCTCTGTTCTCTCCTTGAACATCCTGACCAGCTCCTGAAGCCGCTCATTGACCACGGCACTGGTCTGACTGGCAGCGGAGGCTGGACGCTCCCTGAGCCTTGGAGACAAGATAAAAACCAGGATCCAACACAGGACGGATGGATGGTTGGATGGATGGACGGTTGGTTGGACAGTTAGATGGACTGATGGATGGATGGATGAATGGATAAACGGATGGATGGACGGTTGGTTGGACAGTTAGATGGATGGATGGATGAATGGATAAACGGATGGATGGACGGTTGGATGGCTGAATGGATGCTCTCACATGTCGTCGGAGCTGGCCAGACTGGTCTGACTGGGCCAGGCTCGGACTGGTATGCTGACTTCTTCATCATCATCTTCACTTTGGGACTGGAGGCGTGTGCTGTTGAAGTTCAGGAATAAAAACAGGTGAGTCCGATCTTCTCAGAGCTCTCCACACGTTCTGACAGCTCTGGTGAAGGTGTGGAGCAACCAACAGCAACATAAACACTGTTTCTTTAGCAAAGTCCAAACTTTAATTTGAGGACATTTACTAAGGAAGGAAAATCCTTCCTTAACAAACACGATAAATGTTATCAACAAGATAACTGGTGCACAACTTCCTGACGCCGCTATTAATTACCTTAAAGTCAATATATTGGGTTAAATTCAGTGTGTCTGCGAACTTTTAGTCGGTAATATCTCACTTCCTGTTTGCCCTGGGGAATAAATATACTGTAACAACAAAGTCATGTGACCTGGTGCTCCATGTTTCTCTGCTGATGTTCAAACTGGGAAAAGTGGAGCCAAGTTGTAGCTTCCACCAGGCTCATTGAGGAGGAGGGAAACTGCCTGTCTCCATGACAACCATTACACCCCATCTACATGCTACTGGCAGGCATGCCAGCAACAAACACTCCAGATGGGTCTACTGTGAAACAAAGGATGAATGTGTGGGAAAGCCAGCGTTTTTAACGCGTCAGCATCAGATTATTACCAGCAGCAGGACTTTGCAGCGATGAAACCGTCTGAGTCTGTTCAGAGGAAAGAGCCAGACGGACTGAGCTGCAGATCAGAGCTTTGCTCTCATTAAAATGACTGTTTGGAGTAATTTTGCGACTTTCTTCTGGTAATATTGAGTCTTTATTTTACTAATATTATGACTTTATTCTCGTAATTTAAAAAAAAAAAAAAAGAAATGCATTAGTCTGGCCCTGATAATCTACCATACTATCTAACATTTTTATGAGAAGATTTTAATTTGTGGGTTATGGTTTTGTTCTAATTGAAAAAAAAAAGTCTGCATCTGCATCAACCATCTGTGCTGGTGGGACAATCATTCCCCCCCGGCCGCACTTTGGACACCCCTGGTTTAGAGGGACTGGTCAAGAAGGATGTTCGGATCAGCAACAGCAGTGGTGGAAATAATAAAATATCTTAATGAGAGTTTTTCTCCCTGCTGAATAAATGACCTGGAGTTAAAGGATTTATTTTCTAACAACTGCCTCAGCGAGAGACGGAGACTGGTTTATTTCAGGCCGTTTCCACATCTTTACCCAGAGCTCCACCCAGGCCGTCGTTAATCTGTGACGTGAAATTAATTTAGGAGTAAATTCACGCTTTAAATAAGAAAGGAAGTGGCCGTAAAGTTCAGCTTACATCTTGGTCCAGATGGTCCTGCGTTTCCTCCCACCGCTGTGGCAGAAGGTGGGACCAGAGGGGAGAGCGTCACGTTAATCCAGGACCTCACAGAGAGGCAGCATCCAGCCACAACATCCAACCACAGCATCCAACCAGCACCAGACACAATGAGGACCCCAAAGCAAGCTTGTCATGCATTTTTTATTGACTTCTGCTGGCTGATGAGGCGAGCATACAGGAGGAAGAAGCACAAAGCCGTACAGAGAAGAAGAGCAGCTCCACACTTTACCAGCAGAACCACACAGTGAAACCACAACAATCCAGTCTGTGTTCTGCATTAACACGGTTGACTGGCTGATTGTGCGCGTCGTTTTTGGCAAAACAGGCAAACCTTCATTCAAATTTGTTCTCAGATGGAATAAAAAGATGGTTGGATTGTTTCTGCAGAACACAGAAACACAGAGCGAGAAGACGGGCAGTAGGGGGCAGCGCAGGAAACAACGGCGTGAAGCGTTTCTTTCCAAAATCACACATTTCCCTGAAGAAGGACTGAAAACGCCCAGAGCAGGGGTTCCCACACTGCACCATGGGCCAAACGGCCCAGCTGAAAGCAGTCAGGGGTCATGGCTTCAGAATAATTTTCCTGAGTTATTTCATGTTACCTGCTCAGCAACAAATGAACATGTATCATTTTAATTAAGCTCATAAAAAGGGTCTGAAGGTTGAACAGTTTCCTAACTTGTTGGTCAAGATTTCATTTTTAGTTTATTCCCAGCAACAAAAATAAAAACTGTCTTTGAAAACCCTCAGCTGCATTCCTCCGTTTTTAATTCTTGGGTCTGTGAGTAAAAAGTCACAGGAGACGGCTACTAAAAGAAAAACACATCTGCACCATCTCCATTAGCCGGAGTACCGCTGAAACCATTCCCGGACTGTTCCAGGGGCCACAGATGGCCCCCGGGCCAGACTGTGGACACCCCTGCTTTAGCGGCTGTATCTCCCTTTGGACCAAAACGCTTCACTGGTTCTGCTCGTCCTTGCTGGGAATAATGCGCAGCGCTGCTGGAGCAGAGCAGAGCAGCCACCCATGCAGCGTCCTCTCCTTTACTGTCAGGCATGCGAGGACAGAGACAACGAGCTGCTCCCGTGGCGGCGCCGGGGCGGCTGCTGTCCGGCCGCCCCGGCGCCGCGGGTCTGAGCAGCAGCTAAAGCTGACTCGGCGTTTTATGCAGCAGGAAGACGAGTGTCGCCCTTTGCCCGCAGGGAGCGCGGGCTGCAGGCCAGAGCCACGGAGCGGCCCTCACCTCTGGCGCCCTCCTGCGGGGGCCACAGGGACCGTCAGCGTCGTGAGTTTGGGGTCCTGGGGGGGCCCGGTCTGGGAGGCGGGGCCCTTCTCCTCGCCGCCGCCGCCTGCGGCTGGCTTCTCGCGGTCCACATCCTCCACGTTCACCGCCGGGCGGACGCTGGCCTCTGGGGGTCGGGAGAGAAACACCGAGGGTCAGTCTCCACCAGTTTTCCTTCGTCAGTCTCCACTGATGAAGGAAAACTGGGAAAACACGCGAGAAAAGAACCCGAACTTCCTCAGTCAGCCAGAATATTCTGGTTCTGGTGACGCGGTAGGACCTGGCGGACCAGAACCAGGTAACGACACAGTAGAACCCAATAGACCAGATCCAGACCCAGACCCAGAACCGGAACCAGATGTTGGACCAACCTGTGGAGCACACAGCTGTGATCAGAAGTTTACATACCCCCATCGCCCTGCGCCCGTCTGGGTCATGCTGCGCTGTTACCGCTGCGCTGCTGCGGTTTCAACGCCCAAAGAGTCATTTCAGGTTGAAAGTGATCCTGCAGGTTCAGATGTATTCATACAGTCATCTAAAGCCTCCTTCCTGAGGTTCTGTGATGAATGTCTCTATCCATGGAGGTGGATTCTCACCTTCTTCTGACATTTAGCAAATATAAATATCAGGGCTGGGACTTTAACGCATTAATTTAGATTAATTCATTACACAGATTTTAACACGTGTTTTTTTTACATACAAAAGTCCTGAGCTGGAACATTTATATTCACGTGTTTCTGGTACCCCCGTAAATCTGACGCACAGCGACATCCGCTAACAGCAGCGATGGAGGTTGGAGCAGCTTCTCTGGGCCCTCTGGGGGTTAATTTCTGCTTCCAGAGCCGATCTGATGCTGGAAAAGACTCCAGTTGTGTTCAAGTTGAGCTAAAAGCAGTCGGCCTATCAGAGAAGCTATGCTAGCCTAAACTAGCATCTCAATGCTAACCATGTAGCAGCAGCGCTAACGTCAGCGTCCACAGTCCACGTTTCTAAAGAAGCTCCATGAATGATCAGGGTTCCTGAAGCTCTGGAGAGATGAGCTTTGCTCCAACCTGATGCTGGAAGAACCTGAAGAGCAGATTAAAAACTAGGAATATCTTTGCTGTTGAGCTCAGATGCTGTTTATTCAGTAATTTAGCAGCAAAAAGGGTTTTTAGATTGAGAATGTTGCTGATATTGTCGATTAATTGCGTTTATCTAATTACAGTCTCTGATATTAAGTCAATTAATAATTTTAATCAATCCCACCACTATTAAATAATTCAGTTAACCCTGACTCAGTTTACTCTGATTTAGTTTCAGTGAGGAAACTGAACGGTTGAAATAAATGATTAAAAGTTCAGGATTGAGATTAGCCTCATTGTCATGATGCTTAAACTTCTGCTGCATCTCTTCTACAGAACAACTATAACACAAAATTAAAGCTGCAAGCAGCATTGGCCGGCCCTCGCAGCTCAGCGCCACTCCGGCCTTGTGACCGCGCGAGCTCTGGCACCGCTGCCCTGACGCCATTCCTTTACCTGTTCACAAGGTGGAGCATTTGGTGAATCTCCCAAATTGTCTTCAGTACACATCAGTATGATCTGTACTGTACTGAAGCGTCATGTCTTCAAAGTTTGGGTGAAATCTGACCTTCCAGACAGGAGTTATTGTCATTTCCTGTTTTGTGGCAAAGGATTGGCAAGGACTTCCTGAAGACTTTTCAACACATCATATATGGTCATCAAGAATTAGTGAATATGGTTTCAATCTTATACACAGGGAGCGGCTGGAGAGAGAGGCAAAAAATCTGGGGCAGATCAGATGATCTATCAGGGAGATATCGCTGTTGAAATAAACTAGGCAGCGCGCTGGAGTCAGATTCCAATATAATCCTATTGGCCTCTTTAAAGGTTAGCAAAGGTCCTTCATATGCAGTTTATTGAGTATCGGATGATGCATGTGAAATTTAGAGCCAACCGTAAGCAAAAGGCGAGGGATTGGAAATCGCCATTCTACCCCAGCCTCATGCTCCAGCCACCAGCCAGTGTTGACAGAAGGATTCGGCATCATGTTGTTGAATGTTATCAAGCACAGGTTTAAACCTGTATGAATCAAAGAGTAAAATGAAGACAACCAGCAGCAAAACAGCTCACTTCCTGTTCACAGGGGGCGGGGCTTAGTGATGTCACCAAATGATGATGAGAATGTGATTAGTACTGGTCTGTTGTGACACAGAAAGTTTCATTAAGCCACAACCTTGTATGTCAAAGTTATTCCACCTTGATGTTTAATGGCGAAGGGTCGGACTTTGAGGCTTGACCACGCCCACATGCGATGTAACAAAAAGCTTTTGATAGCTTTTGCCCTTCAATGCTTCAAGACTCTGCAGAGTGACTGTGAAGTCTCGTTGTTAAAAGCTGCAGGAGGAGTTCGCTGATACAACATGTGTACAAGAGACAAAATGGCGGCTTTGATCCAAAATGGCCAACTTCCTGTTGGGTTTGGACCAGGGCTCCAAGAGACTTTTTTGTAGGTCCTGAGACGACGCGTGCCGAATTTCATGATTGTCGGTCAAAGCATGGTGTGGGGCTGATATTTTAAAGATTTCTAGGGGGCGCTGTGGAGGGATTAGGCCACGCCTAGCAACTATTGGACTGCTTTCCTGCTGGAATCGATCATGGTGAGTTTGAAATATGTAGAATTTAGAGTCACTTTATTTAATTTCCTTACGGGATAAATAAAGTATTTTTGAATTTGAACGTATGGCAACGGCGTCATGTCTGACGATGCCACGGCCACACCCTCCACTGAAAACTGTTGCCGCTTGAAAGCAAGTCAGACCAACTTGTTTTCTGTCTTCTGACCCAAGATCATGTTGATTAGATCAAAGGGGTCAGAGATGGAGCTTTCCAAGTAAAAAATGTGATATCCTGTTCTGAAGGGGCAGGGCTTGGATGACATCAGCATATGACCACATAGGAACATTGGGCATCCAACATGGATGACTCATCCCAAGTTTGGTCCAAACTGACCTTTTTATGTGGAAGTTATAGCGGTTCGAAATTCATGGTGAATAGGCCGGCTTTGAGGCCCTTTAACGTGCTCAAAAACTCAAGATTTTGATAACTTTTAACCCCAATGCCTTAAGGGTTTAGTGTCCAAGTTAGAAGCTGATAAATCCAAATCTCTAGGAGGAGTTCATTAAAGTTTGACATGTATGAAAATTCAAAAACAGCCAAAATTGACCTTTGACCCAAAATGGCTGACTTCCTGTTGGGTTTAGGGCATACCGACAAGAGACTTTTTTCTTGTTTTAAGGGGATCTACCTATGTACCAAGTTTCAGCTCTAGGATTTACCAGTTGGTGAATCTCACGTTAGGGGGTGCTGAAGAGGCGTTTGGCCACGCCTACTTTTGATACCGTTAAAATACTAAAATTTCAGTTGGGGGATAATTTTGGGTGAAGTTTGGTGAGTTTTCACATATGTTTAGGCCTCCAGATGTGTCGAGCATCATAATAAGAAACACTATGATTACAATAGGCCTTCGCAGCGCTTTGCTGCTTGGGCCTAAATAGCTGCAAACCTTTTAAATGGGATTTGTGTTTTTACAGATAGTCTTCTAGTTGCAGGTTTTTCTGAAGATTTTATGTTTTTTATAGTTTATGTGTTGCTGTATTTTGCTCTTTGGTTTGTCTTAAGCTGTTGGAGCCTAATGACTGAGGAACTGAGCTGAGAAATCCAAACTGAAGCTCCATGATGCAACTCAAAGCAGTCCCTGGGTAAGTTTCCAGACTGCTGAGCACACAGGAAGTTCATTTTCACTCCTGAGTTAAAACTGGAAGAGCTAACTTCCAGTAACACGGGTTCACCTGCAGGAACGTCTGAGTCATCCTCAATGAAGAAGGCTGGGTTAGCGAGGCCGGACAGCTGCCGGGGCGGCGGGTGGAGCTGCTTCACAGGCGGGCTGGCGATGGGCGGCAGGTGTGGATAGGACGGCACGTTAGGCAGCTCCAGGGTGCTACTGCTAAGGGAGGAAGGAGAGGGAGAGCGGGACCTCAGGTGAGGATGATGAGGGGGAGGGAGAGGTGGGTGCTGCATGAAATGGTTCAGTTCCACATCTGGTTGCTTCTGTTTCTGCTGTTGTTGTTTCTTAGGCATCTTGAGGCATAAGGCTGTTGAGGCGGTTCCGGATGTTCAGGAAGCACTCCTGAGTCCGTCTGGGAAATTGGGACAGCTTCTCTGGGACGGTGGAGAGGCTCTGGACGAGGCCGGATGCGCCGGGGCCCGGCGGACCCTCTGCGCCTTTGGGCAGAAGCTCGGTGAGGGTCTGGGCGACGCTCCGCGGGACCTGGGTGAGTCGGATCTGGGAGAACTCGTGGCGCAGCTCAGGGGGCAGGGAGGGCAGGGGGGGCAGGTGCTTGGTGAGGTCAGAGAGCTGGGTGGGGAGCTGGGGCATGGGGGGCAGCTTCGGAGGAGAGATGCCGTTCTCCTTGAAGAACGCGTTGATGTTGCCAAAGCACTCGGAGGTGGGAGGGAAGCGCATCAGGCAGTTCTTAAACGAATCACAGCTGACTGGCGCTATAAAGGAGACAGGTGGACAGGCGGCAGAGTCAGGAGCAATGAGAGCCAGGCAGAACATGGGCGTTAAACCGCAGGGGGCGCCGTTGGTACAGTTACACAGTCAAAAACTAACAGCAAGATTTTGGTTCATTTAGCCTGTCATGAGTGGAAAAAAATGGGGGTTCATTTTTCAGACATTTTTTCAACCTTTTTATTCATTCATTTATAATTGTCAGTTTCAAACTAAATATTTAGTTACCGAGCTAAATACTTAGCTCCAAATTAAGTATTTAATTTGCTAACTAAACACTTAGTTCCAAAGTAAATATTTATTTTCCAAACTAAATATTTTTCCCCTAGCTAAATCTAGCTTGGATCTAAATATTTAGATAGGACCTAAATATTGCTTGGTAAGCAGAAGTGTTCTAGTTTGAGCGTAGTGGCAGATGTCGATACAGCTGTAGATCCATGAGTAAACATCTGTATCGCCGTTAAAACGATACGTCCTCTGTTTTCAGCTAACACCTTCGACATGTCCATAGGAAAAGAATCAATGATAATAAATAAATAAATAAATAAATAAACTTTACTTGAGCAACGACTGAAGCGCTTATCGGCGAGCTAATCTGTATATTAACTAGATATTAAGCTTGGACCTAAATATTTAGTTAGCAAGCTAAATGTTTAGCTAGCAACCTGCATATTTAGTTAGCACGCTAGCTTGCTAACACAATATTTACCTTGCTAGCTAAGTATTTAGTTAACGAGCTAAACATTTTGTTAGCTTGCTAGCTTGGACCTAAATATTAAGTTTAGAAGTTAAATGTTTAGTTTACAAACTAAATGTTTAGCCTCCTACCTCATATTTAATTTGCAAGCTAAATATAGTTTGAAACTGACATTTATAAATGTATCAATAACATGGTGAAAACATGACTTTGAAAACTGAAAACCCTTTTTTTTCCTCTATGACAGGCTAAATAAACCAAAATATCGTTGTTCACTTTTTACTGTGTGACTTTACAAATGGCACCCGATATAAAACTGTAACACTACAGCACATTAAAGAAAGAGTCCTGGTTCTCGTTCTACTCATCAGGCAATGACTGTGTAGAAATGATGTTTTACCTCCACAGCCGTCACCAGAAGCATCTTCATCCTGCAGGAAAACACGTCATGGCAGGAAGTGAAGGGAAAGGAGGAAATATCTTTATTAAATAAATATTATTCTATGTTTAAAAATGATTCAGTAGAAACTGGGCAATAATATAAAATAACTTTGATTTTGTCTTTTAGATTTGACACAAAGGGACAGAACTGAACAATGACAACAGCTGCATGTCACTTATGGTTAATCTTGGAGCTCATGGAGAGAAAACTTTACTTTTTCTGTGTTAGAAGCTGGAGCGTCCTCTGCTTTCTGGGGCTGCTGGGTCACAGCTTCTGAACTGACTTCCTGGTTCTTGGTATCTGGTTCTGGTGCAGGTTCTGACTCAGAATCCTTTCCTGGTTCCGGCCCTGGTGGTGGAGAGGCTGAGGTCTCCTGCTGCGGCTCAGGTGTGTCTCTGCTTGCTTCCTGGACGGTCGGTTCCTCAGCGTCCGCTTCCTGCTCGTCCTGGACCGCCGGCTCGTCCTTCCTGCAGGACAGAACCGCAGATTCGGTCAGAACCAGAACCACATTGACCAGCTGTGGTTCTGCCACATGGACCACCTGTCCAGGTAACTGAAGCACCACATCTGGATCAGCTGTGGTGTCAGTGAATGGCTGGAAAGACTTTGACACAGAGGTGTCCAAAGTAATAATAATAATAATAATTAGTAGTAGTAGTAGTATTGCTATAATATTAATATTAATGATAATAATGATAAAATTGTATGACTTGATTTGCTTGATTTTAGTTTTTTTTTTTTTTTTTAATTTTCTTGGCCCGTGAATACTTCTGACTTAATGATTTTGACCCACGTGACAAAAAGTTTGGACACCCCTGCTTTAACACATCACCATCAGCTTTAAGAGAACATTTAGTTCTTATTTTGTTTGAGCCTTGTGTCTTGTTTATGTTATGAGACGTGTTGTCAGCTTTAATATTTTCTGTTGGATATAATTAATCTTTTTGTGCTAAATCATCAAGCTGTCTGGGAAAACAGATGAAAATGAAGCCACTAAAACAGACACTGCTGCCATTAACTCTACTTTTTCTGCAGCATAGAAGGTACCTCTGGATCAGTGCTTCTGTGGTCTGTGTGTCTGCTCAGATGAGCCTGGTTCTGGTTCTGTTGCAGGTTTCTTGCTGTTAAAAGGGAGTCTTTCCTTACCACTGTCACCACATGCTTGCTCAGAATGAGGGATTGCTGCAGAGTCAATGACCCCGTCCAATCAGCAAGGCCTCCTCTCCACCTGGACTTGACTGCATGATCTTCAAACTGCGTGGGCTCGGTCTGGATCTGGACTGGACTGATGGTACAAACTGGATCTGTGTGTTTGCTGCCTTCAGATAACGTGTTGTAAATTGAATAAATAAATAACTAAACTGAATGGACATTTCCATGAACTTGTGCTGCGGTCGGAACTGGGAAATTCTGACTTCAACTGGAACTCCCCCTGTTCCCCTTCCACTCTGGGAAAGTGGGAGCAACTGCAACTACACCCAGCTACAACTTGTAAGGCCGACTTGGATCCAATATGGCCGCTCCTGGTATCAACAATAGGAAGCTGTGGTGGAGACATGTTTCTTTTACAAGACACACTGTAAGAGCGCGTCTAAAATCAACGTAGCGCCTGCAGCTCTGAACTGAACAAGTTAAACTGGTGTTTGCTGATGGAAAGTAAAACTTAAAACAATGTTAGTAAGACGTGCTGTGAACATTGTCCACTGGGGCGTCGCCATGTTGGGTCCCAGCTTCTCCGACTGTGTCAACTGGAACTACCTCGGGAGTGACGTCACACCCAGCTCAGCGTTCTGAGGTAAATGGAACGCTGGATTAATTTTCCAGTGTCCAATTTTCAGAATTACAAAATCAACTTTGGTCCCATTTTTAAACTATAAATAATAAAAGTTCAGATTATAACAAATATTTCCAAGTTTTAATATGGAATCTGTCAAAACCAACGATGGATGGCTGGATAGAAAGACAGATGGATGGATGGATGGATGGACGGGTGGATAGAAGGATGGACGGATGGATAAAAGGACTAATGGATGGACGGACGGATGGAAACAACCCAGATTATATCAGTCGAAAGTCATTTTGATGTCAACAAAGTTTGTCTTCAGTTCTCTCATTTTCATAGACAGGCTTTCACAGAGTGTCTTCAGTCAGAGGCTTCTTCTTACCATTGTGATACAGACTGCTACAGGAGATCCTTCCTGGCCATAGCCATCAGCATCTACAACAACTCATTGAAGAACCGTGAATAATATGAATTACAGCATTTCCTTTCCTTTTAGGATCAGTAAAGTATTTTTCAAATTGTATTGAACTGATCATGTTGGCTCCTCATCTACAAACATCATTTTCTCCACATAAATCCTTGATTTGAAATAACAAATATATTAAATACTAAAATAAATCAATGTTTCCCAGCTAGTGAATGAAAAAGGTCATCTTCTGACATATCCAGAGTTTTTGAGGATTGTTAATGTTCCAAGGTCTGGGAGAGAATCCAGAACAGTTTCTGCTGGTTCTGTTCGGCTGCTACAGAAATGAACCAAATACACCTGCACCACTTAAAAAAGATATGTTCATGTTCTGGATATAAATATCTTAGGTGTATGATTTATTGTCCTTTAACTCTCTGTTGTAAGTTTTATTGGAATAATAATTTTATGAATATTAGCCGTTTGCTGATGTGAACTGATAGCAAGTATTTAGTCACCAGCAAGATCCAGGAAGTTCTCTTCAAAATAATTCATCAAATATATCCAACAAACCAGTTTATAAAAGATTATAGGAATAAGTTGGATGAATCTTTTCTAAAACAGCTACAGAAACAATTACATCTCTTTTTTGGGACTGAAATTAAACTTATTTCAACTATATTGTGGCATTAAAATGAAGTTACAATATAATCATCTTAGTTTTTTATGATAAAAAAGAACAAAACTAAATTTATTTTAAACTTTTTGATTCTATTAGAAACCCAACACACTTCAGTTCAAGACTTGAAGTCTAATTTTAATTTGAATGAAATATATCGGACATGTTTTTCTTTCTTATTTCAATTCTTTGTTTATTCCTTTATAGTCTACATCTCCTCAATCAGTCAGTTTATCCTCTTATGTTTCATACTTCATGGTATTTTGTCAACAGTAAAAAAAACAAAGATGACATCAGTCGGAACCGCTTCGTTTGCTCAGGCTGGAAGAACCGCTTTAAGAGACAAAATGATCATTTTATCTCTGATTCTGGATAAAATGTTTTAATTTTAGAAGCAGGGAAATTAGCACAGCCTTGTCAGTTCTCAGTACTCACTTCCTCCGATGGAGCTCGACGAGGATCGTTAGTGTTCCCGCCTCAAGATGCCCACCAGCATCAGAACCACCAACTGGACCAAAAAGCGGGTCAGAACCTCCTCAGTTCGCTGCTGTTTATCAGTCAGCGGCTGCAGGAGCGGCTGTTACCGGGACAACCGTCGGCAGGACGTGAGAGGGGGCGGAGCGCAGGTCGGGGGTTGCTAGGGGAAGCTGTGGTTGCTATGGCGAGGTGTTGCGATGCTGCTGAGGCAAACCTCGCGAGATTTCAAAATCTGCTCCTGAGAGCAGCTTTCAGGGTTCGGAGCTACGGTTTAGTTTCTGCTCCGTTCAGAACCTCGGTCTGTAACATTTTCTTATTTTTCCTCTATTTGGAGCAAAATAAACAGGAGAAAAATACAAGTTTTAAGCATGAGATTAGTTTTTGCTTGGTAGGAATGGAAAGAGCAGTTTAGTCATTCAGGTCATGCAACCTGGAAGAAACGAGTTCTTCACCTGTTCTTAGTGTTTTTGGGTAAACTTTAAGATATAAAAAATAAAAATCACAAGGAAATATCTTTTATTTTTCAATCATCTGTAAATTAGAAAACCCCGACCAACCACGAGCTAATAGCTGGTTTAGAACAGCAGCAAACAATGTGACGAATAAATAATAAAATGCACACCGAATAAAGAAGAATGAAGAGAATAAAAGTAACTAATAAAAAAAATTCATAAGATATTTTTTAAATGAAATTTAAAGTTAGAATTAGATATTTATACATTAATCAGTCTAAACTTTTCCTATTTTGGATCAATTTCCAAAGTGATTTTTTACCAGATTATTTACCAAAAGACTGAAACCGAAAACAGGTTAAACTGTTTTTAAGGTCAGAAGTTTGCATACACCTCCTCAGTATTTGGTAGCGTTGCCTTTGAACTGGATGACTTGGCTCAGATGTTCTGGGTTTCCTTCCAGAAGCTTCTCACCATAGTTTACTGGAGTTCTGATCCGTTCCTCCTGACAGAACCGGTAGAACCGGGTCAGGTTTGGAGGCTGCCTCGCTCTCACATCCTTTCAGCTCTGCCCACATATTTTCCTCGAGTCACCTCGTTTCTAATCTGATTGGACGCTGAGGGACATCGTCCATCTAGAAGACCTGTTTGGACCCGAGCTTCACCTTCCTGGCTGATGTCTTTAGATGTTGCTTCAATGATTCCATCTAGTTTATGAAGTGCACCAGTTCCTCCTGCAGCAGAACAGCCCCACAGCATGCTGCTGCCACCACCGTACTTCACAGTCAGGACGGTCCAGGCGTCGCTGTTTTTCCTCCAGGTGTAACGATGCTCGTTACGTCCAAACAGCTCCACTTTAGTCTCCTCAGACCTCAGGACATGTCTCCAGGAATGAAGGTCTTTGTCCCTGTGGACGTCTGGAAACGGCAGCCTGTCTTTCCATGTCTCCTCTGGGCTGATGGCTTCCTCCTCGCTGAGCGGCCTTTCAGCCCAGGTGGGTCCAGGACCCGTTTCGCTGAGGATCATGACTCTGTCTGACCAGCTTCAGCAGCATCTTCACAAGGTCTCTGGCTTTGGTTCTGGGCTCGATCCGCTCATTCTGGACCAGAACCCGTCCGTCTCTGGGACCAGAACCCGTCTCCTTCCTGAGCGGGACGATGGCTGGACGTTCCCATCGTGTCTGAAGTTGACCAGATGACCAGCATCAGGAGATAGTTCCCAGGAGGAACCAGACTGGAGCAGCTCCTGGTTCTCTTCCTGATCTCTGGGCTGATTTCTGCTGACTTTCCATGAAGCCACACAAGGAAGAAGCAGAGAGTTTGATGTTTTACCTTGAACTACATCCACAGATGAGCCTCCGGTTGACTCAGATGGATGAACCTATCAGAAGCTTACAAACCCATGACATCATCATCATTTAACACCAAAGCAATCTTAGTGTATGTAAACTTCTGACTCTGAAGAAAGTATAAAACAATCATTCTGACATCGAGCAATAATGTAGATAATCTGAACTGACCTGAAACAGGAAATGTTTCGTCTAATTTAATGTCAGATGGTGAGAAAAAAAGGTCAATGTGAATTATTTTCATTAAAAATCGAGTTCAAAAAGTTTGCATTAATTTTTTGGTTTAATTATAATTTTAGGTGTTTAGATTAAACATAAAAGGTCTGGCTGCCTTATTATTATAACAGGCAGAATTAGCTGGACTGAATAAAACAACGAACTGCACAACAATACTTGTCAGTCTTCTAGACGGAACGAGGAATGAGTTTTTGTTTGAGGTAAAAGGATGATTTAACTTTATTCTATGCTATAAATCATCGGGACAGTTTAGAAGAAGATGAACTCAGGATGATGAAGAGGCGTTAAAAACCTGGAGGCTTCTACTTACGCTGCGTCTCCTCCTGGCTCCAGCTTGCTGTCCTCCTCTTGTGCCCCTGGCAGCCTGGCAGCAGAAAACAGCCGGGTTCTTAAAAGCAACGATGTTTATGCCAAATGACATCAGCTCCTAAATGCAGAGATGGTCTTACTCAGCTTCAGCTTCCTCCAGCAGCTCCTGGCTCTCCAGCGAGAGCTTGATGGATGTTCCCTCGCTGGCCATCTGTCTGACAGCCATCTCTGCGGTCTGCCGGGCCACCTCCTCCGCCAGACGGGCCATTTCCACCCGCTCCAGGAGCAGGCTGACGGGGGGCCGGGTGGGACAGGACACCGCATTATACAAACAGCGTTTTTACGGCAGGAGGACGCCACAGAAAGCCTCAGACCAAACCTGCACCTGGGGCTGGGCGATTAATCGATTCAGCGATTTTTTTTTTTTGGTTTTTGAAGATTTAATTTTTGGAAAATCCCCAACGCGCTCCTGGAGTTTCCATAGTTCAGAGTGATGTCAGCCATCTTGTTTGACAAGTTTCCATTTGTCTGGATGTAAACGACAGTCTATTTGGAAGAAAGAACCACTGGGACTGAGCTTCTCACATCAGATCCCGGTAGCTTTTTTGATTAAAACAACCCTCTTCTGGCAATTATAAGACGTTCTTCTTGGAAAATTGTGTCTTTATTCTGCTAACATTATGACTATATTCTCTTAATCAAACAAAAATTCTCATAGTCTGGCCCTGATACTCTGTCGTCCAACTCACAGGAGGGATGGTTAAAATCAAAAATATTTTCTGTCGTTTGTGATTTATTTTTTTAGAAAAGAAAGCGAGGTTAAAAAATTGATTAAAATCGGAAATCGGCTCAGGTATGAACAAATCTGGAGATTTAATTTTGAAGCCATGTCGCCCAGCCCAGCCCGGCCTTCCTTACCGTTCCTCCATGGTGGCCAAAGCCACGTCTTCAGCCTCCTTCTTGATGCTCTCAATAAACGGGGTCCAGCGGCCCGTCTGGGTCTCAGCGTCTTCCTGCCATGT
This sequence comes from Anableps anableps, assembly GCA_014839685.1. Classification (NCBI taxonomy): domain Eukaryota; kingdom Metazoa; phylum Chordata; class Actinopteri; order Cyprinodontiformes; family Anablepidae; genus Anableps; species Anableps anableps. The sequence goes on from CM026073.1 coordinate 39,592,620, forward strand.
TTTTGTCCCACTGTCTAAAGCTGGGGCCTCCAGGGTGCTGTCACCGTTCCCCGGATGCTGGGCAGAGCTGGACGGTGTCCTCTCTGTCTCCTCCTGCTGCTGCTGTGCTGGGATGCCCACTGGTGGGACTGGACTCACGGGTTCTGCAGCTTTGGCGTGATTGTGACACGTCTGCTGGGCCTCGTTATCTGACTCCACGTCCTCCAGCACCATGTCGGGCTTCAGTTTGGATGAAGCTACAGAGGACGGGGAGTGGGGGTAGAAGAAGTCAGAAAGATTCGGAGAAGATGGAGGATAATTTTGACTGTTTGGGTTTCAGCTGGAGCCGTCTTCATCCAGATGGTTCGGTGCTCTAAAGGCCCGAGATGGTTTCTAACTTTCTAACTTTAGACTCAAACAGGTAATTTCTGTTATTGTGGCAGATGGAAAACTCATAGAGAGCCAAGAAAAACTGCAGAATAAACCAAAATAAAATGAAGAATATTTGGGATATTGTGAAAAGTTCCCAGAACTGTTTTTGACCCGTTCCTTCTAGGCAGCAAAGATAGCTGAACAATCACTGAAAGCAGGTCTGATCAACAGCTTTCTAGGATTTGGAAAGAGGTTTTATTTTTTAGCATCTCCAGCAGATGAGCAGCATCTGAAAGTCATATGTTTACAAAACTAGAAGACCCCAACAGAGACCTGGGACATGCATCCTCCCCCAGTAGGCCTGCATGGTTTTCAGGCCAAAATATTTATTTCTCTTTATCAAATTATTATGTTTAATATTTTAGGGTATTTCTCTTTTCCCATCTTAGTGATCCATGGCTCAAAGTTAAGCTCAGTACATGAAAGAAAAAATACAAAAGCATTTGTCCTCAAATTAAATTACAGAAACAAGGACTGGACCAATGTTGAACATATGAGCTGAAATAAATCTGTACTAAACGTTTCCAGGTTTTTGACCTAACTGACTAATTTAGCCTTTAGCAGTAACTATTCGTAGCCAAACCAGACCTATTGTTGCCCAACACTATGTTGGATCATTGACAGGCATAAGATGATTCTGCTTGTCTCGTCCTGTTCTAACGTCCAGGCGTCGATGCTGCATATTTTCTGGATCTTTGAAAGCGAGTCAGATCCTCAGGAACCGATCCTCAGATCACCCCTCCAGTCCACAGTTCACAGGTCATGTCACTGAAATAAATGGACCAGTGCCAGTCTTTCACTGCACTCATACGTATTTAGTGCAACTGTCTATAAATCTGTGGAAAGACTTGGAAGTTGGTATTTTCGAATGTTGCTCATGAACCCTGTTATGAAAATCCAATATGGCTGCTGCTCATTTTAAAGCTAGAGACAGCCGAGCTACAACCCATTTTATTTGTTGTAATTCTGACCATTTGAATCTCAATTAATTAGTCCCACAAGTCAATGTGTTGCTGCTAAATACAGTACTAAATACAGCAGAAACTAACTCTGAGTCCGTTTATACATTTTTTTATCATACTTGATAAGACTTAAAATAAACTCATATTTCTCAGAACATGAATAATTCTCCAGGAATAAGCCTTAAAATCCAAACTTTAATACATTTATCTACAAAAAATCAAGTACAAATACAGAGAAATGCATTCTGCTTTACAACATATCATAGCTGCCATTTAACATTTCAAGACATGTTAACACATTTATAAATTTATATATATATATATATATATATATATATATATATATATATATATATATATATATATATATATATATATATATATAAATTAATAATACAGTAATTTTAGGTAAATGGCAAATTACTAAATTTTTCTGTTGTACAGAAAATGTGCAAATTTGAAATACAAACGACTGCGAGCAAAAATAAGTCGGGTCGTGCTAAAAATATTCCAGTGCAAGCTGTAGTTGCTTTATTAGTCGTAAAACACTGATAAAAACTGTATGGAGGACAGTAAGGTGAGTTTAGGATGTTTTACAGCTGCCTCAATAGTCTGGGCTGAGCAGCTTCCAGTAAGAACAGCGTGTAAACTGGTTTTCTCTCTATGTGTTAGTGGGAATCTGAGCGTCGCCCAGCCATCTCCTCCTGCTGTTTAAGGGGCTCGCAGCGCCTTCCCCCCTGAAACAGAAGGAGAAGAGGGACTGAGTTAGGCTCCGACCGTCCAACCAAAACACCTCCTTTAAAAACTACAGAGGAAGAGCAAGATCAGGAGCATCAAACTCGTCTTCATTCTGGGCCACATCAACATCAGCAATGTTCTTAAAGGGCCGGTTGGGCCAGAATGTATTGATAACCAACTGTTAAAATATTAATAAACAGTGGTCTCTGCATTCAGTAAGTTTTTCTTAAAATTAAATAATATTGAACATCTTTTCATATCGCTCAGTTCCTCCAGGATTTCCAGATTATGATTTTTTTGCAATTAAAATCACTGATTTTGTGGAGCTAATTTAGAAATATTTGCAAGGAATTTTGCAACATTTCCGTTTATGTATGATGGAAAATATGCCTTTTTGTTCCTCGCCACATCAATCACAGACGATAACTTGACATCAAGTCAGGCTGAGGCAGCAGAGAACTAGAAGGAAATAATACTGCCACCTGCAGGTGGGAGTTAGCATCACCTAAAACCCAATTTTTGGAGAAAACCTGCAATAAACTCATAATTATACATTTGGGTAAAAAAAAATGTAGGGATCTGTTGATTTTGCGTGAATTTCCATAAAAACTGGAGGAACTGATGTAATTTGGGGGAATACAGATAAAAACTGCTTTGATTTGATTGATAAAATAATATTTGAGCACACAGCTGCTGTCTTGAAGGTTCTATTTGTGTGTGTCCCTCTAGAGTCCAGAGGGCCACATAAAAAGCTATGGCGGGTCGGATTTGGCCCCCGGACCTCGAGTTTGACACGTGAACAAGATGGTCCCGAGAAGATGTGGAATACTTTACAAACTCCCACACGGAAAACTGAGTCATTACTGCAACGGCGTGGAGTGGGGAGCCTTCTGATGCTGAGGGAAACACCTGGTTTTGGTCTGTCAGACTGAACTGTGAACTGTGGCTGTAGCGTATTGACCCCCGACTGGTTCCTAAACTACAACAGAGAACGAGAAGATAAACTGAACCTGGACTCACCTTTCTGCAGCACTTCAGTCGCACCCTGAAGCAACATTAGAACACAAACACAGAATCAGTCTCTGAATGCTGAACAGTCTGGTAACCAGGTAAAGGAGAAATCAAGAAACACCTCAGCTTCATCTTTGGGTGGAAGAACAAGCTGAGGCATCTTCAGACCCAGTCCTGACACAAACCAGTCAACCACTCTGTGGAGAAACGAAAACCAATGAAATAAAGAAACTTATTACGCTTGATTCATTCTCATAAAAACCCATTTAAATCAGACTGTCTGAGCTGCAGTGGTGCGGCTGACTCAGCTGACTGAACCAGGTCATTCCTGTCTTCCTCTGGCCAGTTGTGGTGCTCTGGGAAGACATTGTGTTTCCTGTCCATGCTGACCCTATAACAAGGCTCATTCTACTGAGAAACATTATGTTTACTCTGAACTTGTTTTAAAGTCATGTTTCATCATATTTTGCTGCCAGAACCTTGAAAGTATTCATAAAAATAAATTAGAATTCATAAATGTGAACATAAGTGAGACTTCCAGCTGCTTCCATTCACTGCTGCTCTGTTTTGAGCAGCCACGATGCATCTCTTTAAAATGAGGATATAGGCAAGTTTATCAGCATAGCATCCTTCACATATAAGATAATAAATCCTTTACAATAAAGTACAGTCAGATGGAATAAAGAGAATCACAATAAAAACATGAAATAAGTCTAAACATCGATAGTAGTAGAATTATCACATGAGAAGACAGAAATAAAATTGCAAAATTGAAATTTAAGACATGATAACTGCAGCCGATTTTAGTGCAAACATATATTCTCCATTACAACCATGGCGGACATTTTGAAAAATGTCCGCCAGAAAAAGGGAACACAAGATCAAGAAAATATATATGATTTCTTTTGTTCGAAATATGTAGGCTATGATTTGACACCAAACACATTCATCTAATTAGCGATTTTAGAGCAAAAATTATTTTTTTGAAAAATCTTGAAAAATCAAAAAATGATCAGTAAAATGATTTCTATGGATCCAATTATGTATGATTTGACACCAAAAGTATTCATTGGTGATAAATATTGGCAAATTTAGGGCAAAACAACATTTTCCTTGATGACCATGATGGGCATCTTGAATTTTTCAGTAGCTAACAGTTTTTTATATTTCAAAAAAGCAAGCCCCTGGCAATGTCTGTGCCAAGTTAGGTTCTCGCATCTGTATGTGAAAGATTTAGCTGAAATAATCAATTATCTGCTGCACTGGAGTAGCTGAACTTAACTTTTCCACATTGGTTAATGATTATTGCGCATAATAATAACGTTGTTATTATGATTGCTATAATTATGGTGATTTTTGATAAGCCGAATTTTTTGGTGCCCTCCCAGGCACTCGGTGCCCTACGCGCAGTGTGTCATGTTACGGCACTGCCACCTTCAGCAGATCTGATGCCTTATTAGTTGCAAACAGATAAAATGTTTGTTCTGTTTCATGTTATGACTGAAGCAAAGGTTCACCTCAGAACTGATTTGCTGCTCTGATGAATATAAAACCTGCAGCACTGATGAAGACTCCGCTGCAGCAGACGTCATGTTCCTGCAGAGCTTCACGGCGCTCTGCAGAGTCACTGAGACCTGAGTGGAGTATCTACAGTAAATGGAGTCATTGTCTCCCCAGTACTAAAAGACCCACCCAGAAGCTCTGCTTTCAGTATCCAGTGAGATCCCACTGAGAGATTCCGGTGGAGGCGACAGAACTGCAGATGAGAAACAGAGAAAATGACGTTGCATTAAAAGTGAACACTAGAAAAGTCAGAACTTGTCCTCAGTGCAACTGAGGCGTGAGGAAGTGGTGTACTTTTGTCTAAAGAAGAGCGTGAGGCTTTTGCTGGAGGTTCCGTGGGTACGCCACCAGGGGGCGGAATCACTGGCTGAGGGATGATCTGCTTTATCCAGTTCACCACGCTGCAGGAGAGAAGAAGAGAGGTCTAGTTGCAGCCTCAGTGGTTCTGAACCGGTCGAGCTTTTGGACCCACCGGTTGAGCTGTGTTAGCGTCTGAGCTGTATAATGTCAGCTGTCGTCAGGGACGGCCCAAGATCCTCTGGGGCCCAGAGCACAAACTGACTCAAAGACCCTCTACTAGTTAACCCGCCAGCTAGTTTACAAGTAAACCAACAACTAAACTGAGCAGATCACATTCTGAGTTACAGCATGACTGAGCTTCAAACTTACTGTACATCATTCATGACATAAACAGAAATAAATAAAACCCTTTAGTTTTCTCTACAGACTCAGAAGAGTCAGGAATCAGAAAGAGTTTAATTATCACTGAAAATTGATCAAAACAATTTAAAATGTTGAAGAATTTTAAAAGTGAAAGAATTTTATTTCTTTTTCATTTAATGTTGAAAGGCTGTAAAAGTGGAAATATTCTTGATAAACACAACCACACACATGAAGTAACAGTTGGGGGCCCCCTACTGGCCTGGGGGTACCAGCACCAGCTTGGTTTTCTTCTGCCTTGGGCCGGCTCTGACTGTAGTAGTGAACTGTGAACCCGTGATGCCTATATGGTGTCAGGAGGACGAGAAAGTGCTGCAGTGACGGCGGCTCTACTCACTTAGGAGGGAACTGAGGGGTCAAACTCTCCACTTCCGACACTTCTGATGCTTCCTCCTCCGACACCACCTCCACTACAGGGATGTGTGGGAGCGGATCATAATCTATGTTATAAGAACATCCCGCATGTCCAGTTAGAACAACAAACCAGTGAGATCCTTTCTGCTTGACTGAACGGGAAGAGGCGGGGTTTAGAACGCCTACCTGGCATAGCTGCTGCCTCAAACACCTGGAACCACAAGAAGCATGTTAGAAAACAACTTTATTAAACTGTTTTGGTCTAAATGTGTTTATAATAAAATAAATCAAGCTGAGATAAATATGCTTTCCTCGTTAACCTGGTGATTCTCAAACCATGAGGCGCGCCCCCGAGGGGTGACCTGTCTTGACCGGGGGGAGCAGGAACCATGCTGATACGTTTTATTTATCGTAAGCAGGACTAGAGTACAGTCTTCCTATGTTGTGATCCAGACTTGTTTCCAGGTTACACATCCAACAAATATCTAGTTGCTTAGCTAAATATTTAGCTAACTGGTTGAACATTTAGCTTGAAACTGTGACATTTATAAATGAATGAAGAACATGGTGAAAACGTGGCTTTGAAAACTGAACCTCCATTATTTTCTCTCTTATTAGGCTGAATAACCCTCATTATTGCTGTTAATTTTTGACTGGGTAACTTTACAAACAACACCCCATAGTTTGCATTTCAAATACTTGTATTTATTAATGGTTAAAGGCTGATGAAGTTATTTATTTTTAGTGTTTTGAATCTAATTTATTGTTTCTTTATGTTGAAAAGAAAACAACCAGTATGACAAAATGAGTCAAAAACTAATTTTCATTTCTCTTGACACCAAATTATTGTGATATTAAAATAAAAGATACAAAATAACAAACAAATGAAGGAAAATCAAAAATATGTGTGATTTTGTGGAGAAAACATGAAAGCTCTTAAACTGATCTATATTGATGTAAAAGCTTAGCATTAATGAAGCGACCAGGTCCTCCATGTTCTCCCGGCTGGGGGGGACCCTCACCTCGGTGTGCTCCTCGGTGGCGACCTGAGTCTCGGTCGCCTCTCGGTACTTCTCATCCGGCTGAGGCAGAACTTTGGTCAGACCCTGAGCGACCCAGCCCATCACTCCCGTCCTGACAGAGAATCAGCTGTAAATCTCACTTCTCATTCATTCTGTTAAACATTTACTGATGAGCTGTTTATGGCTACGGTACCGATCTCCATCCTCTGCTGGCTGGTGTGCAGAACAGAACAAAAAGAAAATAATCTTTAAATATCTGCTGAAATTAAACACATTTCAATTTAAATAAACAGAACTGATACCAGAGATGATAAAAGAAGATTTAATTCAGAGTGGATCATCTGATCGGATCAGAACCTCTCCATGTCCAGATGGCTGAATGTCTTCAACTGTGACCCCTAAAGCTGCAGTTTGGAACTTTTATGAAAACACTCACTCACACACACTCACACACACACACACACTACGCTGCAGCTGGTTCACCACAACAGCCTGCTGCTAATGCTAATGCTAGCTAGCATGGCCACCGATGACGGCGGATAAACAGTTTTCCTGGAGCAGTGAGTTGTTTCTCCACCATCAGCACGTTTAGCAGCGCGAACACGAGGGTGATTGGGAGCGCTAAGCCCCTCCCCCTAGTTCTGATTGGCTGTTTCAGGTCGGGGGCGGAGCATTTCTTTAGCAGCTCAGGGAGGAGGTGGAGCTCCATCTTCTCACAGATTATCTGCCTCAGACCAGACTGTCAGGGCATGGAGACGGTTTGAACCAGTATGGAAAAAACATTTTTGTTAAAGTGACATCCTGCAGCGTTGACTGTTTTCTATCTGATAGGATCCCCAACGTTTACTGAAAGTCTCAGGAGAACTTCTGCTGGTTCTGGTTACTGACCCTGGAATCTGAGTTGGAGCCCTTGAGCAGAGGAGACCCAGGAGGCTGCGGCAGGGCGCTGACGAAGCCGTTAGACAGCCAGCCGATCACTCCACCGTTGGTCTGACTGCAGAAGATGTTCCTCACAGGTCAGCCGTTTCAATCACCTCTGATTCGTATGAAGTTCATGCTGGTGCATAAATACTTTACCTATCTTCTGAAGCTTCCTCGGGGTTCTTCGCAGAAGCATTCTTAGCTGTAAAGCATCCAGTACTGATAAATAACTGTGGCTCTGCAGCAAAGAACAATCAGATCAACAGAAACATGCTGAACATCCTCACCTTCTTTGTTCTTTACAGGCTCCTCCAGGGTTGAAGAGAACAAGGGAGAGAAATTCAGAGACACAAACTGGTTTAACTTCACAGATCCAGTTTCTAAGATCCTAAACCTTCATTGGATCAGCTTTTCCTGGGACCGGAGCTGCTTATTCACTCATTTTCAGTCCAGCATCCTTTAAAGTCCAACTAACCCCCAAATTAACATTTATTGCGGATAAACCGTCTAAATAGGCTGTTTAGGGTTCTATCTTTCTGTTTCTGACAGAATTTGGACAGTTTCATGTAAATTTGTTTCGTTCTGCAACATTTTGCCTCCAACCGTCTCAGTGCTGCCCTCTTTAGGTCAACGGAGGCTACTGCAGCTGAATTCTCCTATTGGTTCCAGCGGTCCAGCTTTAGTCACTCAGCCCTGGTTCAGGTATGAAACCATCCCGCTCAGACGCGCCCCCTGGTGGCCAGTCAGGAGCTGGCGCAGCGAGCAGCATTGATCGATGGCATTACGCAGCCTTGCTGATGCGGGATTTATTTTAAACGTGGAGGCGGAGAGGAACGGGTCTGCTCTCTGCTCTGACCGCAGGGCTGAGGAGGAGGGAGGGGCTCCCGGCAGCACTCGCTGCTCCGCTCAGGACAGAGCAGGGCTGCAGCTGCAGAGCGCTGGCGCCATAAAGTCCCCAACAACACGGGAAAAACGTCTAGAGGGTCTGAAAAGTCATGGGGGGCTTAGTTACACTTTATGGGACTAAACTACTTCCTGTTGGCTAGGTGATGCGACATGATCACACTTTGTTGAAAGTCCTGTTTTGATTGGCTGACCAGGACCTCCTGATGACTCCTCAGCTCAGTTCTGATGCTGACACAGAGAAACAGAACCAAAGACCCAGGAGAAAGTGAGATCTGAGTGGACTCCTGAAATTTGGTTCTGATGAATGTTTTTGTTTGCTAGTTTTGTCTAATTTTTCATGTGAGTTTGGTTTGGTTTTCCTCCACACCTTGGACAGGTTCTGTGTTTGCATCACCTGGTTCTGAATCCAAAGTGAGCAGAAAAACCTGGAACCAGGAGAGCCCAGCATCACCTGCCTTTATGGGCCTGGCAGAACCACGGAGCAGAAACATCAGCGGTTCAGAGAAGAGAACCGGCCCACCTGGCCCTCAGCAGTTCTGGTGCTGGAAGCTGGCGGGTCAGGAAGTGGTTCTGAAACGTTATAGTTCTTCCAAACACCCACACAATGAAACCCTGTCCCTTCATGTTCTGGGGGAAAAAACAACTTTGGATCAAAGTTCAAATGATCATTTCCTTGTAGGAGAATCAGGGACGCATTTCTCTTTCTGTTTTACTTATTGAAATATTTATGGCATAAAAATGAGTGTAACTGATAACAAAATGACATTTTGAAAACATTAATTATTAGTTTGTTGTTTTTTTCTCATAATCCCTGACTGAAGTCTAATTACTGTATTTCTGCTTCATAAACCTCAACCCCTCCGTCTTTTACTATGAAATTTGTTCAACAGGATCTAAAGGACCCATCGTTCTAAGGCGGATTTATTTGCTGTACGAACATCATGTAGTTTAACATCACTTATCAAATGATGCAGACATGAGGAGGAGTCAGAAAATTAGTGAAAAGTACAAAAAAAAAAGACTTTCAGGAATCCTGAAAAACTAACAATCCAAATCGTTTTAAAACCAGTCTGGCTGCCAGGCTTGGTTTAAAACTTTTGCACAGAAAGTGATGCAGAGGTTGTCTTACAGCAGCAGAGGTCCTAGTAGCTTCAACAGCAGCTGGAGCTTCAGCAGGTTGAGGAACCACTTTCACCACCCAGTTAAACATCCTGTTCAACAAACACACCAGTTAGAGTGCAGTACTGGTCATAGTACCAGTCGTAGTACTGAGCATAGTACTGATAATAGTACTGATCACTACTGGGATCAGTACTGGGGAGCACTTCAATGAAACTCTTCAATCATTCTCTGTTTACGTCAAAGACTTGATCTCAGCGTATTTAAAGTCTTCCTTCAGTCGGTGGTCTGAAAGAACAGTTCAATAAGCTTCAGATGGGCGTTCACAAGTCAACAAGTACGACTTGAATCTCTGGAAATAAACAACAACAGAAATAATGACCAGGGATGCCCGATATATCGGTGTTAATATCGGTATCGGCCGACGTCTGTCATTTTTTATCATATCGGTCCGATCGGTAAAACTGGGCCGATATTAATAACCAATGTTTATTTCTGTCTTGTTGCAGTTTGTGCTTCAGGAGGGGGAGTGGGGGGTGCGGGTTGGTCATGTGGTATTTGTTTGGTCATGTGACATTGATAGCGATGCAGCGTGGGATTATGGGATGTTTAACTGAAGCAGAGAATCAATGGAGGCAGTGTGGTTGCTCTTATACAGTGTTGAAAGTAAAGGGTAATTTATATATATATATAAAAAAAAAAAAAAATTCCCTTCTCACCCTCCACGGGTGGTCTTTCTCAACCTCTGAGCTCGGGTCCTCTACCAGAGGCCTGGGAGCTTGAGGGTTCTGCGTAGTATCTTGGCTGTGCCGAGAACTGCGCATTTCTGGACTGAGATGTCTGATGTTGTTCCTGGGATCTGTTTTAGCCACTGCTCCAGTTTGGGGGTGACTGCCCCGAGGGCCCCGATGACCACAGGCACCACTGTGGTCTTCACCTTCCAGGCCTTCTCCAGTTCCTCTCTGAGGCCCTGGTATTTCTCCAGTTTCTCGTGTTCCTTTTTCCTGATGTTGCAATCGCTTGGTATTGCTACATCCACCACAACGGCTTTCCTCTGTTGTTTATCCACCACCACGATGTCCGGTTGGTTCGCCATTACCATTTTGTCTGTCTGGATCTGGAAGTCCCACAGGATCTTAGCTCGGTCATTCTCCACCACCTTTGGGGGTGTGCCCCACTTAGATCTCGGGGCTTCCAGTCCATATCCTGCACAGATGTTTCTGTACACTATGCCCGCCACTTGGTTATGACGTTCCATGTACGCTTTCCCTGCCAGCATCTTGCACCCTGCTGTTATGTGTTGGACTGTCTCAGGGGCCTCCTTGCACAATCTACACCTTGGATCTTGTCTGGTGTGGTAGATCTGAGCCTCTATTGCTCTGGTGTTTAGGGCCTGTTCCTGTGCAGCCAGGATGAGTGCCTCTGTGCTGTCCTTGAGTCCAGCTTTTTCCAGCCATTGGTAGGATTTCCTGATATCAGCCACTTCAGTTATTTGTCGGTGGTACATCCCATGTAGGGGCTTATCCTCCCATGATGGTTCCTCCAGCACCTCATCCTCTGGTCCCCATTGTTTGAGACATTCGCTGAGCACATCGTCGGTTGAGGCTTTGACCTTGATGTATTTATGGATCTTGGATGTTTCATCCTGGACAGTGGCTCTCACACTCGCTAGTCCTCTGCCTCCATCCTTACGGCTCGCGTATAGTCTCAGGATGCTGGATTTAGGGTGGAACCCTCCATGCATGGTTAGTAGTTTCCGAGTTTTAACATCCATGGTCTTTATCTCTTCCTTTGGCCAGCTTATTATTCCTGCAGGGTATCTGATTACTGGCAAGGCATAGCTGTTTATCGCACGGATCTTGTTCTTGCCATTGAGCTGGCTTCTCAGGACTTGCCTTACTCGTTGGAGGTATTTGGCCGTGGCTCCTTTCCTTGTGACCTCATCGAGGCTGCCATTTGCTTGTGGTATTCCCAGGTACTTGTAACTGTCCTCAATGTCTGCTATTGTTCCCTCTGGGAGTGAGACCCCTTCTGTGTGGATGACCTTCCCTCTCTGTGTAACCATCCGACCACACTTCTCTAGTCCGAATGACATCCCAATGTCAGTGCTGTAGATCCTGGTGGTGTGGATCAGTGAGTCGATGTCTCGTTTGCTCTTAGCGTACAGCTTGATGTCATCCATGTAGAGGAGGTGACTTATGGTGGCTCCGTTCTTGAGTCGGTATCCGTAGCCAGTCTTGTTGATGACTTGGCTGAGGGGGTTCAGACCTATGCAGAACAGCAGTGGGGACAGAGCGTCTCCTTGGTATATGCCACATTTGATGGACACTTGTGCAATTGGCTTGTAGTTGGCTTCAAGGGTGGTTTTCCACATCCCCATCGAGGCTGCAATGAAGGCTCTTAGAGTCCTGTTGATGTTGTACATCTCTAAGCATTCAATGATCCAAGTGTGTGGCATTGAGTCATAGGCTTTCTTGTAATCAATCCAAGCCGTGCACAGGTTGGTGTGTCGGGTTTTGCAGTCTCGGGCGACTGTTTGGTCTACCAGGAGTTGGTGTTTGGCTCCTCTGGTATTTATGCCGATGCCCTTCTGTGCTGTACTCATGTATTTATCCATGTGCCCACCTATCTTAGCTGCTATGATGCCTGACATGAGCTTCCATGTTGTAGAGAGACAGGTTATTGGCCGATAGTTGGATGGGACCGAACCCTTTGAGGGATCCTTCTGGATCAGGATTGTGCGCCCTTCAGTTAACCATTCAGGGTGAGTCCCACTTTGTAGCAGCTGGTTCATTTGAGCTGCCAGTCGCTCATGGAGGGCAGTGAGTTTCTTTAGCCAGTAGGCATGGATCATGTCAGGACCTGGTGCTGTCCAGTTTTTCATACCTGAGACTCTTTCTTGGACATCTGCCACTGTGATAGTTACTGGGGCTTGCTCAGGGAGGTTGCTGTGGTCATCTCGTAGAGAGATTAGCCACTGTGCATTGCTGTTGTGGGTCACCTCCCTTTCCCATATGCCTTTCCAGTACTGTTGGGTCTCCAGCCTTGGTGGGTCTGCTCTGTTGTTATTACCCTGCCATTGAGAGTACACTTTAGCTGGTTGGGTGGAGAAGAGCCGGTTAATCCTCCTGGCTTCATTTTCTCTCGTGTACCTCTTTAGGCGACTGGCCAAGGCTTGGAGCCTTTGTTTGGCAGTTTCGAGCGCTTCAGGTATGGGCATCTGGCTGTACCGCTTGGGTACCGGTCTTTTGATTGCACCTCTTTGGAGCTCTGACAATTGGCTCACTTCCCTCCTTGTTACCTTGATTTTAGCCTCTAACCGTCTTTTCCATGGTGGGTATTGAATCTCATGGTTGCTCCTATAGCCGAGCATCTCAAGGATCACTGATGCTGAGTTGTACACCAGCTCATTGGTTTCCGTTATGGTGTTGGTAGGGATCGTTGTCAATGCTGCATTCACATCTTCAATGAGACTTTCTGATGGTACTTCACTCAGCCGTTGTAATTGGCATCGGGATTGCCTGGTGTTCATTCGGGCCACGATCCTACCTCTCAGGTCAGTTGCTGCCTCGTTCAGCTGTGATGGTTCGTTCATTATTGGGGCTGCATACCCAATCTCCGGGTGGGGAGTTGAAGCTAACTCCCCTCTGACCTGGCGTCCTGGCTCCCCCTTGCCGTAGCATTTGTGTTGTACCTCGTCTATCTCAAGTTGTGACAGCATTTGCCGTTTGCGGATGTTGGAACACTGAGCTACTAGTTGTTTGGCAGTTAGTGTTGAATGGGGATGTCGACGTAACCATTCCTCCCGCATTCTTTGCATGTAACCCCTCTGACTAGGGTTACTTGAGTAGTAGCATTCCAACAGATCCAAGTTTTCACCTCTCGCCCAATTCCGTCTTGTTCCAGTAACCCATTTTTCGTGAAGGTGCCCTGGTTCCCCAGCACCTGACGCAGACCTTGTTTGGCCGGGCGACGTCTGAGCCGGCATGGCGTGTATTCCTTTGTCACTCATCATGAGGTAGGCAGTAGCGCGAAGGATCTTGCCTAAGGACCCACACTGGATATCTCAACCAAGCGACCCGGCCTGGATTCGAACCCCGGTCTCCTGGGTGAAGGTCGGGTGACTTACCCATTGAGCTACCCAGCCGCTCATATATATATATATATATATATATATATATATATATATATATATATATATAAATAATAATAGTAAACATTGGTAAATACTGTCTTAACAGCAGTATTAATATTGATATTGTCCCTAATTTTCATATCAGTGCTTCCCTAATAATTTCTCTTCTGTAGCTCAGAAAATTAACCTGTAACAATAAAAGCTCACTTTTTAAGTCAACCTGGGCAAAAATGACACAAAAATCTGAAATTAGATTCAATGTAATAGTAAAAGTAAAAAGCAGCAGTCTCCCAAAGACCCTGTAAACAATGTGTATGCTCCAGTTTAGTTTAGCTGTAACAGATGAACTCTCTCTGCTCACAGCCTTGTTGGAGCTTTAGTGTCTCTGAGCGACGGCATCTTCAGCACCTTCATCACAGAAACTCATCCCAGCTACGAGCACGCTGCGCGCCGCCACACATTGCTGCCCCCGGGGCGGTCCGAGGGACGCTGCGCTTTGTGAAGCTGCTTGCGGCTCCGCGGCGCTGCGGCCTGCAGAACCAACCACTAGGCAGCAGCTCGGGACGATGGCACATGAATGAAAGGCTGTCCTTTTCCATCGCATCAGTCACTTTAAGTTTGCCTGGAAATTGTTTTTGTCTGTTTGCATCAACTGCTGTGATTTATTCTAGAATTGTGGTCAGGGCCTGCACAACATCACTAAGAGAGCCACAAGTGCCCCCCAGGCCGCCCTTTGGACATCCCTGACCTGTTGGTTCCCTGAAAAACGATGAAAACATCCAGAATATTTTCACCAAGCAGCGAAATCCCCCAGATGCCCCGGACAGACTAGCGGACATGTCCGGGAAAAACAGGACGTTGGGTCACCCTAGTCAGTGCTGATCGTAGCACTGATGCGAATGATGCAACATGGCACTTTCTAGTGTCCTAGTTAAAGCACACCCTTCACATGTGTAGCACAGGGCTCTGAAGGGTTGAATGAGAGCGCAACCGTCAGCAACCTCGGAGAGCAACCGTCAGCAACCTCGAAGAACAACCGTCAGCAACCGTCAGCAACCTCAGAGAGCAACCGACAGCAACCTCGGAGAGCAACCGTCAGCAACCGTCAGCAACCTCAGAGAGCAACCATCAGCAACCATCAGCAACCGTCAGCAACCTCAGAGAGCAACTGTCAGCAACCGTCAGCAACCGTCAGCAACCTCAGAGAGCAACCGTCAGCAACCGTCAGCAACTGTCAGCAACCTCAGAGAGCAACTGTCAGCAACTGTCAGCAACCGTCAGCAACTGTCTGCAACCTCGAAGAACAACCGTCAGCAACCGTCAGCAACCTCGAAGAACAACCGTCAGCAACCTCAGAGAGCAACCGTCAGCAACCGTCAGCAACCTCAGAGAGCAACCGTCAGCATCCTCAGAGAGCAATCGTCAGCAACCGTCAGCAACCTCAGAGAGCAACCGTCAGCAACCATCAGCAACCGTCAGCAACCGTCAGCAACTGTCAGCAACCTCAGAGAGCAACTGTCAGCAACTGTCAGCAACCGTCAGCAACTGTCTGCAATCTCAGTTAGCAACCGTCAGCAACCGTCAGCAACTGTCAGCAACCTCAGAGAGCAACCGTCAGCAACCTCAGAGAGCAACCGTCAGCAACCATCAGCAACCTCAGAGAGCAACCGTCAGCAACCATCAGCAACCTCGAAGAACAACCGTCAGCAACCTCGAAGAACAACCGTCAGCAACCTCAGAGAGCAACCATCAGCAACCATCAGCAACCGTCAGCAACCTCAGAGAGCAACCGTCAGCAACCGTCAGCAACTGTCAGCAACCTCAGAGAGCAACCGTCAGCAACCGTCAGCAACCTCAGAGAGCAACCGTCAGCAACCGTCAGCAACCTCAGAGAGCAACCGTCAGCAACCTCAGAGAGCAATCGTCAGCAACCGTCAGCAACCTCAGAGAGCAACCGTCAGCAACCATCAGCAACCGTCAGCAACCGTCAGCAACTGTCAGCAACCTCAGAGAGCAACCGTCAGCAACCGTCAGCAACCTCAGAGAGCAACCGTCAGCAACCATCAGCAACCGTCAGCAACCGTCAGCAACTGTCAGCAACCTCAGAGAGCAACTGTCAGCAACTGTCAGCAACCGTCAGCAACTGTCTGCAATCTCAGTTAGCAACCGTCAGCAACCGTCAGCAACTGTCAGCAACCTCAGAGAGCAACCGTCAGCAACCTCAGAGAGCAACCGTCAGCAACCATCAGCAACCTCAGAGAGCAACCGTCAGCAACCATCAGCAACCTCGAAGAACAACCGTCAGCAACCTCGAAGAACAACCGTCAGCAACCTCAGAGAGCAACCATCAGCAACCATCAGCAACCGTCAGCAACCTCAGAGAGCAACCGTCAGCAACCGTCAGCAACTGTCAGCAACCTCAGAGAGCAACCGTCAGCAACCGTCAGCAACCTCAGAGAGCAACCGTCAGCAACCGTCAGCAACCTCAGAGAGCAACCGTCAGCAACCTCAGAGAGCAATCGTCAGCAACCGTCAGCAACCTCAGAGAGCAACCGTCAGCAACCATCAGCAACCGTCAGCAACCGTCAGCAACTGTCAGCAACCTCAGAGAGCAACTGTCAGCAACTGTCAGCAACCGTCAGCAACTGTCTGCAATCTCAGTTAGCAACCGTCAGCAACCGTCAGCAACTGTCAGCAACCTCAGAGAGCAACCGTCAGCAACCTCAGAGAGCAACCGTCAGCAACCATCAGCAACCTCAGAGAGCAACCGTCAGCAACCATCAGCAACCTCGAAGAACAACCGTCAGCAACCTCGAAGAACAACCGTCAGCAACCTCAGAGAGCAACCATCAGCAACCATCAGCAACCGTCAGCAACCTCAGAGAGCAACCGTCAGCAACCGTCAGCAACCGTCAGCAACCTCAGAGAGCAACCGTCAGCAACCGTCAGCAACCTCAGAGAGCAACCGTCAGCAACCGTCAGCAACCTCAGAGAGCAACCGTCAGCAACCTCAGAGAGCAATCGTCAGCAACCGTCAGCAACCTCAGAGAGCAACCGTCAGCAACCATCAGCAACCGTCAGCAACCGTCAGCAACTGTCAGCAACCTCAGAGAGCAACTGTCAGCAACTGTCAGCAACCGTCAGCAACTGTCTGCAATCTCAGTTAGCAACCGTCAGCAACCGTCAGCAACCATCAGCAACCTCGAAGAACAACCGTCAGCAACCTCGAAGAACAACCGTCAGCAACCTCAGAGAGCAACCGTCAGCAACCGTCAGCAACCTCAGAGAGCAACCGTCAGCAACCGTCAGCAACCTCAGAGAGCAACCATCAGCAACCGTCAGCAACCTCAGAGAGCAACCATCAGCAACCATCAGCAACCGTCAGCAACCTCGGAGAGCAGAGCTGAAAGCTGGCCAGATGGAGGAGCTGCTTAAGCTGCTTAACCAGGAAGCTCCGCAGGTGGGAGATGATCCGACCAGTTCAAAGCAGAGACCATCATACTGGAGGACCACTGCCCCCCCCCCCCCCCAAATTACACCTGAGCAGAAAACTGGTCCAAGCAAAGCAGAGGGACAGGAAGCTACTTTTCTCCATGTGAGGGGTTTTCTACAAACATCCCAACTTTTCTCCGGTTGTTTGATTCCTCGTCGGAGCTGAGCTGGGGCCTAATCTCCAACTGGTGATGCTGGATGAAACAGTGCAGCTCTGTCCTTCATCCAGCCTCCAGTTCTTGTCGCCTCTTCAGGGTTGGACCATGACCGTGTCAGACATGGTCATGGGCCAACCCGTTCGCATCATATCATCAGATCCGTTCTGAAAATCAGGACGCGTCTTCTTATTTCTGCAGCGACCAGAGACCTGAGCTTGGATCAGATTAGAGCCCAGTTTCCTCTCCTTGTGCCCTAACCAGCCGTCTTACCTGTGAATCTACAGGTGGTTGTGCATGCCGATGGTGCGGAGACCCAGAGAGCGGCGCAGCCGGCACAGATCTGCAGCGATTTCCTCAGCAGCTGCCTGGAGAGAGCTGACAGGATTAACCTGCAGCACCTGAAGGTCAGGCCTCAATCCTGGCCGTGAGCGCAGATTAACGTCAGAGGAGCAGCAGGGAGACATTAAAATGACCTCTTTTTGACAAGCTGCAGAGGGGACGTTTAGTCTCCATGAGTCTCCGTTTCAACCTCCGAAAGTTTAATGTGTCATCACAGAGCGCTGGACTCTGACCAGGACACGGACACTGGGACGGTGTCTGTCTCCGGGGGGGTGTCCACCATGGACAGGTCTTCAACCCATCACAGGACAACCATGGAGACACTCACCTCAGATCAGTTAACCTAGATTATAACACAGATTATTACAGTCTGGACTGTGGGAGGAGTACCCAGAGAGAAACCACTCATGCACGGGAAGAACATGCCAATCCATGCAGAAAG
The DNA here is from genome assembly GCA_014839685.1 of Anableps anableps. Classification (NCBI taxonomy): domain Eukaryota; kingdom Metazoa; phylum Chordata; class Actinopteri; order Cyprinodontiformes; family Anablepidae; genus Anableps; species Anableps anableps. Next base: position 39,610,913 of record CM026073.1, read on the forward strand.
CCCCCAGACTGGGATTCAAACCCAGGACCTCGTTGCTGCAGGGCAGCAGTGCTAAACGCTGCTCCCCTGGACGGAGCGCAGATGAGAAGAGAGGGAGAGGCCGTCCACCGGGCAAACATCGCGCGACTGGACCTCTGCAGCGAAGCTGCATTCCTCCCCGACTTCATGAAGTTTGGCACAAATCAGATACGGTTCACTATCTGCTCCTCTGAAGACCAGGTTTTATTTCTCCTCCTCGTCCCACCCGCCTCCAGTCAGGTGTGCAGCTGTGAGACGAATTCAGGCTGTGAACACTCTTGTAAGGCAGGCAGTCCTGGTGGCAGGTCGCGGCCCCCGGCGGGTGCCCCGTCTTCCTCTTCACCCAGCGGTCTGAGGGTGACGAACGGCGCTGGTCTTTAAGAATCCAACCCCTCTGAATAATAATAACACACTCATGTTGCATTATATTTGGACCATATGTACACTGACAGCAACCCAAGATGTTTGTTTTATTTTCATTTCTCAAACTGTCCTTGTGAGCGTTGTTGATTGATTTAATCTGCAAGTCAAATCTATAATCTAATCCAACAAGTTTTTCATGAAACTTTCACACGTTAACCTTTTTCAGACTCCAGGCGTTTTGGATCAGCTGATGTCTCTCTAAGCAGCAGAGTTTTAAGTCAAGCAGGTTTTCAGACGTTGCTAACTAAATATTTAGTGAACAAGCCAAATATTTAGCTAGCAAGTTAAATATTTAGCTTGCAAATATCTAGTTTGCTGATTAACTATTTAGTTAAACTAAATATTTACTTTGAAACTAAATATTAGTTAAACTAAATATTTGCAAGCTAAATATTTAGCTTGTGAATTAAATTTTTAGTTTGGAACTGTGACATAAATAAAAGTATGAATAACATGGTGGAAATGTGATTTTGAAAAATGAACTCCCCTTTTTTCTCTATGACAGGCTTAATAAACCAAAAATATTGCTGTTCATTTTTTCTGTGTAACGTCGCAAACAGCACCCCATTAGAAAGGAGGATGAGGAGGAGAGAAAGTGTGTGATGATGCCAGAGAGTGATTAAGGAGGATTCAGGCTGAGCAAGAGGTAAACAACGCTTCAGGAGTAAATCTGTTTCCAGGTGAGTCTGAGGATGGAAACATCTTAATCTTCCCTCAGGAACAAAGTGAGCAGGAAGATCATCAGCTCCAGAAACAGTCCAGCATTCCTCCCCGTGTCTCCTCGGACTGGTCACCTTCTACTGACAGCTGCTTCCACCCTGGCGACCGGGGAACGTTCCCCTGCTGGTGAGACAGGAGGCGCTGGCCAGATCCCATTATCAGCTCAGCTCAGGATTAACTGGGCCATGACACAGACCTGTGGTCCTCGACTGAAAGACAGCAGCACCACCGTCCTGAGAGGACACCTGGATGAGACCCGGGGCCGGACGCAGGTCAGAAAGGTTGAGGTGTCTCCAGGTTCGACAACCAGGTGAGTTCAGGGTCAGAGCTGAATATGAGCAATGACTGAGGACAGCAGCTGGAGATGATCTGTGATGGAGGCTAATCCTGATTACCTCTGACACAAAGGCCAGCAGGAAGCTGCTCCCCGCTCCCGGTGGACAAGACAATCACACAGAGGACAAAGACATCTTTCTCATCTCACTTATTTTACAGGATCTTAAAATTTGATTTCTGAAACCAAACTGTTTTCATTCACGTTACATCTCCATATAATAAATGTCCATTTATTTAAAGATAGCATATAATAATAATTGTTCTCACTCTGTAGAAAATGAATACCAGACATTTTCTGCATCAGATGAAAGCATCTTCTTCTTTGGTGCTTCTCTCTGTTTTCCTCCACATCGTTCTGGTTTCCGTCTTAAAGCCTCTGAGATCATTTTAGCAGAACTGCATCGTTTTCTGCTCTTTAATCAGCTGTTTCTACAAAGGAAACAACGTCTGGACCGACTCATTTCACCTTCAGTTCACTACAAGCAGCAGGTCCAGCGCTAAATAAGGCTGCACTCCTGCTTGTTTCACAGAAACTGAGCAGAATGAGGTGCTGTAGGCTCTGCTACCCCGACTAGAACATCATTAATCACCTCGAGGCATGACTTCCACCAAAAACAGGATGATCTTCTTGTTGGACTGATGTTACTTTCTTCCCTTTGCCTCTGACCAGCCTCCCTGTTCCGACTGCAGAAAAGCATTTCCACAACATGATGCTGCCACCACCATGTTTCATGGTGGAGATGGTGTGTTCAGGGTCAAATGCATTGTTAGCGTCCCTCCACACATGTCCAGTTCTGGTCTCTTCTGATCAGATCATCTTCCTAACATCTGCTGTTAGACTCAGATTAAGGTAGTATGTCAGGACGGGCGCGAGAGGCAGGAGGACTTTATTTTTGTCTTTGTTCATGCTTGACCGATAGACAAGCCTCCGGTCACCAGGTGGCAGCAGAGCTCAGATTAATCAACAGGCTGCCTGCTAAACCCAGCAGAAGAAGTAGCCTAGCCAGACACGCTGGTGTACAGAGCAGACGGAGGAGGAGAGATGGAGAAGTTTGAGACGTGAAAAGAAAAATGGCAACAGAGGCAAGTAAAGCAAGTATGACTGTAGCTTGCAGAAAAAGACCAGGAAATACGACTAAGCCTACATAACCGTCGGGTTTACTGTGAATGCAAAATGTTATGCACTTTTCATTTCTTCTTATATTATGAAATAGAAGCAATATTGTTGCAAATTTTGCACAAAAATGTGAAAAAGTTATAAAACTTTTTGAAAAGGAATAAGCTGACGACGCTGAGAAGCAACCAGTGTTTACAGTTTAAAAAAGTTTTACTGTGTTTAGTCTAAAAAAAAGCACATCCCAGTGAATTATTTTCACTTTTTCTCTTCAGAGAATCACACAGACTGAGCAGTCTGGATTAAATGTTACTTATTGAGTTAATTACCTGAACTTGGACATTATTTTAAGATTTGAAACAACAAAATGAGCTACAAAAACTTACATTTCAGTTTTTGCCACTCATTTTATTAATTTGTTTTGATAATCAGGTGATTATCAGGTGAAATGCTGGTGCCAGTGGTTGGTACAGATAAATAACTAAATATCAGATTCTCAATAGCATTTTATGACAGAAAATAACTGAGAACCACTGGATTAAGGTGACTTCTGAAGGGAATCAGTTGCACCAGGTTTTATTTAGGGGTATTGTATTAAAGGCTGCTATAGATCAAACAAAAATGTTGTAAGCTCGAACTCATGTTCCTTCCCCTCTAGATGCAGAGATGTTTGTTGTTCAGAAAGCTGCTGCAGCTGTTTACAGTCAGGAACGATCCCAGCATGACTGGAAACCCACAGTTTGGATCAGTACAGGAAGCAGATCTTATAAAAGGAAACAAATGACAGTTTGGACCTTCAACAGAGAAAAGATGTGATTTATGATCCAGATTAAAACATCTATCAAACACAAGAAAACCAGCATGACTTTCTGATTATTACTGTTCAGAATTAGAAAGACCAATACTGAAGTCTGCAAAACTGATCATACAGGATTTAGAAAAAAAAATACTAAAAATAATATCAAGACAGAAATAAAATGTTTGTAAAAGGTTCCTCAGTCAGTCAGCTGGACTAACATGAATGTGCCTGCCCTTTCAGACAAAACTGAAGGCAGAACACCCCACCAGCAAGGCAGCAGCAGGAGCAGCGAAGATCTGATCTCAGTGGGTCTCCACCTGCTGACAACTAAATATGAACATATTTTTAATCAAATTAATCTCAGGTTTTATTTTTCTCCATTTTAATCTGCGATGATGATAATAATAATAATAATAATAATAATAATAATAATAATAATAATAATAATAATTGTTGTTGTTAATAATAATAATAGTAATATTATTATTAAGGTGTTTTTGTGGGAATATTTGCTTTATTTCCTTGTTAGCTTTTCTTTCTTTAGCTTCTACGCAGCAGCAGCGCCCTCTTGTGGTCAGAAGCTGAATCAGGAACAGAAAGAAGCCAAGAAGACATTTTTGCCTTTCAGCTGTGATTTTATTGTGAAACCTCCGATGTTCTCTACATGAGTCCACAGGCCTTACAGAACATGACCTGCATGCATCAACACTGCCAGAATCATCTACTGCTGTTCCTACAGAAAGACTACAAAAACAAAATGTACAAAACTACAAAATAAAAGCCCCCCAAAAAGGCAAGGAAGTGGTTCTTTATTTGTATTTATCGCAAGAAAAATGCATAAAACATGTGAATCAGAGGTTAACTGTACAACACTGAAGGTTGGACTGAGGAATGCCCTGCAGATCTGTGATCTTTGAAGCGGTCGAGCAGATTTTCCACAAGGGAAAATGGAAACGAAGTTCTGAAGGCATCAGGTGATTTCCAACAACACAAAAACCCAGGAGGAGCAACGCCAGCATTGCTCCTTCCTTCCTTCCTTCCCTCCTCACCAGTCTGTGGCAGCTTCTCTTCTCGTCAGGATCATTCTTACAGGCAGGTTTGGCTTCCTCTCCTCCTCCTCCTCCTCCCAGTAAATCAGCACCATGTGGGTCTAATCTGAAGCAGACCTTGACCCGCTCTGACGCAGCCTGCAGGCCTCAGTCAGCTTTAACGCTCTTCTTGTGAGGAATGAGGAGCGAGGAAGAGGAGCAGGGCTCCTGCAGCTTCAACTCCCAGCTCTGGAGCCGGCCGTACAGCAACATGGCTCCACTGGGATCCAGCCTAGTGCTGGGGGGGCTGGAGCCTGCATGTCTGTGAGGAAGACGTCGATGTGCCTTTAAGAGCTGTTTCCATGACTCTGCATGTGAGCATGTACGCCGATGAGCGATCATGTGACCGGGGGGCTGGGGGGGCTCAGTGGGAGACGTGCAGCTGTCCAACATTCCTGCTCTGGTCGGAGCTTCACAGGAATGAGCGCCGCTCTGCACGAACGACAAGCAGCCGTTCTGTTCTCATCGCAGCCCTGGAGAAGTATTCACACCCTTCACTCTGATGCCTCGAAATAAAACCTCACACCCAATCTGAGCCCAGCTGTGGCTAATTTAATCTGAGTCTAGCTGGAGCGGTTCTGGACTCAGAGGTTCTCCAGAGCAGAGGTCCTCAGGGCCCACTGACCTGCATGTTGGAGGTGTTTCCCTGCTGCTGCTGCTGCACAGCTGGCTGAAATGACTGGCTGGTTAACAGGCTTCTGCAGCAGCTGAGGAGGTCATGCAATCATTTGATTCAGCTGGGCTGGAGAGGAGAAACATCTAAAACATGCAGGATGGTGGGCCTGAGGACCAGGGTTGGGGACCTCTGCTCCAGAGAACATCCAGGATCATGGAGACCAAGGAACCCAGCAGCAGGTCAGGAGAACCTGGTGGAGAAGTTTAAAGCAGGGTTGGTTCTACAACAACATCCCAGACCTGAAGACAGGATGGACCACCTGGAGACAGGATGGACCTCCTGGAGACAGGATGGACCTCCTGGAGACAGGATGGACCTCCTGGAGACCTACCAGGACATGGACCTCCACCTAGACTGACAGGAGAGCATTGATCAGAGGAGCTGTCATCATGGTGACTCTGGAGGAGCTGCAGATCAGCTCAGGTGGAGAATCTGTCCTCAGGACAACCATCAGTGATGGACTCCATGGATCTGAAGAGGAGGAGAAGAAAACCAGAAGAAGTTCTGGATGCAGTTGGTAACAAACCACAGCAAACATCTGGAAGAAGATGATCTGATCAGAGAAGACCAGAAGTAAACTGGATGCAAAGATAAAACCAGCACCCTGAACACACCATCGCCGTGCTGAAGCATGGTAGTGGCAGCATCATGCTGTCAGAGTTTCTGGGAAGATGGTGGAGCTAAACCAGGACAATCCTGGAGGAGAACCTTTAGGTCTGTTCGTTCGTCGCATAAAGTAAAAAGTAAGCGGGGGGATGGGGGTGTCACACCCAGTCCTGTGGGGGGGGGTCATGAGTCACACCCAGTCCTGCAGCGAGCGCTTGCAGTGCACCAGGGCTCGGGGGGCCTCCTTGTTCTGCAGAGTTCTCAGGATGGCGTAGATCAGGACCAGGATGCACAAGATGAGCACGAGCGGCACGGTCACCAGGACCAGGGTCATGACCTTTGACTCGCTGTCGGCCACGGTGACCACCACGTTCACCTCTCCGTCCTCGTCTTCCTCCGAGCCGCCAGGCCCGGACTCCACATCCGGGCCGCTGTCCGGCTGCGTGGGCCGGTCCTCGCCGGGGCGCGTGGGCCGGACCGTTCCCCCGGTCTCCGGGTCCGGGTCGGGCCGCGGGTCGGGGGCTCCGACGCACCCCATGAAGTCCTTGAGGATGGAGCGGGGGTAGCCTCGGGCCGCCTCCGTCCTGCGGTTGTCGAACCTCCAGTAACTGGAGCCTTTGTAGAAATAGGTGGAGGCTGCAGGAGAGGACGAGAGGAGATGATGCTCAGCAGCGCTGTCTAGAGCAACACCAGTATCACTAACTGGTTCCCATCCTACTGGCAAGCAGAGTTTTCACTGAACTTTTGAAATGTTGCAAAAAAAAAAAAAAAAAAATGTGAATCAGGTGTGTTTCCATCTACTGGTTTGGAGCAAATCAACCAGTCAGATGTTGACGCTACGCCTGGCTGTGATAAACAGGAAGTAGAGGCGGCTAGCTAGCATGGAGCAGAGAGAGTCCCCCCCTCCCAGCTGGAGGTTTGGACGTTGAGTTGTTTCCAAGTTTCATGCCTCTGGTACGGCACAGACCTACCAGTGGATGGGAGCGTTCCACCACTCTAGTATCACTGCTATTGGTTGTAGCGACACAAGGGGGCGCTGTTTAAGACAACCAGCAGCAGAGAGTCCTGGTTTTTCTTTCCTGTCTTACTATCAAAGACCAGTTGGTGGTGATAATGAAAACTTAGATTGGTTAAACACTAGGGCCATGTTCATTTTGATTAATTAATTACACGGATTTTATCATGTTAAAAATTTTAACGCAATTAATCACGTTTTTTTTTTTTTTAACATACAGAAGTCCTGAGGCAGAACCTTTGTATTCGCGTGTTTCTGGTACACCCGTAAATCTGACGCACAGCTACATCCGCGAACAACAGTGATGGAGGACGAAGCAGCTCCTCTGGGCCCTCTGGGGGTTAATTTCTGCTTCCAGAGCCGATCTGATGCTGGAAAAGACTCCAGCTGTGTTCAAGTTGAGCTAAAAGCAGTCGGCCTATCAGAGAAGCTATGCTAGCCTAAACTAGCATCTCAATGCTAAACATGTAGCAGCAGCGCTAATGTCAGCGTCCACAGTCCACGTTTCTAAAGAAGCTCCATGAATGATCAGGGTTCCTGAAACTCTGGAGAGATGAGCTTTGCTCCAACCTGATGCTGGAAGAACCTGAAGAGCAGATTAAAACTAGAAACATCTCTGCTGTTCAGCTCAGCTGGTTGTTTATTCAGTCATTTAGCAGCAAAAAGGGGCTTGAATTGAATACGTTGCTGATTTTGTTGATTGTGTTTGATGACAATGTGATTAATTAATTAATTACAGAGCCTGAAATGAAGTCGATTAAACATATTAATCTGGTCTCACTGCTGGTTAAAGCCTCTCAGCAGAGTTGACGTCTTCCAGCTTTACTAGAAAGCAGAAGCGTTTCTGCGTCACTCTTGTCCTGACAGATGAACACCAGATTCAGTTTCTGAGAGCAACACAGGAATGTTTCTGGAGGACTTCAACGCACCCCCCCCCCCGGGCCGACCATTTTCAGGGCGTGGCCTTCAGTAGATCTATCTCAGCTCTGTGGGATTTGACCCACTTCCTTGCAGTTTCTCCCTCCCTCCTGCCTGCAGGTGGCTCTGCAGTGGGAATCTGGCAGTTTGGGTGGAGAACAGATCTGATGGAGTCCATTCAGAGAAGTTCTGCCAAAAATCAAACATCCAACCCTGAGACCAGAACCCTCTCTCTGCTCCAGTCTCAGAAGGATTCAGCTTCCTGTCCCTCTCTGCTCCTCATCTGGTTCTACTGGTTTCCAGCTTCCTGCACTAAAGACACATTTACTAAAGACAGCCCAGTACCTCCATCATCACTGAGAAAGGCTCCCCTGGGGGAGACCGGGATCTTGCCCCATCTGCTGATCGGTTTGGGGAAGTCGCGGTCTGTAGTTCGAGTCTCCTCGTTGTAGCGCCAGTACCTGCAGACAGGCAGCAGCTGATGAATCAGGGGAGCAGGAGTCTTTCAGAGCGCTGTGGGACGTACCTGTCGCCGCTGAAGAAGTAGGTGTACTCATTGGGCTCCCACCAGATCGCCGTATCAATCTTGTGCGTGGGAATTCCTCGGCCGTACTGGTAGAGAGGCTGCGGGTACCCAGGCAGCACGTCGGCCTCCCTGAACAGCCAGTATCTATCATCTGCAGGGACAGAAGGACAGGAAGTTGTCGAGGGACCGACCTGCAGGTAGGGGACGAGCTCCGAGGAGACAAACGAAGGACAGGTCATTATCTGCTGCAGTCTTTGGGAGGTTAATCAGAGGTGAGCATCTTTTAGATCCCAGCAAACTGCCTCATAGACGGGTAGAGAATGCAGCTCAAACCCCTGGAAGTTAACGGGTCACACGTCAGATGTTTAATACGATCCAACCGCACATATTCATCAAGAGGCTCGTTGAACCGTTTGCTTTAAGTGACAGTCTGCTGGGTTGGACCCAGGACACAGAAAGTTAGAGAGAAACTAGGGCTGGGCGACAGGGGCTTCAAGTTTTATCACCATATTTTGTGGTTCTGTTATGATAACGATAAAAGCCACGATAAGAACTATTCATTACGTCTCTCAGATAACTGCATGGCACCAATCAGAGTCCCACAAAAACTGCTCCTGAAAAACATTCCCATGTGTAAAACGCTCCTGTAGGACACCAGTCACATAAGGAAGAGATTTATTTATTTTTAATACCCTTATTAGTCCCAGTGGGGAAATTACATTTTCAGTACAGCCTGAGGCTGCAGCCATCTTGGGAGGCGCTGCCCTTTTTTAGGCAAGGTGGGTTAAGGGTCTTGCCCAAGGAGTCGGACAGAGCAGGGCTCGAACCAGCAACCCGCCAATTATGGAACGACCTCCTACCACTATGTGTTATATCACTAAACTGCACACAGTAAGTGCATTTAATCATATTTTCGAGTTTATTGATATTTGTTGATACTTTTATTGAACAAACCGTGAAGAAAACACTAAAACTAACAATCCCGACAATCAGACAGTTTGGGGTTTTTTAAACATCTTTAATTGGAATTTATCGTGACAACAATGAATCAAAGTTCTTCTCATGGCAAGAAATTGATCACAATAAGTGATAAACGATACGATAAATGCCCACCCCTAAACATTCTTCTACTGGGTCACCTCAGGGCTGTGTACTGTCTCCTCTACTTTTTATTCTGTACACAAACGTGCTTCAGAGCAGACATGAGAACAGGTTGATCAGAAAGTGTGCAGATGACTCCGTTATCGTCAGTCTGCAGCCACAGCCTGGTGACTGACAACTTTGTTCGATGGTGTGAGGAGTCTTTCCTTCAACTGAACTCTGATTGTTGACTTTCGGAGGAAACCTCTCAAGAACAAAGTAATTTTAATCGAAGGTGAAGCCACTGAGAGAGTTCAGTCTGATGAATGAAACTTATCAGCACCTTCTCTATCTAAGGAAACTCTGCCGTTTTAATATTGACCGAACCATAATGACCATGTTTTACCGCTTTTAGTGGATCGGTTTTATCCTTTTCCTTGGTGTCAGGGTTTGGTCCTGCAGCACTGAGGGAGAGGAGTTCCCTTCAGCAGATTGTTAAACTGTCATCTGGACTGATTGGAGAAACCCAACAACCAGTTGCATCCCTGTACATCAGGCAGGTACAGCGGACAGACTCTTCTGTTTTAAAAGATGATTTTCATCGCCACCACAGGGAGTTTCAGCTTCTTCCCTCCAGATGGTGGTTTTTAGTCCCTAAATGTAGAAGAAGATGTTTTAAAAACAGCTTTATTCCCACTTCTGTTACTGAAATGAACGAACCGAAATGACACTGACGCTCTCAGCAGATTTTATTTGACAGACTTTATATTTTTATTTCTACAGAATTTATTCATATTTTATTTATAATTTAGTCTTACTATCCTCATGTTTCCTGCTTTGATATGATTTGTATAGCCTTGAACACTATTATACTCTTAAAACAACTGTGTTGTTTTTCCAACACATTTTCTGCGTTCTCATCAAGTAAACACTTCTTGCGTTGTTCTCTACATTTGATGTGTTGATTTATTTCTTATTCTTTCTATATAATTGGTTCGAATCCTACCTAAAGAACAGGGATTTCTTTGTGTTAATAGGCAACTTCTCATCGGAGCGGACAAAAGTCACATGTGGGGTACCCCAAGGTTCAATCCTGGGACCCCTCCTATTTAATATCTACATGCTCCCACTAGCTAAAATTAAAGCAAGTAATAAGATTAGTTACCACAACTACGCAGGTCTATATCACGATGTCACCAGGTGACTCCAAACTCATCCAAGCATTGAACAGATGCTTAGAACAAATCAGTGCATGGGGGTGCCAAAACTTTCTCCAGCTGAACAGAAACAAAACTGAAGTTATCATCTTTGGACCTAAAGAGGAACGATCTACAGTCAGCGCGCAGCTTCAGTTATTACAGCTAGAAACTAGTGATCAGGCCTGAAATCTGGGTGCAGTGATGGACTCAGACCTGAACCTTCAGAGACACATAAAGACAGTTACAAAGTCAGCCTTCTGTCACCAGAAGAACATTTCCAGGATTAAAGGACTGATGTCTCAACAAGATCTAGAGAAACTCATCCATGTGTTTATCTTTAGTCGCACTGATTACTGCAACAGTGTCTTCACAGGTCTGCCTGAAGAGTCAACCAGACGCTGCAGCTGATCCAGAACGCTGCTGCTGGCGTTCCCACTAAAACCAGGAAGATAGAGCACATCACCCCAGTTCTAAAGTCCTTCCACTGGCTCCCTGGAGCTCAGAGAATAGACTTTAAAATCCTTCTGATAATTTATAAATCACTGAGCGGCTTAAAGACCTGTTGTCGTTGTATCAACCTTCGAGACCACTCAGGTCTTCTGGTTCTGGTCTGCTCTGCATCCCCAGAACCAGACACGGAGAAGCAGCCTTCCATTTTTATGCTCCACTAATCTGAAACAAAAGTCCAGAAAACTGCAAAAGAGCCGAAACACTGAGTTCCTTTAAATCAAGGCTGAAATCCCACCTGTTTAGAGCTGCCTTTGATTATTAATAACTGGAACACTGATCAATATATTTGGTTGATGATGGCATTTGACAAAATCTAATGTTTGTTTCTTTCTTAATTGGTGACTGTATGTTGTTTTTATCATGTAAAGCACTTTGAACTGCCTTGTTCTTGAAATGTCTTATATTAATAAACTTGACTTATTTAAACAACTGGACACAGAGTATTTGTTAAACTATCGACCAATCACGTCACTTCTTGAGGGCTTGCAGTTCTGGAACTTTCCTCAGGGAAAAAAAAGTCAACTGAAGCGATCCCTATTGTTGTATTGTTGCTTATTAGTTTATTTAATTGAGACAATGTGGAAAAAAAAACATTTAAAAAATGCTTTGCATCAGATTTAGCTTAAGCTAGTTTCCATCTGTAGTCCCTGAGCAGGACCTCCGTGCAGCGGGAGGTGAAAGATTTAGAGAGGTTTATTCGATAAACTGTTAATAAAGTATAATTCTTGAATCAGGAGATTGATTTGTGCTGTTTAGTTACCAAGTCAGTGACTCAAACTGCTTTGACATCAACACAAAACAATAAATGTTTATTTTTCCATAAGAGGAGTTCCATTTTTTCATCAAATGACCACTTTGGTTTTTACACGTTTTCACACAATAATGTGTCCATAGATGGATGACACATTTACTGTGCTGATAGTTTAATGCAACTGCTGCTGAAATTATTTACCACAGTAACTGTCGAATTATCAGCAGAGTAAACGTGTCGTCCTTATATAGACACATTATTGTGTTGGGTTTTGATAGACTCTGAATGTAGATGTTGATGTTTTTATTTTTACAGTGTATGTGCACCAGTATGTTTGCTTTGACCCACTGCGAAACAAATCTACTGATGGGTATAAATACAGTAACCTAACCTCATACCTACAGCAGAATATAAACCCAGAGCAAAATATCTCGTGACCAAAACCTTCAGAAATGCAGAACATTCACGTGAAAGCGGCAGCTGGTGGAGCTCGAAGCTCCTGGCCTGTTTGCAGAGGAAGAGGCTGATGCAATCGCTGGCCTCCCTCTGCTGAGGCCTTCTGGGGCTCAGCTGCAGGGTTCTGGCCCAACAACAGCTGCCACGCTGCAGAGCTCCCATTCAGGAAGCACTCAGTGAACTCCAGCTCACACAAACACAACGCAGCATCTCAGTCTATAGCTGGCCATCACTTCGCTGAGAGGAGAACTTTCTTTTTCTCTTGGAGCTCAGCTCCTTAGAAAAAGAGCTACGTTTGCAGTTTCCAATCAAATCGGAGCCCACACTCGGGTTTCTCTCCTCATGTTGTGGAACTTTTCCACTCTGGCACGGTGAAAGGAAGCAACAAGAAGGTTCTACCTTTAAAGAAGACAAATTTGCCATCGTGTCGTTCATAGGCTGCGTCGATGTCATCGGGGAGACCGTTCCAGAAGACGGATATCGGCATGGGGTAGTTATCCAGGACCCGGTTCCTCCGAACCCGCCAGAACCAGCGTCCCTACAAAGCCAACCAAAGGTTATTGTTCAGATTCTGTGACACAGACTGAGATACAGTCATCTTAATGGTTAGCGTTAGCTTCTGCTAATCTTTTTTTATGTTTAGTGGTTCAGCGTTAGTTTCTGCTATAGTGGTTTAGTGTTAGCATAGCTAAGATTCTTGTTTAGCAAATGAATGGTAAGTAAACCTAACTTTTTGGTTAGCTGTGGCTGGTAACTGCTACTTAGTGCAAAGATATATTCTCCATTATAACCATGGCAGCCATTTTGAAAAATGTCCCCCAGAAAAAGGAAACACAAGATCAATCTATCTAATATCTATGGTTGAACAATATGTAGACTATGATTCAACACTAAACACATTCATCTAATTGGTGATTTTAGTGTAAAAATTAAATTCCCAGGACAACCATGGCGGCCATCTTGAAAAATAAAAAAACTATTGCTAAATATGATTTCGATGGGTTAGTGACCATTTGACCCAGGGAGGGCAGCTAATTATGTATGATTTGACACCAAAAGTTTTCATCTGTGATAATTTTTTGGCAGATTTATTGCAAAAATATTGAAAAATAGCCAACATCTTGAATTTTTTCATTGGCTAACGGGATTTTTCTTTCTTCAGATTTTAATTTTGGGTCCCACCTTGAAGACAAACATCTCCCCCCGCAGCATGGTCACCGTGTCAAAGTCCCCATCGCAAATCTTGGGGGGCTCGTTGGGAGGCCTGGGTGGGGGCGGGATATCTCTTCTGACTGGTGGGGTGACGGGTTCCGGCTCGGGTCCTGGTTTAGGCCCGGATTTGGTGGGAGTAGAGGTGGGCGTGGCCAGAGTAGAGGTGGGCGTGGTCACATCAGAGGTGGGGCTTGGATCTGGCTGAGCTGGGGGATCCAGGTTAGGTTCGGTCGGGTCCGCGGGTTCAGGTGGGGAGTGGGTGGGTGGCAAGGAGACAGAGGGGGACGTGGGGGAGGTGCTGATGGGTTCATCATGGTGAGTGGGAGGAGACGTGGGCGGAGCATCAGTGACTAGAGGAGGACCTGTGAAAGAAGCAATGGAGAGAAGAGTCAGTTCTGGTTGAGGAACGGTCCAGAAACATCTCCCGGACCGGCGGTCTGAAGCCAAGATGAAGTCTGCCTCTCCCTGCATGTTCTCCCTATGCAGCTGTGGCTTCTCTCTGGGCACTCCAGCTTCTTCCCCAGTGATGTCAGAACCAGTAATCTAAGGCCTCACTACTTTTATCATTTTCCTTTGTAATCAGATATATTTGCTATCTTCTTGCGTTGCAGTGAGTGGCGATACATATGAGAGTCACGTTTTCCGCAAGCAGCCAGCAACACCAAGAGAAACGATGGAGGGAGGAGAGAGACGAGCTGGAAATGATGTCACTATTTAGAGTTTGTGTCGGCTAAAGATGACAATATCGAGGTTTGCTGCAGACTCTGTGCTGGAGATAAAGTCTTATCGAGCTTCAAAAACACAGCGTAAGACTTGAAGAAACATTTTGAGAGCTGCGACTAGCTGCAGGAGGCAGGAACCCCCCCCCACCCAAGGATTAAGCAGATGTAGATAAAGGATGGACACGTGAAGCTTAAACTGGACCTTCAACTAAATCTAAGGGCAGTTTGTCAGAAAGAGAGTTTGTTCTCATTTCTTATCTGATAAAAACAGCAAACAGTTTGACAGAAAGCAGATGATTCCCAAGGAGCTCTGAGCTGAAAACAAGGCTGGAAAAGTTGAAAAATTCCCAAATACTTGGTTTAAAATAAATAAACAAAACCATAGATATTTCAGAAAAAAATTTCCCTCCTAAATATCTTTCTCCATTTTTAGTGAAAGTAGATATCTGGGGGATCTGAAAGAGGAAACGTCAGGCTTTGGGTGGAAATTTTTGCACATTCAGTCTAAAGTTAAACACGGTTCAGTAGTTTGGTGGAAGATGAGCTGGTTTGTAGCAGAGGGGCCTGAGCTGAGCTGAAAAACACCTTGATAGTTCCTTCCTCCAGTCTTCAGTGAATGAGTGGAGGGAACACCCTGACCCGGTACTGACCCGGTACCGGTCCATCACAGAGATCCACAACCAGTTACACTCAGAGTAGCTCAACTTACTGGCTGCTGGAGGAAGCCAGAGTACCCTGAGAAAACCTGGACATGCAAACGGAGAACATGCTTTACACTGAAAGACAAATTAAGGTTCTCCCTGTTCCTAAAAACTGTGGCTTTTAAAATCCATTCAGATCCAGTTTATAGAGCTTGTATCTCTGTTCTCACCCTCCACTTTCTGCTTTTGAAGCAAACACTGCTCAGTTTGTTGACAAAAATCAGTGAAAAGCAACAAAGAACAGATTATTGATCAACAGCACAAAGAAAAGCCGCTTCGTTGGAGCAAATAAGCAGCACAGAGCAGGAGGGCTTCACCACTTCATCCTTTAAAGTCCAACTAACCCCCAAATTAACATTTATTGCGGATAAACCGTCTAAATAGGCTGTTTAGGGTTCTATCTTTGTTTCTGACAGAATTGGGACAGTTTCATGTAAATTTGTTTCGTTCTGCAACATTTTGCCTCCAACCGTCTCAGTGCTGCCCTCTTTAGGTCAACGGAGGCTACTGCAGCTGAATTCTCCTATTGGTTCCAGCGGTCCAGCTTTAGTCACTCAGCCCTGGTTCAGGTATGAAACCATCCCGCTCAGACGCGCCCCCTGGTGGCCAGTCAGGAGCTGGCGCAGCGAGCAGCATTGATCGATGGCGTTACGCAGCCTTGCTGATGCGGGATTTATTTTAAACGTGGAGGCGGAGAGGAACGGGTCTGCTCTCTGCTCTGACCGCAGGGCTGAGGAGGAGGGAGGGGCTCCCGGCAGCACTCGCTGCTCCGCTCAGGACAGAGCAGGGCTGCAGCTGCAGAGCGCTGGCGCCATAAAGTCTCCAACAACACGGGAAAAACGTCTAGAGGGTCTGAAAAGTCGCTAAATATAGCGACAAAGTCATTAAGTTAGCAACAGCGCTTCCCTCATCCTGGCCACGCCCCAATGTATCTTAACCCCACCCTCTTTTGTGGACTTTTACATATTTTGACAGGGGGCGGGGCTATGCTTTCACAGGGGGTTAAGTTACACTTTAACTGTGATTTTTACGACAGAACCTTAAAGGAAGACTCGTGTCCTCCAGTGGACCCAGACTGGACCTCACCAGAACCAAACGGTCTCCATGAACATCTGCAGAGCAACACGCAGCTGCATGCAGCCGTTCAGAGAGGCGACGGTCTCTGTGCCGCCGGTTGCTAAGAGACGAGAACACACAGACAGGCTGGTATGTGAGCACAGCTGGTGGCCTCCAGCTTCTGCACCATTTATCTATGGACAGCTGATCAACTCCATGTCCACATGAGCCGTGGTTCTGGTGATCGCTGAATCGGGTCATTTCGGCTGCACGAAGAGGAAAACAGCAGCGGTGTG
Source organism: Anableps anableps (assembly GCA_014839685.1). Taxonomy (NCBI): domain Eukaryota; kingdom Metazoa; phylum Chordata; class Actinopteri; order Cyprinodontiformes; family Anablepidae; genus Anableps; species Anableps anableps. The sequence goes on from CM026073.1 coordinate 39,627,135, forward strand.
AAACCACCATGATGGAGCATCTGTCCAGATCCCTGCCCGACATTTCACACCCATCAACCCACCTCCATGCTGCAGAGCAGAGCTGGAGAAAATGATCAGCTGTTCATTCATATCTGACGCCCCTGAAGAAGATCCAGTGCAGCCAACTGCCCTCAGATCTCACCCAGCTGCAGATGTTCTGGTCTCAGAGGTTCTCCAGAGAACATCCAGCATCATGGAGACCAAGGAACCCAGCAGCAGGTCAGGGAGGAGGTTCTGGAGGAGAATAAAGCAGGGTTGGTTCTACAACAACATCCCAACATCTCCCAGAGCTCTGATCCATCCATCATCTGGACATGGAGACAGGATGGACCACCTGGAGACCTACCTACCAGGACATGGACATCCACCTGGACTGACAGGAGGGCGCTGATCAGAGGAGCGGTTGCCATGGTGACTCTGGAGGAACTGCAGAGGTCCTCAGCTCAGGTGGAGAATCTGTCCTCAGGACAACTGATGGTGCTCAGATGAGACCAAACTTGAACATATTTGGGCAACATGTGGAGAAAAACTAACCCTGCATCGTCCTGAACATGCCATGGTGCTGTGAAACAAGGTGGTGGCAACATCATGCTGTGGGGAGATGGATGGCACTGAATCCTGGAGGAGAACCTGTTAGAGGCCGGAGGAGGCCTGAGGCTGGGGTGGAGGTTCCCCTTCCAGCAGGACGACCAGCCTGAACATCCAGCCAGAGATATTATGGGATGGTTTAGAGCAGAGCTGATTCAGGGGTTAGTTGGCCTAGTCAAAGTCCAGACCTGAACCTAACTGGGAATCTGTGGGAAGAACATTAATGTTCTCAGATGTTCTCCATCCAGTCTGACTGAGCTGTAGACGTTCAGAGCTGCCAGAGGAGGTTCGAGAGGGTTCTGACTCAGATGGGCTAAAAACAACGACATGCCACACTTTTCAGATTTTATTAGTAAAAATGTTTAAACCATGAAAACCATTTCCTTTCTCTAAATAATCATAACTGAAGCTTTTCATGAGCACGTGTTATGATCACACGCGTGTTCATGCCTACTGTGAGCAGCTGCGCTCTTCCTGCAGCTGCATGTTTTCATGAATGGATCTTCAGTCTGAGGAGCTTCGAGAACCAGAACCAGAACCAGCAGGAGAATGCAGTCAAACCAGCAGGCTGGGACTCTTCCTGGCTCCAGTTCGACTCCACTGAAGGGAGCGTGTGTCCATGCTGAACGCTGAGGACGGCTGATCTAAAAGGTCACCAGCTGCAAACCCGGGAGAAAAACAGGCTGAGGACACGAATGGAGTCTCCGTCACAGCAGACGCTTCTGTCTGCATCTTCAGCCCCTTTCATATCGTTAGACACTGGAGAATGTCTCTAAGGAATCGGTCCGTTCTCCAGGAGAACCTCCGCTCTGAACATCACGTTCTGTTCGGACTCATCCTTTGATTCGTTCCGGCAGTATCATGTAAAATTGACTGTTCTGAGCTTCATATCATGTTCTAATGTTTCTCCCTCATCAAAAACAGACCTGGAGCGCTGCCTTGATTCTTTCATGCATGTCTGAGCAATCCTTTAATCTCCATGGCAACCATTAAGCTGAGCAAAACACCTGGGTGTATACAGCTCCTCCTCAGAGCTGCAGTTTCTAAGCTTCATAGCTTCCGCCTCACAGAGCTCCCCACCCCCGCAACTTCACCACTTAGCTCCACAGACTAGTGGCAGCAATAAGCAAACACCTGATGGAACTGCACATCTATTGAGCTCATTATACGAGCTACTTCTCAGTGAAACACTGATAAAAATGTTGTTAAAGGGTTAATAGAGCAGCGAAGTTAGCTCACCTTCAGGTTTCCTCCCCTGACCATCCAGACATGAACCAACAAATCAGCCCAACGTTTCCGTTTCCAGTTCTGATGGCGTCTCTCTTCCTCTCCCAGTATCATGAACCAGCAGATCCCGTCCTCGCTGGGGGAGGAGCGGAGCTACGATGCGATCCTTTGATTCGTTCAGTCCTTAAAGGGGCAGTATCATGTATCTAGCATCTGCTTCTGGATCAGAAGCAGTTCTATCATCCGCATTAAACCAGAAGAGATTCTGATCCATTCACTCATGACCCAGTAGAGGACTGTGTTCAAATGGTGAAGGGAAGAGTATTTGTAATCTGAGTATTTGAGGTGAGAAATGTAGAACCCCTAATCAGAGCTAGGGCGACCAAGTAGATGCTAAATAAAAGCAGCTCCAGAACGGAGCCTTGAGGAACCCCACATGTAATCTTTATTTGCCCTGATTTCTGCTCGCCAACTGGCTGAAAGCCAGCTTTTTTATCAGCACTTTAAAATGTAACTAACCCCCCAGTGAAAGCATAACCCCGCCCCTGGGCAACTTTTGAAATATTCCACCAAAGTGGGCGGAGCCAAGTGTGATGATGAGCGGAGGAGGTAAGCGGGGCTGTGATCAGGATGTAAGGACTGTTGTCAACTTTTTCACTTTGTCGCTTTATTTATGGACTTTTCAGACCCTCTAGCGACTTTTTATCAAAACACCAAAAAGTGATGAATCAGCGACTTCTTTTCCTGTGTTGTCGGAAACTGTTATGGCGGCAGCGCTCGCTGCTCAGCTGCAGCCTGTCTGTCCAGAGCAGAGCAGCGAGTGCTGCCGTGAGCCCCGTGTCCCGGCTGTACCGCTGGAAAATGAACCTGCCTAAGCACCATTTGACCCAGGGAGGGCAGCACTGAGACGGTTTTAGGCTAAATCTTGCCGAACTAAATAAATTTATACAAAAATGTAAGAATTCATACAGAGACGTAAAGATAGATCCCTAAATAACCTATTTGACAGTTTATGAGCAAAAAAAGTTGATTTGGGGTTTAGTTATTCTTTAAAAACTGAACCAGAGACCAAAGTGCTGCCCAGATGTCACATAAATAAAGCTCCAGACCTTCTGACTGAAGCAGGACCTGCTGAGCTCCTCACTGTCTGCACCTTCCTGCAGATTCTCACCGTACATGCGCTGCATTCCTCTGATGTCGTCCTCGTGCAGGGTGAAGTTCTGGGTGTCCGTCCACTGGTAGAAAGGAGCCATCACAGCACCGGGGTTCTCTGAATGCTCCAGACCCAGAGCGTGGCCCAGTTCATGCACCGCGACCAGGAACAGGTCTATACCTGCAGGACAGGTGACACCACCCAAACAATAACAATAGGTTAGATGGTACCAGGAGGAAACCTGCAACGGCCCAGGAACAGCCAGGATGCAGTGAAACCGACCAGAACCACATAGAAACGGACCTTTCTGCTCCTCGCTGTCCAGCGTCCACGGCTCATCTGCGTCAAAGTGCGTGTCCCCGCCCATTCCTGGTCCAGGGTAGAAAGCGTGGGCCAGCGACCCGCCCTCGCCATCAAACAAGGACATATCACCATGGAAACCAGAAGCAAAGAGGAGCAGGATGTCGCTGAGGCTGCCGTTGGTGCTGCCCCCTGCAGGCAGTTCCTGGAAGGTGAGCGGCGTCACGCGTCCCCAGACGTCGAAGGCCCTGCGGATCGCATCGTAGCTCCGCTCCTCCCCCAGCGAGGACGGGATCTGCTGGTTCATGATACTGGGAGAGGAAGAGAGACGCCATCAGAACTGGAAACGGAAACGTTGGGCTGATTTGTTGGTTCATGTCTGGATGGTCAGGGGAGGAAACCTGAAGGTGAGCTGGCGTTTATCCCAGCGCTGCCCCGTCAGAGCGAAGCGCTTCTTCCTGGCCTCGGTGGCCCCCTCCTCAGGTGTCCGGTCAGGGAGGCCGCAGCGAGGCCGCCGCATCGCCCTGCAACGCCACAGCTCACATGTTTACATACACAGCATAGGATGCAGGAAACATTGAACAACAGGCAGCTTTAATGTTCTTTAAAACCAAGAACTGGGAGCAAAATTTGAGTTATTGAAGGTTTTCTCCGTTTCTATAAACAGAAGCTGCCTCTGATATTCATGTTAGCAGATGGAGGACACACTGTGGTCAACATGAAGCTCCACTCTGGCTGCTCTTCATCACTGATGCTTGGCTTCCTGGCCTGAGCTACACTTTGACATGCAGCTCACAACTACACTGGGGAAAATAAGTATTTAACACAATTCAAGAACATCAGAGAACATCCAGCATCATGGAGACCAAGGAACCCAGCAGCAGGTCAGGAGAACCTGGTGGAGAAGTTTAAAGGAGGGTCAGGTTCAACAACAACATCCCAGAGCTCTGATCAATCCATCATCTGGACATGGAGACAGGATGGACCACCTGGAGACCAAGCAGGACATGGACCTCCACCTAGGAGAGCATTGATCAGAGGAGCGGTCACCATGGTGACTCTGGAGGAGCTGCAGATCAGCTCAGGTGGAGAATCTGTCCTCAGGACAACCATCAGTGATGGACTCCATGGAGCTGAAGAGGAGGAGAAGAAAACCAGAAGAAGTTCTGGATGCAGTTGGTAACAAACCACAGCAAACATCTGGAAGAAGACGATCTGATCAGAGAAGACCAGAACAAGTAGAACTCTGTGTGGAGGAAGATGAACACACCATCCCTACAGTGAAACATGGCGGTGGCAGCATCATGCTGTGGGGAGATGGATGGAGCTTGATCCTGGAGGAGAACCTGCTAGAGGCTGGAGGAGGCCTGAGGCTGGGGTGGAGGTTCCCCTTCCAGCAGGACGACCAGCCTGAATATCCAGCCAGAGAGATTATGGGATGGTTTAGAGCAGAGCTGATTAACGGCCTAGTCAAAGACCAGACGTGAATCTAACAGACTAACAGGTACAGTTGACACGTCCATATTTTTCTCGCTGTCTGAAGCTAAATCAGGTCAGAATCTCCAGAACGACTTCTGTTTGCTAAAAGCCAGAAAACTCAGCGAGAACATTTTTTTGGAGATTTTTTTATAACTTTCTTCAGATTCAAAAGTTTCCATACCTTTAGTCAGCATCAGGGATAACTGTCTTTTAAACCGGATGACCTGGGACAAACCTTTTGGGTTTCCTTCCACAGACCTCTGATAGGCCAACTGGAGGCTCACCTGTGGGTGGAGTCTCAGGCCTCACCTGGAACGCTCTGCTTCCTGGTTCGACCCGATGGGAAGTCAGCAGGAATCAGCCCAGACATCAGGAGGAGAACCAGGAGCTGGCCCAGTCTGAGGAACCAGACTGGAGCAGTCATGATCCTCAGCAAAACGGGTCCTGGACCCACCTGGGCTGAAAGGCCGCTCAGCGAGGAGGAAGCCATCACCCCAGAGGAGACACGGAAAGACAGGCTGCCGTTTCCAGACGTCCACAGGGACAAAGACCTTCATTCCTGGAGACATGTCCTGAGGTCTGAGGAGACTAAAGTGGAGCTGTTTGGACGTAACGAGCATCGTTACACCTGGAGGAAAAACAGCGACGCCTGGACCGTCCTGACTGTGAAGTACGGTGGTGGCAGCAGCATGCTGTGGGGCTGTTCTGCTGCAGGAGGAACTGGTGCACTTCATAAACTAGATGGAATCATTGAAGCAACATCTAAAGACATCAGCCAGGAAGGTGAAGCTGGGACACAGATTGGTGTTCCAGATGAACTATGACCCTCAGCGTCCGCATAAAGTGGCTGTAAAGTGGATTCAGGACAACAAAGTCAATGTCTTGGCGCGGCCTTCACAAAGCCCTGATCCCAGTCCTGTGAAGATCTGCGGGTCGATCTGAAAAGGCGTGTGCAGTGAAGCGGCTATAAACCTGACCCACTTCCACCAGTTCTGTCAGGAGGACTGGGCCAGAACTCCAGCAAACTACTGGGAGAAGCTTTTGGAAGGAAACCCAAAAGGTTTGACCCAAGTTGTCCAGTTTAAAAGACAGTTATCCCTGATACTCACCAATGTACATCAACTTTTGAATCTGAAGAAAGTTATAAAAAATCTCCAAAAAATGTTCTCGCTGAGTTTTCTGGCTTTTAGCAAACAGAAGTCGTTCTGGAGATTCTGACCTGAAACAAGAGAAGTTTGGTCTGATTTAGCTTCAGGCAGTGAGAAAAAATGTGTCTGTCTTTTTATTCAGTGTATGTAAACTTCTGGCTTCAACTGTGACTGAACTTGAGAACTGACGTTCTCAGATGTTCTCCATCCAGTCTGACTGAGCTGGAGACGTTCGGAGCTGCAGCCAGAGGAGGTTCTTCAGGGTTCTGACCCTCTGGGGGCTGAATACAAATGCAGGCCACACTTTTCAGATTTCCCTTGAAACATTACCTTCAGCTTCACAGCTATGCACTACTTTCTGTTGGTCTGACTCAAACATCTTAACACAAATAAATTCAAGTTTGCAGGTGGAACGGGGAAAAAGTGGAAAACTTAAAGGGGTGTAAATACTTTAGCTGAGGGCTGTAAACGATCATACGCATGTTTCCCCCTCGGAATGAGCTGATGGTGCCGCTAACAGAGGTTCTGCTTACGCGATAGTGGGGGTGTCCATCTGACCGGTGACCTCCAGGCCGTAGAAGCGCTGCATGTCGCTGACGGCTTTGGACAGGACCTGAGCCGAATGCATGGTGGACATCTGCCTGCTGGCCTGGGACAGGTAGCCAAAGCGACGAAGCCAGGCCTGCGGGAAGAAAGCCAGATGTTTTTAGGGCAGAAGGTGGAAAACTGGTGGCTGGTTTCATGTTTCAGAGAGCGGAGAGCTCAACTAAAAGCTGGAGAGTTGAACTGAGAACACACTGAGGAGCTGGAAACCAGATGGTTCACATCAAGATGAAGAACATTCCTGCACTGAGAGACAAGACAAGGAGGATGGAAACACGATGAGTAGGAGGTCTGGGTAATAATTAAGCTCTCTGGCAAACTCAGCTCTGCATGGAAACACCTCGGCAACTGAGCCAAGCTTTAATCTGATGGCCGACAGCCAGCAGGTGGAGCCACGTGGCCGGAGGAACTGGTCGGTGGTTCCTGAGAGAGAAGATCCTCAGCAGCAGATCAACAACACGACGAGCTGTTCACGTAGCTGGATCACTGACCTCTGAGAACCGAGGGAGAGAACTGAAGGAGAGTAATGAGGAAGAGGAAAATGAGGGAGAGAACTGAGGAAGAGGAAAATGAGGGAGAGTAATGAGGAAGAGGAAAATGAGGGAGAGTAATGAGGAAGAGGAAAATGAGGGAGAGAACTGAAGGAGAGTAATGAGGAAGAGGAAAATGAGGGAGAGAACTGAGGGAGAAAAATGAGGGAGAGAACTGAGGGAGAGGAAAATGAGGGAGAGTAATGAGGGAGAGGAAAATGAGGGAGAGTAATGAGGAAGAGGAAAATGAGGGAGAGAACTGAGAGTAATGAGGAAGAGGAAAATGAAGGACAAAACTAAGGGGAAAATTAACCACAACTGGACTGAAAATGCAGGAAACATTTAAGGAAATACTACACTATACTATACCATGCTATGCTATATGTGCCATACTATACTACACTATACTGTGCCATACTATAATACATTTCCAACAAACCTTCAGAAAAGGGATGGGAGTGTGAATGCTCCCCATCTTCATGGTCTCCTTACCTCAGCGTTGACGCTTTCTTCATCAGGCATCTCTGCGCTGCAGGAGACCCGAGGAACCAAACCTGCTGACATGATGATGAGGAGGATGCATGTCCAGCACTGGTGGGACCCCATCTTCCTCTCTGACCACAGATGAAGGACCTGATATGCTGACTGTGAAGATGAGGCAACTTTCTCCAGCAAACAAAGAGCTCTTCCCGTCTCCTCCTCCTCTTGTTGATCTTCACACTCCTCCGCAACAAGTGGTCATTTCTGGCTCTGAAGGTCTGGTCGACAGATGATGGTGCACAGAACTCAGCAGCGCTCCAGAAGTTACATTAATCCACGGTTCCGTGCAGGACCGCAGCCTCAGGGCCCGGTCCAGTCCGACGATCAGCTGCAGAATGCGGGTAGAAATCCAGCCGCAGCTGGACTCACATATCCGAGCCGAGCTCAGAGGAACCGGATCCTGGAAAGTTCAACAGTTCCTTTGGTCACCGCGAAGAACTGATCAGAACCAATCAGAACCCATCTCTAAGGTTCTCCTCACACTAGTACACATTATTTTAACATTTAAAACTACGTAAAAATGACGGAAATAGCCGAATAAAGACGATCAATGATTTTAGTGAAGGAGGTCTCCTCCCTTGTATGGCAGTCCGTTATATCAGATAATAAAGGCCCTGCCATAAAGATTTTTTTTCCTGCTTGGATCCGAAAGACTCACGGCCACTTTAATAGATACACCTGTCCAGGTGATTCATAAATCAGCCAATCACCTGGCAGCAGCTCACTAAACATGAAGATCAGTTAAGGTCAGAGGTCAAACTCTGAGCATCAGAATAGAAAAAAGAGGGGTTGTTGGAACCAGAACCTGCTGATCTGCTGGGATTCTAACCCACAACCTTCTCTCAGGCTTACAGAGAACGATCTGAACAAGAGGAAATGTCCAGCGAGCTGCTGAGGTCAGAGGTCAGAGGAGAATGGGCCGACTGGTTCCGAATCATAGAAAGGCAGCAGCACAGAACCAGAACATCGTCTCTGAAGGGCCAACATGTGGAACCAGGAGACCTCAGCAGGTACCACTGCCGGACCAGAACTGGTTTCCTGGTCCAGTAAGGGTCAGAATCTGATGGAGCCAACACGGATCCTTCAGGCTGGTGGAGGCGGTATCATGCTGTGGGGGGCGTTAGCAGAATCTGGACCTGTCGTCGTTGACAGCAGCCGAGCGCAGCGTCGTCTCCGTCCCTTCAGGACCAGGATGGACCATCTTCTGGAGGTTTCCTCCAGCAGCATGAAGCTGCAGCCACAGAGCTCAGATGGCGTTCTCCAGCAGACCTCCAACGTTCTCCAGCAGACCTCCAACGTTCTCCAGCAGAACTGCAGATCTTGGCGCCTCACCGCAGTTTTCACCATGTTTCCATTTCAACATTTAAAATGGTTTTATTTTGGAAACTGGAACTTTGACTGGTTACAACTGGGATGGCGAGCAGCACCTGTTGTAAACCACCTGGATCTCCATGGCGACCATTCCTGATGGAAGAGGATGCTCCGGGAACGTCTGAAGCTCAGAGCCCAACGGAACCGGACCCACATCACCAGAACCAGCTGGCTTTACACCCAGCCCTCCCGGCCGCTTTATTAGGTACCTTCCTGGTACCGGGTCGGCCCGCTTTTTGCCATCGTCAGAACCGCTCCTTCCTCAGCGGTTCTGATGCATATCGACATGAGAGCTTCCCAGAGCTGCTGCAGACTGCTGGCCTCCTGGTCCACCACCTGCGGCGGCCTGATGCCATGGGCGCGCCTCGCCAGGGGCCAGCGGGGCCCAGTGCCCCTGGCGTTCTGGTCTTGGCCCCGCCCTGGGCGATGCTGAATCACCGATCTGAAATGGTTTGATGCCGTTTTAGTTTGACGATGAACCTGCAGCTCGGAGCCACCGGAGCTTCCGTCCCGCTGCAGGCACGCGACCCGCGTCTGAGTTTTCCAGGGTCAAGCGACCGGGTCGGGCTTCAGAGCCAGCGTGAACCCGACTCACCCAATCTCTTCCTGCAGGAACAAGCAAAGCGGCGTTGACGTCTCTTTCCTCCGGCGTTGCCAAAGCCGTGTGGCGGCGGGAACGTTAGCAAGATGGACGACAGCTGCGCCGCTGGACGATGCCGTACGGAGGCGCCTTCCACGTTCTCCGGACCAAACCGCGCCGTGGCGGCGGTCCGCTTGGAACCAAGAACGGTTCACTCCGGAGTCGGACCACATCTCCAGAATAATGTGAACACACGGGGCCCTTTATTCGAGCCGGGCCCCGTTTCAGAGTCTGACTCGGTTCTGACAGAACCTGAGGTGCTTTTTCTGTGACTGTACTGCTTGCCATACCTTCTTCCGAGGTCGCCCGACATCAGAAAGTGGAAGGCGAGGACGCCACCTGCTGCTGGTGCTGCAGAACTGCAGCTGCTCCAGCAGATTTACGCTCCAGATAGATTCTGTTCCAGAATCATAATCAGCTTTCTGGCCGAGAGCAGACGAAGGAAAACTTTAACAACATGTCTGCATGACGACTTTTTCAGTCACAGAGACGACATCTCCACCTCATGGGTGTCCCCAGCTTCGGTCCCGCCCCCCAGCTCTCGGAGACAAATGAAACCACCATCATCATCAGGTTTAGTGCAGCAGTTTCTGGCTGCTGGAAAGAATCTGGTCTCGAAGTTCAGAGTATTTTCAGTTTTATGAAAAGCTGCTGGGAAACAGGAAGCGAATGAACAGTTTTATTGACGGTCGGGCTGCAGCAGGACGGCCGTCAGCGCGCATCGGTTTCCGGGACCCTCCTCCTGCCGGCCTTGGCCACACTGATGAGGAGGGCGAGGAAGAAGCCCAGCGTCCAGACTCCGGCCACAGGAAGGACCACCGCCGCCAGCACGTCTGGAACAAAGAAAACATGAAACGCAGAACCTGGACATGATGGAGGAGGACTGCGGAGCAGCAGCTCACTGGACTCGGGGGGGTCCGGCGTCTCGACCCTGATTGGTCCGTAGGACAGCAGGCCTCGGCCGGGAAGCTCCCTCAGAGCTTCGCGCTTCCTGACGGCGTTGCAGCTCTGAGGAGGAGAACAGCTCAGGCTCGACCGCGCCTCGCCGGAACGTGGGGCGCTGCGACCGGAGCGGCAGCTCGCAGGGACGCAGGAGCGGCGGTCGTCCTGCTCGCAGAGCCGCACGCTGCAGTGCAGGTAGAGCTCGGCAGGCCCGGAGGTGAAGCGGAACATCTGGAAGCTGTAGCGCACCCGGGAGCTCGCCCCGTTGCTCCCAGAGCCGTGCGCCTCCAGGGGGAGGAAGGAGGCCGTGTGGTCGTCCACGCAGCTGCGGGCGAGAGGAGAGAGGTGAGGAGCTGCTGCTTCTCAGCACACACAGAGGCTGGACCCGGTTCTGACCCGTTCTGGATGAGGCTGTGAAGCAGTCCAGTGGAGTTGGGCTGGGGAGACTGGGTGGCCCAACAGTCGTCGACCCGGAGCAGGAAGTAACCCGCAGGCTCCGTCACGGAAACCTCCACGTACACCTGCAACACGCCGAGGACGAGGCTGAGGGGCACCTTCTACTGCAGGGAGAAGGGGCGCGTCAGACCCTCTGCTGCTGCTGAGAGGTCTGGACAGAGCTGAAACGACCGGTCCAGCACTGACAGCTCCAGCTAATTTACTAATCCAGTAATCGTCAACCGGAGGAAGTGGGCTCCAGGAGGCCGTCAGCTGAGAGACCAGCCCAGTCAGAGCAGCAGTGAAGCCAAAGCCGAACAACAAATATCAGCCTTTCAGATGAAAAACCTTCTCAGTGTGTAAATCTGTTCCACCCAGAGCTCCTCCAGAGGCAGCTTTAGCTCCACCTGCTTCACATTCTGGAAATAAATCTGCTATTAATCACCTTTCCTGTCCAGTTATTAATCAGTTAATCTACTAATAATCAGCAGATCAGTCCTCCACTGATGTTCAGTCCAGCAGGAAGAGCTGAGCTGTCCTCAGGTTCCAAGGATTTAGCAGCTGCAGGTGATCAGTCCATCACTGGAGGAATGATGCTGTTGTGTTTTAGGCAATAATAAAAAAAAAGGTTTCTCATTTATAAAAAAAAAAGAGATTTCTTTGCATTTTATAATCTTGTCTAAAATAAGATCAAGTGGTTAAATTAAAAAAGGTCACATTCTGCCAAGTTTTCATCTGAATAATCAGTTACTAAAATAATCTGTAGTTGCTGCCCAGAATCTGGATCCGTGTTCTCCAGAGGTTCGTTTGGCTGCTTGGTTCCTCATTTTCAGTGAACACACACACACACACACACACACACACACACACACACACACACACACACACACACACACACACACACACACACACACACACACACACACACACCAGGTGACAGCTGGTGGATGACCTGAGGGATGCTGAAGCCCTCAGATCGCTGCTGTCTCCTGTTTCCTAACGACAGCAGCTGGTTTCCATCTGCGGGTTTTTATGCGCATTTTGAAGCATCGCATTAGAGAAGGTTGAAACAGCAAAATTCATAACTATATAAACTCCTGCTGCTTCATGTCGCCTCTTTTCTTGAACATTTCAGCTGAAAACAGAGGATGAGGCGTTTTAAAGGCGTTTCCCAACCGCTCTGCAGCAGCGACGCATCAGCGTTGAAGGCTTCAGTCTCACCAGCAGGAGTTTACAGAGAAGCGCTCAACACCCAGCTTTGATGTTGGTGGTCCTCTTCCACTTATCGGCAAGGGACTCTGCATATTGCCTAGACATTTAGCGCCAGTTTAAACAGTGAAACTGTGACATTAATACATGAGCAACATGGTGAAAACGCGTGTTTTCCGCCGATGACAGGCTGAATAACCCAGATTACCGCCGTCAGTATGTGCCTGTGGAGCCCTATAAATGGCAGCCACAGGGACGCCTGGTGCAGCCATTCCAGGGCCTGGGATGGGTCGAGCCGTCTCTGTAAACTCCTCCCTCTGAAGCCTCTCCAGGGAGCACCTTCTGGTCCGAGGAGCGTCCCCAGGAGCGGCTGCAGGCTCCTCACCTGGTCTCTGAGCTCGATGGCTGGAGCGCTGCTGTAGGCCCTGGTGAAGCTGTGGTCGGCATAGAGCAACATCTGGATGGTGGCGTCCATCTCGTCCACCTGCAGCACCGTCTCACTGATCACCAAGGAGACCAAAATGACTACACGCTGCAAAAACTCAGAGTCCCACTGCGAGGGTCTCCGTGCACTTGAACCAACACGGAACTTCTCAGCAGATATAGGAGCTCATTTTAAATCAATAACTCCTTCATATCGACAGAAATAAAGTTCTTTCACCGGCAGATTACTTCACTAATAACATGGGAATGTCTTCTGAAAGGAAATGATCTGCCAGAGGAACGTTCTCTCCATCAGCATGAAGGAATGACTGATTCGCGACGAGCTCGTTTCGATTCCAGTGTTCAAGACTCTGGCAGCAGAAACTGGACCAGAAACGCTCGTTTTAGCAGTGAAGGCAGAAGACAAGCAGCTCCTGCTACGACTGGAAGAAGAAAACGGAGACATTTGTTTTCGCAGCGGATGAGGTCCAAACAGGGACGATCAGAACCGCTCCAGCTTTCCTCACCTGGAGACTGGGAATACCGGGAACGGCAGGCTGACCCTCCGGATGGACGGATAGATGCAGGTGAAGTCCAGCTTGATGACCGGGTCTCTGATGACGTTCCCGCGAGCCTGCGGTTCTGATTGGACCGTCAGGGAGTACAGCAGGTGGGTGGAGTTTCTCTGCAGCAGGACAGGGGCAGTGGGTTTGGGTCGTGGCTGAGGAACGTCTGCAGCAGACCAGCGTTTACCGTCAGCGGTTTTCCTCCGCAGGCCAGGTACTTCTCCAGGGACACCCGGAACATGTAGAACGGCGTTCCTGCGATCACCTCCCTCTGAGCGCGGCAGGACCGGTTGGGAAGACGCAGCGCCTCCAGCGGGACTTTGTGGTACGAGAAGAACTCCTCCGCTGCGCTGATGCTCATGAAGTCTCTGCCACACATGACCGTGAAACGAGCGCCTGGCGGGGGAGATGGAGAGAAGCGGCTCATCTCTGGGACTGCACAGTTCTCACCGTCCAGATGGTCACCGACCGGAGCAGCTCAAATCAGAAACTCTTAAAAATGTTCAATAATTCAACTAAAAACACTAATATTTCATATCTGACTCGCAGCCAATGAAAAGCCAGAATTCGTTTCCAGAAAGGGATTTTCCACAAATGTTTCATTTTTTATGGCCTAAAGACCACGATGGGAGGACAGCTGACCTGAGATGTGTCCAGGCAGTCACTGACGCCGCAAAAGGTCATCAGTAAAGAAGCTGGTTGACCACAGACGGCTGTATCCCAGCATGTCGTTGGAAAGTTGAATGGAAGGAAAAAGTGTGGGAGAAAAAGGTGCAAAAGCAGCAGGGAGAGTCTTTAGAGGACTGTGAAGCGAAGCCTGTCGGGGAGAGTTTGGAGGTGTGGACTCCAGGGGCCTCCGACTCCATCCTGCAACCTTTAGATGCACTCCTGCTCCAACACCGCTGACCCAGATGAATGGCTCAGTACCGGGCCTCTGCAGAACTTCAGATCCTGAGGAAGCAACTCAAGTGAGTTGGAGCAGGGAAGCATCTACAGGCTGCAGGACAGAAGCTCTGCAGCACGGTGTTTGAAGCTAATCACTTAATTGCTGATGATGCTCTGAGAAGAGCTGCTCCCCTGAGGGAGAGCGCTGGCGTTTCCACGTGAAGCAGATTCATCTAAGAGGCTGAAGACTTGAATCATCTTCAGGAGCTCTGCTTTTCACATTTAGTGAAATCAGCTACGGGTCGTTTTCCAGCATGAAATAATGAGATCCTCCGGAAGGTAATTAGTCTGCGGAGCCAGAAGATCCTCAGCAGATCCTCAGATCCACCAAGAACCAAACCCTGGAGCAGAAATGAGTCGGAGCCAGCAGGTCCAGAAGGTTCCCGACGCGTCAGAACCCGTTTGCTCTGCTGCTCAATAAGAACCGAGAACGCTGATTTTAACGAGTCGGACCTTCAGGACCAGAACAGACCCGTTCAGGAGATGCGGGTCAGAACCTAATCCAGATGTTTGGACCCTCAACTTACTGCAAACATGGATTCATGGATCATCAGAACCGTTTGCTTGTTTCTTCATTCTCATATTTCAGTAAACCTGGAGGTGCAGAGACTCCATACTGCTGGAGGTCTTCCAGACCTGAAGTCCAGACCCGCCAGAGCTGAGGAGACCTACTGTGGTCGCAGCGGGGGGAGTAAAAGCCTGCGGCGCACTTGCAGCTCCTCTGGTCTTCAGCCAGGATGCATCTTCTGGGGTCGCTGCAGTGCTCCACGCTGCAGGTTCCTGCTCAGACATGATTAGTCACCTCCAACCCAAACTAGAAACCACAGAAGAAAAACTTCTTCTTCTCTCCTTACCTTCAACTCTGAGACACACGAAGCTGAGGAAGAGCAGCTGAGGAAGACAAAGCAACATTTTGACTCTTTCCATCCCTTCCTGGAGAACATCAGCAGCTTCCATCAACACCCACCTTCAGAGCGACGAGCTTCATCTTTCGGGGAAACGAATCTGTTGGTTTCTCTGCGCCGACGGTAAAACCTGAAGAGGACCAGGAAGCTCTGCTGTCCTCTGGTCGTTTTCAGCACCTGCAGCTCTGCAATCAGCAACACCTGGTTCCATCACGGCGCGCCGCGCATGCTCCTTCAGCACCAGCCGGTTCGTTTGGTCACGGTCAATATTTTCTTTATTTGGCTCTACATGGACTGATAATTACATGACTGTGTCCAATTTTAAACATGTGCACGAAGAAAAGAACAAATAAAATAAAATAAAAAAGACAATAAAATAAACAAAAATAATAATACAAGATTTAAAAAACAATATAAAGGATATAAATGAAATTATAATAAAAATACAATGAAATAAACGAAAATAGAAAAATAAAACAAAAATAAAAACTGAAATAAAATAAAATAAAAAGAAATTAAACTATGATACACAATTTTAAAAAATCATAACATAAAATAAAACAAAATAAAATGACTCTATGATATCTTTGATTTAAAAAAAATAATCAGGAAAGTGTAATTGTGTTTCATTGTTTAATTTAGTTTATTGCCCGTCTGGATCATTCTTCGCCATGTAAAAATATCAATATTATATTTATTTTCTTGTGGCGGACCACCAGGGGGCTCCACTCACACCAGGCTTCAGGATGTTTCGTGTGTTGTTCTGAGCTGGAGGTGAGTCGGTCGAACTCGACTCCTGGGTCGTTATTGTTCGTCCTCCATGATGGTGACGTCAGAGGCGGACAAGCCAGCTCCTCTCAGGTGAACCTTCACCTGCAGCCCCGGCTTCTTGTTCTGTGACTGTGTTGCCATGACCTGGACTTCCAGCGCTCCTGGGATAGAATTTCTGCATGGAGTTCTCCCTGTGCATGGATGTGTTCTCTCCGGGTACTCCGGCTTCCTCCCACAGTCCAAAAACACGACTGTTAGAGTAACTGGTCTCCCTGAGTTGTCATTAGGTGTGCGTGAGTCCATGGTTCTGTCCTTTGCGTCTCTACGTTGTCCTGCGATGGACTGGAGACCAACGACTGCTGGAGATGGGCTCCAGCCCCCCAAGGAAGGGGTGCACCCTCTTTCCCCCTCCTGCACCCGGGTTCGTTTCTCTCCAGTTCAAGACCCAACCACTAAAACCAGCAAAGTGTTTACCTTGTGAAATAATGAGAAATGGTTAAGTATAAAATCAAGATTTAATGCCAAAACGATGAAAGTACAGAGTTTACAGTGGAACAGATCCAGAGTGACATTCAGCTTCGGTACCGGCCCCCCCAGCCCATCCTAAGGATGAACCGAGAGGAGCAACGAGTGGAGCGGGAGCCCTGCTGCCATCTGGGCCTCGCTCTCAACACTCATAAATATTATAAATTCTGAGGAACTTTTTTCTCTCCATTCATTTATTTCACCTTTTATTCATAAACTTTGTTGGATTTTTATTCAGTTTAGTCTTAAATATTAATTATTCTGTTTCTTTTGTATTAACTTCTTCAATAGTTTTTTAAAAACTTTTCTGATGTTTTTTAGATCATATTTATTCCATCCAGACTGAGACCAACAGGAAGAAGAATAGAGGCTGATCTCACTTCCTGGCTAACGACATTATAACATGATTATTATTGAATTCATGCTCAGGATAATTCAAAATGCCCAAAAGAAGAGCATCTTTTCCTTCGAAGGAAAAACTGCAGTAAACCATGTTTTCAGTCCAGATTTGAAGGAACCATCAGCTTCTGATTGTCTCAGGTTTCCAGGCAGTCTGCTCCAGATCTGAGGAGCAGAGAAGCTAAATGGTGCCTCACCTGGTTCTGGTTCCGCTGAGTCAGCAGGTCGAGAAGGTTCCCACCTGACCAGGAGCTCAGAAATGGATTTATTGCTTTATTGACCATCAACAAGATGTTAAAACACATCCTTTTATTGTTATTTTCCTCATAAAAAACAACAAATTGGTTCCAGAATAAAACAACATAAAACAGGATGTGAGATTTGGGCCTTTTAAAATAAAAGTCTAACTTTTTAAATATATATTTTTAATCTAAACTGAGAAAAACAACTGAAAAGCCTTAAATGGAGGTTTTTCTGTTTATTTTTGACCAACTTAATGTGATCTTCACTAGATGTGCCTCAAAGTTGTGTTTAAATTCCTTCTCAGCTCAGGAATCAGAACCAGAACCAGGCGGTAAATCAAACGTCAGACTGATGAGGTGTTAAAGGAGTCGGGCCATTTCCAGGAAGGACTGAGGACTCTGTGGAAGGAAATCAGAATATCTGGAGGCAGGAGACTAAAGTGGGCCAGGACATTTCAGCGTGAGCCGCAGGACAGAGCGGATCCTCGCTGCCATCTGGGTCAGAACCAGAACCATCTGCTGGGAATGGGACTAAGCCCAGCAGCATTCTTCATCTCTGCTGACCCGGACAAGTTACACCATCCCCCCCATCCTGCAGGCTGGACCAACGGCGCTCTTCGTGGCGAAGGCAGAGACCTGCAGGACAGAACTTCACACGTTTCAGGGACGGATGTCGAGGATTTTTAATGCGCTGCAGATCAAAAAGTCAAACAATAAAGGCTCCAAAAAGCAGGAAATGAAGTTTAAAAGCAGACATGACTGAACCATCAATTTCACTTCTGCAATGTTTCATGCAGCTAAAGGCCTCTAACGTCCCTGCAGACCCCACACATCCTGGACACAGACTGTTTAGACTTTTACCTTGAGGGCGGCGCTACAGAGACGGCTTCCCCTCCAGGCCGTCTCTCTGATGGACACCGAACGGTCAGAGGCTCCAGATCCAAACCAGGCATCGTTGCATTAATTCAACCTGGTCTGCAAAAACCCTGTAGATACACACCTCCGCATCTTCTAGCTTTCCTTTTCATATCTTTATACCTTAAATGTGTTTACTGAGAGCAAAGCAGAACAGAAGTTAAATACATAAAACTGATTCTGATTTAATCTACAGTTGCTCAGCTCGGTGCTGGAGAACTGCTGCAGCTGGAAAACAAGACGTGACGTTCAGGAACGATCCGATTCTTTCGAACGGTTCTTTACTCTGAACTACACGACTCGGGTCAGTCAGTGAGAGCTGTTCTTTGTTTTTTAAGACTTTGCTTGCTTATGATTCTCTCCACGCATTGCAGGAGCTATTATTATTATTATTATTTTAAATTTATATTTATTTAAGTGGCAAATAAATAAAATACAGGAAAGAGATGGATAACTGTTATATTTAATAGTGCAGAAGAGCATTTTTGTTTTTGCCAAAGCAACTCGGGTCCACTTTCCTGTTATTATACTTCTATATTACAAATGACCCTAAAATGTCATTAATACACAGAACAGTTGTAGTAAAGAACTGCATGGATAATTGACATATTTTAAAATGTAATTTTTTTATGAAAGTACACACAACTATTTTTTCTGCAAGAACAAACTGTGGTTCAATATTGCACCTTTTTAATGAATATATATATTATTTACATATAGATGATTCTACTTTTCAAAAAAAAATTTACTCACAAAAACAGGTTTCTCTAAATTAATATAACTATATTAGGCATAAAATGGCTTTTTCTTTGAAAAATGTACATTTTCAACAATTGATCATCTGAACTAAAGTGAACAGATCCTGAAGATTCGGTTCCCTTCAAGGACCCACAAGTCCCATCGCTACCTCAGGCCCACTGTTAAGCATGGTGGAAGAGCTGTGATGCTGTGGGCCTGTCTCTATCCCTAAGCTCCAGGGAAGCTGATCAGAGCATGGCATCATGACCTCTTTGAAATACCAGAAGATTTAACTGCAAAATCTGGTGCAAAACACTGAAAATGGGTCCATCAGCAGGCTAAACGATCCAGAACATTTAGTCACATTAACGCAGAACTGCCTCAGCTTCTCTGTCCCCGAGATTCTGTAGAAACCCTGTGGAGCTGAAGAGAGAAGAACCGGATCTGCTTCCACTAATTTATTTTTTTGTGCTTAACAGTTTAGTGTTAGCTTTTAATTTTTTGTGTGTTTATCAGTTTAGCCCTAGCAGAGCTAAGATTTTTGTTTAGCGAATTAGTGGTTAGTGAAGCTAACTTTTTGGTTAGCTGTGTCCACCACTGCCAATAACTGCTGCTGATTTTAGTGAAAACATATGTTCTCCATTACAACCATGGTGGCCATTTTGAAAAATGTCCACCAGGAAAAGGAAACTAAAGATCAAGAATATATATTATTTCTAAGGTTCAAAATATGTAGATAATGATTTGACACCAAACACATTCATCTAATAAGCGATTTTAATGCAAAAATGTATTTTCCATGACAACCATGGTGGCCATCTTGAATTTTTGAGTGGCTAATGTTTTTTTTTTTTTTTTTTCAAACAAAGCAAGCCCCTGGGAACATCTGTGCCAGGTTAGGTTCTTCAATCTGCATGTGAAAGATTTAGCTGAAATACCATCAGGGTTGGTTTGGAGGAAGACATTTTCAGAAGTAACTGCATGTTTGGGAGGAACTTTTTACAAACAGACAAGAACTATTATGAGGTGGAGAAGGTCTAAGACCTTGAAGTTTATGTGCAGCTTTGCTTCAGCTGCAGGTGATGGAGCAACATGCCATGGTGTCGTGGTCAGTGGTGCGGGGCCACCCTGGTGTTGTGAAATAGCCGGCTTATAGGAAGGGTCTGTCTTCGGCCTGATTCACAACACCAGCTGCAGCACACACACCTGAGAGAAGGTCTTTGGTCCACGCCGAAGAGGACTCCCGGCTCTAGCAGCTGGTCTGGTTCTGCCCCGTCTGCAGCAGACAAAACTGCAGGGAGGGTGAAGGTCTCCAGAACATCTGGACGGGTTCGGACAGACCAACGGTTTGTCCTGGGTTGGCTGAACCGCTCCCATCCTGCTTCCTGTTGAAGGCAGCGATTGCTGAAGGATCTTCTGATCTGTTCATTAAAGATTTCTGCCTTTGTTGCCCTCAGACCTCCAGCCCTGAAGCCAAGCAACCATCTGCCAGGAGGACAATATGTCGCAGATGCCCCCGCCTGCAGCAGCATCTCCTCAGACCCACATTTTACACGATTTACTGCTTCAAAAACAAAACCATGAGGTTTAAAATGACCTCAGATGTTCCTCCTGAACAGTTCAGATGATTTGAAGGTTTTTCTTTCATTTTCAGGGAAATGTTGACAAAACGATTCATCACTCATTCAAGTCATCAGCCAATCAGAGACCAGATTTAAATCTGTAGCTTAAATCCAGAAAAAAAAGACTAAAATATTATTTTAACACCAATAATTTGATCAGATGTTCCAAAAACAGAGCCTCTGATCTCCTGCTGAGGTCTTCAGATCATCTTCAGTCCACTTCCTGTCAGAAACAGGAAGTGGACTGGGTCAGGGAATAACATCTCCATGGAAACAAAGAAGAAATCACAGCCGGCTGAAAGCTCCACTGAGTGCTTCCATCTTCGACTTTATAAAGCTACGGGTACACCTGGAAGTCAAAAATCATGAAAAACAGACCATGTCCCACTCTTCAAAGTGGACGTGTCCAACAGAACGAGTGTCCCTTTCCTGATATTTAGGGTCAAAATGAACTTTTTAATCTGCAAAAACAAAGATAAACATCTGCAACGTGTTCATTTACAGATGCATCTCAATAGATCACGGCAACAGATTTCAGTTCATTCAGAAACACACCGCGACTGTGAGCCGGACCCGTCTGCTGCTGAAGCTCTCCTCAAAGCTCTCCCTGCTGGTTGCACACCTTTTTCTAAGTTTTTTCTTCCACTCAACCTTTAATATGCTTGGATACAGCCACAACATGGAGACAACTGAACATCCCTGCTTTATAATCTTTGATGGGTCTGATTAATCTTATAATGTATAATTATAGTGTATAATTCTGGGTTTTAATTATTGGACACCAGAATCATCAGAACAAACATCGGAAATATTTCGCTCCATGTGGACTGAAGCTAGTTTCACTTTTTCTATTGAATAACTGAAATAAATGACCGAGTTATTGAGATGCAGCCATAAAGCAGATGTTTTAATTATGGAAGGACAAATAATAACAGAAAACAGGAGGAAAGTGATCAAACGTTCAACATAAAAAAGGACAACTGAAAGCTTTTATTTTGAAAGTACAAACATAAAAAGAAATAAAGAAACATGACAGGAACTGTAATGGATGAATCACCAGAAAACCACAGGTTGGGGTGGTTCTGAGTGTGGTTCTGTGTGGTTCTGACGGGTCAGTTCATCAGTAACTCCATCTGCACCAGCCTTGCGTTCGTGTCCCCGGCCATGTTGTAGGGAATCATCCCAGCGAAGGTGATCAGCGCTCGGGCCTGACTGCGCAGCTGCTGTTCAACGAACAAACAACTAATTTGAGTAACTTTACGCTTCTGCTGCCTGGAAGCTCTCCAGCTGAGATCAGTCTGAACGAGTGCAGAGGGTTCTTCACAAGCTTTTATTCTGGAAGTGTGCTGATAAAATGTGGGGGAGTTAATTTGCTCTCACCATGCCTTGGTCCTCTATGGTTCTCTGTGCCCGTCCTGGTGTGCCTGCTGGCGCCCCCTTGAGGCGTTTATACTGGGTGAACAGGATGTTCATGCTGGCCAGCAGAACTTCAGACAGGTTGTGGCGCACCTGTGGAGCGCAGCGTCAGAAACCGTTGATGTGTGATCACTTTGGTCGACTAGAAGAACAAAGTCAGTTCCTCACAGCAAAGACGGAACTAAATTCAAGCCATCAGATGAAATTATTTTGGCTCGATGTTTTAATTAAATTTCAGAAACAGCGTCTTTTTGTTAAAAGACCGAAGCAGCAAAGGGGGCTGAGGAGAAGCCAGCAGCGGAGTCGGAGCGAGGCGGCGACCAGGCAGCGGCGGGATTTAAACGAGCCAACAAGACCCAGAAACCATCTTCAACAAGGAAGCAGGCGAAAGAAAGCATTGAACTCAAGAATTTACTCGCCCAAAAACGGATCAGCGCATCGAGCTCGTCCGCCATGATTATTCTGAAACCCGAACGTCGCGCGCTGCCAGCTTCGTTGCTGAAGATTGCTGAATGTGATTCCTCAACGGACGGACACGAGTCACGGGAGGCTACGGGGCGAGTCACGGACAGCGAGTCCCAGATGGCTACGGGGCGAGTCACCGACAGCGAGTCACCGAAGGCTACGGGGCGAGTCACCGACAGCAAGTCATGGAAGGCTACGGGGCGAGTCACCGACAGCGAGTCATGGAAGGCTACGGGGCGAGTCACCGACAGCAAGTCATGGAAGGCTACGGGGCGAGTCACCGACAGCGAGTCATGGAAGGCTACGGGGCGAGTCACGGACGGCGAGTCACGGGAGGCTACGGGGCGAGTCACGGACGGCGAGTCACGGGAGGCTACGGGGCGAGTCACCGACAGCGAGTCCCAGATGGCTACGGGGCGAGTCACGGGAGGCTACGGGGCGAGTCACCGACAGCGAGTCACGGAAGGCTACGGGGCGAGTCACCGACAGCGAGTCACCGAAGGCTACGGGGCGAGTCACCGACAGCGAGTCACGGGAGGCTACGGGGCGAGTCACCGACAGCGAGTCACCGAAGGCTACGGGGCGAGTCACCGACAGCGAGTCACGGACGGCTACGGGGCGAGTCACGGACGGCGAGTCACGGGAGGCTACGGGGCGAGTCACCGACAGCGAGTCCCAGACGGCTACGGGGCGAGTCATCGACAGCAAAGGGGGCTGAGGAGAAGCCAGCAGCGGAGTCGGAGCGAGGCGGCGACCAGGCAGCGGCGGGATTTAAACGAGCCAACAAGACCCAGAAACCATCTTCAACAAGGAAGCAGGCGAAAGAAAGCATTGAACTCAAGAATTTACTCGCCCAAAAACGGATCAGCGCATCGAGCTCGTCCGCCATGATTATTCTGAAACCCGAACGTCGCGCGCTGCCAGCTTCGTTGCTGAAGATTGCTGAATGTGATTCCTCAACGGACGGACACGAGTCACGGGAGGCTACGGGGCGAGTCACGGACACGAGTCACGGGAGGCTACGGGGCGAGTCACCGACAGCGAGTCACGGGAGGCTACGGGGCGAGTCACGGACGGCGAGTCACCGAAGGCTACGGGGCGAGTCACCGACAGCGAGTCACGGGAGGCTACGGGGCGAGTCACGGACGGCGAGTCACGGGAGGCTACGGGGCGAGTCACCGACAGCAAGTCATGGAAGGCTACGGGGCGAGTCACGGACGGCGAGTCACGGGAGGCTACGGGGCGAGTCATCGACACCGAGTCACCGACGGCTACGGGGCGAGTCATCGACAGCGAGTCCCAGACGGCTACGGGGCGAGTCATCGACAGCGAGTCACGGGAGGCTACGGGGCGAGTCATCGACACCGAGTCACCGACGGCTACGGGGCGAGTCATCGACAGCGAGTCCCAGACGGCTACGGGGCGAGTCATCGACAGCGAGTCACGGGAGGCTACGGGGCGAGTCACCGACAGCGAGTCCCAGATGGCTACGGGGCGAGTCATCGACACCGAGTCACGGGAGGCTACGGGGCGAGTCATCGACAGCGAGTCACGGGAGGCTACGGGGCGAGTCACCGACAGCGAGTCCCAGACGGCTACGGGGCGAGTCACGGACGGCGAGTCACGGGAGGCTACGGGGCGAGTCACCGACAGCGAGTCCCAGACGGCTACGGGGCGAGTCACCGACAGCGAGTCCCAGACGGCTACGGGGCGAGTCATCGACAGCGAGTCACGGGAGGCTACGGGGCGAGTCACCGACAGCGAGTCCCAGACGGCTACGGGGCGAGTCACGGACGGCGAGTCACGGGAGGCTACGGGGCGAGTCACCGACAGCGAGTCACGGAAGGCTACGGGGCGAGTCACCGAAGGCTACGGGGCGAGTCATCGACAGCGAGTCACGGGAGGCTACGGGGCGAGTCATCGACAGCGAGTCACGGGAGGCTACGGGGCGAGTCACCGACAGCGAGTCCCAGACGGCTACGGGGCGAGTCACGGACGGCGAGTCACGGGAGGTTACGGGGCGAGTCACCGACAGCGAGTCCCAGACGGCTACGGGGCGAGTCATCGACAGCGAGTCCCAGACGGCTACGGGGCGAGTCACGGACGGCGAGTCACGGGAGGCTACGGGGCGAGTCACCGACACCGAGTCACGGGAGGCTACGGGGCGAGTCACGGACGGCGACTCCCAGACGGCTACGGGGCGAGTCACGGACGGCGAGTCACGGGAGGCTACGGGGCGAGTCACCGACACCAAGTCACGGGAGGCTACGGGGCGAGTCACGGACGGCGACTCCCAGACGGCTATGGGGCGAGTCACGGACGGCGAGTCACGGAAGGCTACGGGGCGAGTCACCGACACCGAGTCACGGGAGGCTACGGGGCGAGTCACTGACGGCGAGTCATGGGAGGGTACGGGGCGAGTCACCGACACCGAGTCACGGGAGGCTACGGGGCGAGTCACCGACACCGAGTCACGGGAGGCTACGGGGCGAGTCACGGACGGCGAGTCACGGAAGGCTACGGGGCGAGTCACCGACACCGAGTCACGGGAGGCTACGGGGCGAGTCACCGACACCGAGTCACGGGAGGCTACGGGGCGAGTCACCGACAGCGAGTCCCAGACGGCTACGGGGCGAGTCACGGACGGCGAGTCACGGGAGGCTACGGGGCGAGTCACCGACAGCGAGTCCCAGACGGCTACGGGGCGAGTCACCGACAGCGAGTCCCAGACGGCTACGGGGCGAGTCATCGACAGCGAGTCACGGGAGGCTACGGGGCGAGTCATCGACAGCGAGTCACCGACGGCTACGGGGCGAGTCATCGACAGCGAGTCCCAGACGGCTACGGGGCGAGTCACCGACAGCGAGTCCCAGATGGCTACGGGGCGAGTCATCGACAGCGAGTCACGGGAGGCTACGGGGCGAGTCATCGACAGCGAGTCACGGGAGGCTACGGGGCGAGTCACCGACAGCGAGTCCCAGACGGCTACGGGGCGAGTCACGGACGGCGAGTCACGGGAGGCTACGGGGCGAGTCACCGACAGCGAGTCCCAGACGGCTACGGGGCGAGTCATCGACAGCGAGTCCCAGACGGCTACGGGGCGAGTCATCGACAGCGAGTCACGGGAGGCTACGGGGCGAGTCACCGACAGCGAGTCCCAGACGGCTACGGGGCGAGTCACGGACGGCGAGTCACGGGAGGCTACGGGGCGAGTCACCGACACCGAGTCATGGGAGGCTACGGGGCGAGTCACGGACGGCGACTCCCAGACGGCTACGGGGCGAGTCACGGACGGCGAGTCACGGGAGGCTACGGGGCGAGTCACCGACACCAAGTCACGGGAGGCTACGGGGCGAGTCACGGACGGCGACTCCCAGACGGCTACGGGGCGAGTCACGGACGGCGAGTCACGGGAGGCTACGGGGCGAGTCACCGACACCGAGTCATGGGAGGCTACGGGGCGAGTCACGGACGGCGACTCCCAGACGGCTACGGGGCGAGTCACGGACGGCGAGTCACGGGAGGCTACGGGGCGAGTCACCGACACCAAGTCACGGGAGGCTACGGGGCGAGTCACGGACGGCGACTCCCAGACGGCTACGGGGCGAGTCACGGACGGCGAGTCACGGAAGGCTACGGGGCGAGTCACCGACACCGAGTCACGGGAGGCTACGGGGCGAGTCACCGACACCGAGTCACGGGAGGCTACGGGGCGAGTCACGGACGGCGAGTCACGGAAGGCTACGGGGCGAGTCACCGACACCGAGTCACGGGAGGCTACGGGGCGAGTCACCGACACCGAGTCACGGGAGGCTACGGGGCGAGTCACCGACAGCGAGTCCCAGACGGCTACGGGGCGAGTCACCGACAGCGAGTCCCAGACGGCTACGGGGCGAGTCACCGACACCGAGTCACGGAAGGCTACGGGGCGAGTCACCGACGGCTACGGGGCGAGTCATCGACACCGAGTCACCGACGGCTACGGGGCGAGTCACCGACAGCGAGTCACGGAAGGCTACGGGGCGAGTCATCGACAGCGAGTCCCAGACGGCTACGGGGCGAGTCACGGACGGCGAGTCACGGGAGGCTACGGGGCGAGTCACCGACAGCGAGTCCCAGACGGCTACGGGGCGAGTCACCGACAGCGAGTCCCAGACGGCTACGGGGCGAGTCATCGACAGCGAGTCACGGGAGGCTACGGGGCGAGTCACCGACAGCGAGTCCCAGACGGCTACGGGGCGAGTCACGGACGGCGAGTCACGGAAGGCTACGGGGCGAGTCACCGATGGCTACGGGGCGAGTCACCGACACCGAGTCCCAGACGGCTACGGGGCGAGTCACCGACACCGAGTCCCAGACGGCTACGGGGCGAGTCACCGACACCGAGTCCCAGACGGCTACGGGGTTTCAACTAAAACCAGTTTTGATTTTTCCGGCTGTCATTTCTGTCGGGTCCTTCAGAGCCTGAAGCGGCGCGGCAGGAAGCCCCCCACCTCGTCACTGAAGTTCCTGAAGGCGGCCACCCTCTCCTCCACGCTCTCCTGGCTGAGCGGAAGCAGCTTCAAACGCTCCATCACCTGAAAAAACAGACGCACCCGTAAACACCCGGCCGCATCCTCTTTAGGGTCAGAGGTCATTTCACTCACATCATAGGCCCGGTCAACGTGACCTGCATGGTACTCATCGAAGAAGGTCATCAGGTCCAGGAGCAGGTAGAAGGTGCTGTTGATGGACTTCTCAGCGGCTGTACCCTGAGAGCGATACCTGCAGAGGGAGCAGACCGGGCGTCATTGCCGGACCGACCGACCGGGCGTCAGCGTCGGACCGGGCGCCGGACCGACCGCCGGACCGACCGGGCGCCAGCGTCGGACCGACTGGGCGCCGGACCGACTGGGCGCCGGACCGACTGGGCGTCAGCGTCGGACCGGGCACCGGACCGACCGGGCGCCAGCGCCGGACCGACTGGGCGCCGGACCGACTGGGCGCCGGACCGACTGGGCGTCAGCGTCGGACCGGGCGCCGGACCGACCGGGCGTCAGACCGGGCGCCAGCGTCGGACCGACTGGGCGTCAGCTTCGGACCGGGCGCCATGCTCATGGCTAACCGCGCAGTGTGTTGCTGTGTGTACCTCTCAGCGATCACCACCGCCATGTTCTTCAGCCTCTCCTTGTTGGACTGAGGAGCGCTGACCTGAGCGATGACCGGACTCAGCAGCCTGTTCATCAGCTCCAGAACCTTATCCGGGTTCTACAGACAGACCGCAACACAATGTAAGGAGAGCCCACGGTCTCTGTGGACCAGATGCAAACCTCGGAGGTTCTGCTCACCTTGGCCAGCTCGTAGAGCCTCACCGCCTCCTCAAACAAGCCCTTGTTCTCTGCTTCTAGAGCCACTTTGCTGATGATGGTTCTGGTGTCGCCTGCAAACTTGTCGATGATGCCGGGCTGGAGAGGAGAGCACAGTGAGAGTCAGAACCACCCGACCACCTCCTGAAGGAGTCAGAAGCACCTCTGGTGGGGCAGCATGGACCCCTCAGTCAGGATGGTCTGCAGGTCGGCCCAGAGAGGAGCTTCAACCCTGATCTACCAGGAGAACAACGCTGACGTCCAGGTTTTCAGGATGACCTGTGGCCTGCTTCCCAGATTAAACACAGATTTTGTTTCTTGTAGAGAACAGCGATGGCTGGTGAGAAGCAGAGGCTGAGGTCCACATTCAGAGACCTGCTGGGATGTGCTGAAGATCAGCAGCTAGGAGGAAGCATCCAGTGATGCTTCATTAAAGGGAGGAACATCTCAACATCATCAACATCCTGCAGAGCACAGAGCCTCAGAAAACAGCAGAGCTTCAGAAGTCCTGAAGGTCTGCGATGAATGAAAGCCCCACAGAGCAGAGCTGATGATCATCTTCCTACCTTCCTGCTGCCATCTTTCTCCAGCTTTCCTAACAGCATGTCAAACTGCAGGAGGAAACAAGAAAACATGAAGACCAGAAACAGATCAGTTCAGAATGATTCCAGCGTCTGGTGATAATGAACACGTTTGGCTGATTTTGCTCTTTATAACAGATCCTGAACCGAACCTCCAATCATTTTCATGTAATTAGAACATCTGATAAGAACGAAAAAGCCTCATGGCGTTTAGGACGGTTGGAGAAGAGAACGTATATTTCTGTGCTAAAAAATGAATTTTCTCATCTGCTCCAAGATCGACTCAAACGGAGGGCTCTTCATCGCCCTGAGCGGGTTCACGCTGCAGACGCTCACCT
Organism: Anableps anableps; assembly: GCA_014839685.1. NCBI lineage: Eukaryota > Metazoa > Chordata > Actinopteri > Cyprinodontiformes > Anablepidae > Anableps > Anableps anableps. Next base: position 39,655,517 of record CM026073.1, read on the forward strand.
CTCGACTCTCGATGACCAGCTCGCTGACGCAGCGCATGAACATGTTCTCCCCCTGGCTGTCCTTCTCATTGCTGCAGGACAACAGCGGTTAGAGACGGCGACGCCTTCCCGAATGCAGCGGCAGAGATCTGAATCTGACAGGATGTTTACCGCAGGAAGTAGAAGTACTGCAGGGCTTCCCGGGGATCCGTGGACTCAAACTTGCGCGTGTAGAGCATCAGCAGGCGGATAAAGTTGAGGCGGCGTATCATCGGAGGGTCACCAGGCTCCTGGCTCACTGCAGACAACATGGAGAAGCTCTGACCCCGTTCCTCTGGCACGGAGCCTGCGGACGGATCGGTGTGTTTGCGATAAAAGGTAAATAATCTCACACAGCTGAGCGCTCTGACCCGACGACTTCAGCAGCAGCCGCAGCTCGTACAGCACCAAGGCCACGTGCACGGCGTGACTGCGAAGCCGCTCCACGCGGAACAGGAAGGCCACGGCGGCCTCGAACTGAGCCGTCAGGAACAAGACCTGGAAGTACAGGAAGGGATGCTGGCTGGCCAAGAAATGAGATTCTCCTGTCGGACGAGAAGACGGGAGACAAACGGAGACGTTAGCAGCAGATCTGCAGCGTCCTTAGAATAATAAACACAAATTCAGTTGATCTGGTGATTTTTAAACTGCTCTTTATACATTTTTACAACATAGAAAAATCAGTTTCTGCAAATGAATGTGAAACTGTCGTTCCTGGTTCTGCTTCTTCTACAGCCTCGCTGTCAGAACCGTTTGCTGGCCTGATCCGGTTGAAAGGGTTCGTCACCGTCAGAACTGAACAACATTCCCTGAATCAGAGATGGACAAACAACCCCGAGCTGAAGAAGAGCTGCCAGCCAAACTGATCAGGCTGCTGTGCTCCTACAGCTGGCCTGTGGGGGGCGCTGCTGCAGAAACCCCCCAGGACTGCTGGCCACTAAAATCAGAAGGGATGAGGCAGCAGCTATGCTAGGCTGGTAAAAGCCAGCCTCCTGCCCTGCGCTTTGCTTCATCCAGAGGGTCTGGACTATGTTCCAGTTTGGATCGGATCTGATTTCACCCAGTCGCTGGCGTTTGGCGTATGTGATGCGCCAGCTGGACCGTGAAGCACTAGTGAGAAAAAGCAGCCCCTGCTCTAGATCACCGACATTAGATGACAGATAATCGTGCTGCAGCTGGTCCTGAGGAGAACATCCAGAGTCCAGAACATCTCAGACCGAGTCGAGACCTAATTAGCCCAGACTGTGCATGAGAGGGAAGAATGGAGGGAGGTCATCCATGATGGGGGGAGGCTGCAACACGAGGATCCTGTCTGGAAGCTCTGGTCTGAACCCAGAGAACAGATTCACCGTCAGTCACTGCAGGGGCTCACGAGGGACGCAACTATGGAAACGTTTAGCAGAACAGGAGTTCATCAATGAAGGTAATACTTAAAGGAACGGCTGTGTCCTACTGGCCCTGAACGCCTCATCAACTCCTCCAGCAGAAACGGTGGAAATATTGAGCTGAGTGGAGGTTCTGAGTCATCAAGTTTACTTTTTAATTAGAAATCTTTTAATCCTCTTGTTGGCGGAGAGTCTGAGGAGCAGAGCAGGGTGGAGCGTGTCAGCCGCTTCCCTGCCTTATCGCTCACTCGCAGCATTTCAGTTCAAAACGCAGCAGCGCATGGGAGCAGGAGGAGGGATGAAGGAGTGTGTGTGAGGAGGCTGCAGCGCTGTGGGCAAACAAGAAGTGACAAAGAACATGTATACACACAAGAGGAGAGCTTTAAAGAGGACGGAAATCAGTGGGAGGACAGAAGAGCAAGTGAGGATGAGGAGAAGAAGGGATGAAGGGAGGCAGCCAATCAGAAGCAGAGGAGCAATGACAGGATGGGAGAGGAATGAGGACGGTTTCTGGGCCATCAGTCCTGCTGTGATGCAACACGGAGGCCTGGAAGGAACCCTGCAGCCGAGGCTCAGGACGGAACGCCCACAGAGACAGGAGGACAGGTCATCTGAAGGCCCAGGACCGGCCCAGGAGGAAGAACCTCAAGGTTCCTGTGTGCCGGGGCGGTGCCGGCTGATGAAGAGGAGCTGGTCTGACAACAGAAGGCTGATCAGAGCAACCAAGGCTTAAAACAATCCCTGCTTCAGAAGCAGCAGAGGACGGCCGAGCTGTTACAGCAGCCATCATAATCTGCTCTTCTGACTTTATAGCTGCTGCTGCTGATGATGATGATGATGATTGGACTGGGTAAGAGAGAGAGACGATGAAGACACCAGAAACATCTTCATCACGCTGACCTCACAGCAGCAGCAGTGAAAATCTGTCCTCAACTTCCCAGAGACAACAAGTCTGCAACAAACTCTGACTCTCACTGGGCTGGCTGCCCCCAGCAACAGCTGCAGAGGCTCATGGGAACTGTAGTACATCCAGACAGTTGAAAGTTAAAGATTCAAGGCTCTTTGCCTCACAACTGCTACACTATTCACACATCAGATAGTTTTCTGTTCAGGAATACTGCTAATTCATCGGATGGATGGTTGAACAATGGATGGATGGACAGATTAGCGGACGGGCGGTTGGATGGACAGATTAGCGGACGGACGGTTGGATGGACAGATTAGCGGACGGACGGTTGGATGGACAGATTAGCGGACGGGCGGATGGGCGGTTGGATGGACAGATTAGCGGACGGGCGGATGGGCGGTTGGATGGACAGATTAGCGGACGGACGGATGGGCGGTTGGATGGACAGATTAGCGGACGGACGGATGGGCGGTTGGATGGACAGATTAGCGGACGGGCGGGCCGCCAGCAGGTTTCTGGATCTGGGTCAGCAGATGAAGACGCCACCAGGATTCAGCGACTGGGTCTCCTGAAGATCTGAATCTCTCAGCTGCTGAGGTTCTGGTGGTTCTTCTGTCTCAGGTGACCTACAGCTCTGATCCCAGCCAGGAGAACCAGTGTAAACTGGTTTCCTGGAACAAGGCTCCTCCCAGTGGGAGGCGCCAGCAGTGTCAGCGCTGGTGAGGGATGAAGGCTGGTACCGTAGTCTTCCAGCAGCTGCTTCTGTAGCTGCGGCAGCGTCAGCCTGTCCTGAGGGGAGCTGCCGCCGTCGTCATCGAAACACACCTGGTTCAGCTGGAGGAGAAGCACAGCAGCGTTACTAGAGACACCACAGAAGAAGACCCCCCCCTCCGACCCCCCACGGCGCCACCTTGAGCCAGAGGTAGTCGTCCGTTTTATCCGCCACCTCTCCGTGGTTGTCGTTGACGTCACACTTCCCGATCAGGCAGTAGACGGCCCTCTTGTAGGGGTCGGCGCTGTTCCTCAGAGCTCTGCGGTAGTGGAGGCGGAGCTTGTTCTCTGACGTTGGAGAGAGGCTGAAGCAGGAGAGGAGGAGAGGTGAGAGGCTGGCTTCACCTGCAGGTCCAAAGCGACCGTCCGGACCGCTTCCTACCGTTTGTCCGGGCTGCTCATGTACTCCTGGAACCACGACTTGAAGTCTCCCAGCTGATGCTGCGCTCTGTTCACCACCTGCATGGCGGCGTTCAGGTCGCCGCAGCGCAGGCAGTAGTAGATGACGGCCCACACCGGCTGGCCCTCAACCTCCCCGTCCTGCAGGAGACGCCAACCATTCAGAATACGTTTATGGGACGGGAACACGGCCCAGAGCATTTCAGCGACACCAGCTCATCATCACTGGGCGCCTTTCATCAGCCAGGGAACGGGTTAAAGCGACCCCAGCAGGAGACCGTCGCCGCCCCCCAGCAGCAATAATGGCCGCCGCCGTCTCTGGACGGGTCCTACAGCTGCTGAGAGCCGACAGCACCGCCACCGGATCAGAACCAGGCGCAGGAAGCTGAGCAGCAGGAAGAAGAACCAACAGCAGCGGCCTTTAGCGGAGCATCGCCTGCAGCTGCTGGAGAGAATCTGTCTGGATGTGGAGTCGGACTGGGAGCGCTGGGACCGGGATGGGAGGCTCCACTGGCTCTCATCCTCTCATCGCTTCATTATCAGCATCTTCAGACGTTGTTGACGTCCAGATTCACCGTCCGGCTGCTTCTGCTGCAGACTTATGACACACGGCTCACGTCAACGACAGATAAAATGCGACATGAGCGCTCAAGTCAAGTAAAGTTAATTTTTACAGCACGTTTCAGCAGCAAGGCAGTTCAAAGTGCTTCACATCATAAAAACACCGACCTAGCATGCAGCAAATCATCAAAATCATCGAGCAAATATCAAAGCATCAAAATCATGAGGATCATCAGGCAAATACTGATCAACGTTCTACTTCTTGCTGATCAGAGGCAGCTCTAATCAGCTGGGCTTTAGCCTTGATTTAGAGGAACTCAGTGTTTTGGCTGTTTTGCAGTTTTCTGGTAGTTTGTTCCAGATTAGAGGAGCATAGAAGCTGAAACCTGCTTCTCCTGGTTCTGGTTCTGCAGAGCAGACTAGAACCAGGAGACCTGGGTGGTCTGGAAGGTTGATAAAACAACAACAGTTCAGACAAGCTACTGGATCGGTTTTAGTTCGACATACGGACGAGGCTCAGATCGGATTAGTTTTGGGTGAAAAGATCGGGATTGAGCCGTTCAGACTGTGGTGAAAACGTCAGATCTGGATCGCCTTCGGCTGTTGTGTGAACGCAGCTTTAGATTTTGGATTCATGGAGCTTTTTCCAGATAAGTCCCTAAACGTGTTCACATCAAATAATCCAGTCCCACAACATTCAGATCTGGATGCTTGTTTATCATGTGCCCTTCTGCTGATTGACAGAAACACGGTTCTTATTAAAAAACTTGGGTCCCGTGAATCCAGAAGAACCAGAACCAAAGGTTAAAGGCTCCAACTGAGGATTTAGCCAAAGAACCAAGAGATCCAAGAGTTTATTGGCTCTGGTGCAAAGAGAATTATTTTGGGTCCGTCTTCGTTTAAAGAAGAAACGCAAACCCAGGAGTTCAGAGCTTTTATGTGTGTGAAACGAGGCGCCCAGCTGGAGATGGCCCAGGTAAGCGACGCCTTTAAAGGAACCAGCGAAGACCAGGGAAGGACGGAGAGATGGCGAGAACCAGGAACAAATGCTTCCGTTTGCTTTATAGAAGCTGAGAACGTCTACCTGAAACCCTTCAGAGGTGTCAGAGTGGAGCGCGTGGTTTTCAAAAACCTGACGTGGTTCTGAGGGCTGAGTCTGGATTATGAGCATCTTTTATGTGGAAACTCAGCTTCTTTCTTCACTTCTTGTCCACATCTGGAAAACCCACCTGAACCCGACGGTCATTTAGCTCATGGTCTGTGTGTGTGGTGGTGGGGGTGTTACCTGCATGCCAGGCAGCGGCCCCGGCAGCTTGATGTTGAGGAAGCTGCGGACCAGCTGGTAGGTCCCGGGGACGCCGCCGAGCTGGGCCTGATGGAGGTTCCCGAACACCGTCCCCATGGTGAAGCTCTTGTACCTGCAGCGGTGGAGAAGCAGCTCAGTGGAAATAGCGAGAGGAGAGCAGAGCTGCAGGTGGAAACGGTTCCGGGGAGCGGTACCGGTTCTCCAGGAAGCTGAGCGCCTGCCGTACGAAGGCCATCTGCATCTCAACCGAAGTGCGACTCTTCAGGGTATCTTTGGCCGGAACCAGCAACACGTCCGTCATCTGCTTGACCATCAGCCAGAGGTCCGACACGTTCTGGAGGAACCGGAGAAAAATCAGCTTTTCTCCTCAGAGACAGACATCTTCAGCTGTTTTAGGATCTCTGTGCTTCGCTTCTGTCGTTACACAGCTTGGAAATAAAGTTCTCCACAGCCAGACGTGGCTTCAGTGTAAGTCTGAGCGTCGATCTCAGTATTTGTTACTGATCCAAACAACAGAACCAATCATTCATCAACATACTTATATCAATAACTGCTTTCCTGTTTGCGTTGGCTCAAACATAGTCCTCCCAACTGAAGCATTTATTGTTGAAATGATGTAAAACCTACATGTTTCCACTGTGCATGAAGCAACATCATAGTATGGAAACAGTTCAACCCATAAGCAGCTGCATCTCTTACACACCGAGGAGCTAGTTCACTTTCTACAAACCTTCTCCAGTCTCACATTATTTTAACAAAATGTTCAACAAAAGATGAAAAGATCTCCTGTTTCTGGGTGTTGCTTGATGTGATGTAGTGGTGAGGAGGAGAGAAGGCTCTGCTTCCTACCTTGTCATCCAGGCTGTCTGCTACTGCAGCGCACAGATCCCCCAGGCTGGGCTGGATGTGCCCGTTCACGATCTTCTCGTTAAAAACGTAGATCTAGAAGCAGCAGACACTGCGGTGAGACACCCTCCTCCACATATCATTATGACCAGCGGGTGAAACGGTTCACGAGGAAAAACAGCAGGAGAAGAATCAAAATGTTGAAGAGGTCTTCAAACAGGATGATGAAGATGAGGCAGATGATGCCGCACGCGATGTGGCGACACATCTTCTGAGAAAAAGCCCTGCGTCACGCAGCACATCAGGGACAGGATGCCCCCCCCACAGCCCAACCAATCAATAGGTTTGATCCGTCCCTTCCTGGCTTCATCTGACCTCATTTCAACCAAACGTTGAGTCTGCCTCGTGTCGAACCACCTCAACCTCTGCTGGTGTAGCAGGAGGCTCGCATACAGCCACCACAGATAATCAGGGTTGCCATGACAACCTAACTAATTATTAGTTTTCCTCCAAACTGTCTGAAGAGACCCAGAGCCTTCAGTTTAATCACCTTCTACATCCTGTTGACCAGATTTTATTCCTGCTTGACAGGAACAAGCAGAGGAGACCAGAGAGAGGAACGCAGGCCTGGGCCATGTGGCGTCAAAATATGATTTCTTTTTTCTCGCTTTCTTTTATAAAAAACAAACTACAAATGACAGAAAATATTTTCAAAAATGTTTTTGATTTCAGTCATCCATTCTGAGTTGGCCGACAGAGTATCAGCGCCAGGCTATGAGAAGTTTAATTAGGAGAATAAAATCATAATACTAGCAGAATAAAGACGCAATTCACCCGGAAAAACGTCTTAAAATTATGAGTTTTAATGAGAAAAAAGCTTCTATGGAGTTACCAGGATCTGATCTGCAGCTCAGTCCGTCAGACGTTTTCATCGCTCCAAAGTCCTGCTGCTGGTAAAAATCTGATGCTGACGCGTTAAAAGATGGAGGATCTCCTGACTTTTAAAACTGAAAGTAGAACTTCACAAGATGCTCAACATTCCTCTTTTTAATTTTTGATGTTGGAGTTCTCATTAAATGACGACTTTATTCTGGTAATTAAAACAATAAATAAAAATCTTATCCTGGCCCTGATACTCCATCATAGGATTGACCTGAATTTAAAGTCTAAATAAACAAGATGGCCGCCCTGGGCGTGCTGACATCACTCTGAACTATGGAAACCCAAGGATTTTCCAAAAATTAAATCTTGAAAAACCAAAACTTTGATCCATCGATAGAATCAATTTATCATCCAGCTCTAGGGGAACCTTTGAGCAAAACAGAAAGGCCATTATGATCAATAACTACAGTGTATTTTCTTTATTTTTATGCTATTTTTGGAGCCTTAATATCACATGTTCCCCATGACATCAGCATAGATTCTCTGATTAAGGTGGAGCAGAACAACATCCTGGGTTTCTAAGGTGTTTCTACCACTAGGGGCGCCCCAGAGCTCTGCAGCAGCCAGGTACTCCAGGAACATCTGGACAGGTAAAATGGTCCAGGTCTGTCCCTGCTCCACCACACCTGGATCAAATCACTGGTCAACAACTGGACCTTTCAGAACCTGCTGAGGCAATTCAGGTGAGTTGGAGCAGAGCTGCAGGACACCAGAGGACTGGAGCTGCTGACCTCAACTCATTCCCAGCTGGTCAGATGTACTGGCCCTTCAGAATAAAAGCCTTAACCATCTCTAAACTCTTGGCGGGCCTGAGGAGGATAAATGAGGTACTGCTAACAATAAGCCGTGTGGATCTAAACTGCAACAGGACATTTATTAACACTGAGCAGGAAGTTGTGGAGCAGAAACCCAGTTCTGATGGACTCACCTGGCGTCCGTAGGCCACCTCCACGCTGTTCAGGGCGCTCCTTCCTGGAGCCGCCACCTCACTCACAAAGCTGGGCTGCAACAGACAAGCAGGAGTCACACAGAACGTCATGAAGAGCCGACCCAAACACGACTCTTCCCCAGTGCATGCTGGGATACGCTCCCTACGTTACTCTGACTGCTGCTTAAAAGCCTCCAGGTGTCTCAGGTTGCTCAGGAGAACTGTTAGGAGAGCATCATCAGCGAGGCTTCTGACTGGCTCTTAGAAGAAGGCAGGTTCCTGCTGCAGAAGTTTAGACACTAATTTATAGCTTGGGTCGGGGAGGGGGCTCCTGCAGGTCCCACCTGGACCGGGCCCAGTGTGAGAAAGGCCTGGATGTCATCAGATCATCTCACTGCTAGTCTCTCCTGCAGAAAACTGACTTCCTGATGTTTCCTCACCAGCAGCTGGACGCTCCATTATCAGATGATGTTGCAAAAAATATTACAACAAATGAACTCTGAACGGTTTGCTTTTTGGTGGGCGGATGAAACCAGTCTGGAGGATAAAACCACCCAGTAACACCAGCTGCATGGAGCTGCTACGGGGAGGAAGAGCAACGGATAACAGAGTGGAGTAAAGACAACAACATCACACTCAACATCAATCAACCAGAAGAAGTGATCATTGACTTCTGGAGGAAAGAGGATGCAACACCCCAGGGGGTCGCAGGAAGGACTGCACCGCACGAGGAAAACATGCGACAGTCTGGGGCAAAGTTATGATAAAGATGTGATTTCTGATCGATTGTTTCCGCTGTGGGTTCACAGTAAACAGAGTCCAGGTGATGAGTCGTCTATCCAGATACTGAAGAACAATCCTGATTCCCATCTCAACAACAAGGTCTCACTGACAAACCTGCTTCAGGTCGTTTCCCACTGCTTCAGCTTCAAAACAACCAAGTTATAGCTTCTTAAAGTCTAACTAACCCCAGATCAACACTTATTTGCTGATAAACCGTCTAAATAGGCTGTTTAGGGTTCTATCTTTGTTTCTGAGAGAATTGGGACATTTTCATGTAAATTTGTTTCGTTCTGCAACATTTTGCCTCCAACCGTCTCAGTGCTGCCCTCTTTAGGTCAACGGAGGCTACTGCAGCTGAATTCTCCTATTGGTTCCAGCGGTCCAGCTTTAGTCACTCAGCCCTGGTTCAGGTATGAAACCATCCCGCTCAGACGCGCCCCCTGGTGGCCAGTCAGGAGCTGGCGCAGCAAGCAGCATTGATCGATGGCGTTACGCAGCCTTGCTGATGCGGGATTTATTTTCAACGTGGACGCGGAGAGGAACGGGTCTGCTCTCTGACTGCAGAGAGCAGTCAGTCAGTCATTAAAGTCATAATCTTTAATGACTTCAGCTCTTCTTAACCTTCTAAAGCCTTTCATGCAGGGCAGCACAACAGATCCTCATCATACCGTCATCAGTAGATTTGCTACTACCGTGCAGCCCCTACGCTCATGCTACAGCCACACAGAGTCTAATAACTAACATTTACTGCAGTCCATGAAGTTCTTGGCTTCCTGCATGCAGTGACGCTGCGACAATAATAAAACTATGCGGCCCCAGTGAAAGGCCTCCTCAGATGGAGGACTGCGTCTGCATGTCTCGTACCTCCACATCCTGGCTGAAGTCCAGAGCATCTTCTCCAGCTCCCAGCAGCGTGTGGAGAACCCTCTGCTTCACCTGCTCCCACTGGACCAGCATGGACTCCCGATGATACTCTTCAGCCAGCAGGAACGTCTGGGGGACACCAGAGGGACAAAAGTCCTTTCATTATGGACACTGCACGATTTAGCCTTCATTAAAACTCCCAGGCTTTATCAGGAGGACACTGAAGCCCACAGCACTACTAGTAAAAGTGTAACGAGGTGGATGCAGACCATTTTACGTCATTCAAGCTCCAACATCTCCACCAGGACCTGCTGAGTTTATTTTAATTGTCCACAGAGAGATAATGGGGACATGACATAATTGAGTCTCCTGCTCTGGGAGACAAAAATCTGGACCACATCCACCATTACTTCATTAACTTGGTGCCTTCAGTCCGTTTTAGATGCATTTCAAACACAAACAGAGGTTATAAATCAGCTACTTCCTGTTAGCACCTATAGCTGGGGTGTCCAAACTTTCTGTCACATGGGCCAAAATCATCAAGTCAAAAGGACTCGCTGGCCAAAAAAATTAAATACTGTGATTTGTTTTTCATCTACTCAACAATAAACTAAGCTGCAATACATTAAACAAGTAGTCACATTTTTTCTTGTAAATTATCTTCGATCCAAAACATACAGGTTTGCCTCACTGCCCACTTTGCAAATTTTAAAAGGTCTGGAGTACAAATAATAAAACCTTTTTTTTTATCCAACAAAACAAGATTTATGTCATTTTATTGAAACTTGAATAAACTCACTAAAAGCAGCTCTGGGTGCATCAAAGCCTGCCGGTCCTCACCAGAGAATACAGAGGCCTGGGTATTGAATACTTTGTGTTGTAGCCAACATTTTCTATTGCAGGGTATTTTAATTTGCTGTAAATTTGCCCTGGTTAAAAGCAAAGTATCCATCTGCATCAACCACCTGTGCAAGGGGCTGAGAAATGTTTATCATTCTTGAACTGCAGTCGAGGGCCGCACAAAATCAGTCCAAGGGCCACAATTTGGACAACCCCTGACCTATAGTTTACCGATAGGTTACCTGCATTAAGCAGCTAGAAAGAGTCCAAAGCTGTGGACTAAATCACTTCCTGTGATGCAGGAGCTGAAGGAGGCAGATAGAAATCAGCCCCCCCCTGAGGGAACCAGAGATAATGGGACCGGCAGCTAATTAAAGCCCAGCTCGATTAGCTCTGCACATCAGGGGGGCCGTTTTAAACCCACTCCCTGAAGGTCCACACCAGGAGGACACATTCCTCAAGCCTGACGAGCATCAATGAAGCCATCTGAAGGTGTAACCATGACAACACGCTCCTCCCACAGGTCCTCAGCCGGACCGGTACTGACCCTGCGGCGAGACTCTTCGATGGCCGACAGCAGAGCGTTGTCCCTCTCGTTCTTCAGGAACCCCTGAGAAGGAGGAACGTTAGAGAGGAAGTTAGTCCGAGTCTTTCAGCCACAGGAAGAGTGACCCCAAACAGCGTGTGTGTGTGTGTGTGTGTGTGTGTGTGTGTGTGTGAGAGAGAGAGGTTCTAGGAGCCTCATCTAGGGCTGGACAATAAATCAGTAACAACATGCATCATGATAGACGGGCGATCAATATCAATAGATAACACGTCTGGTAGAATATTCAATATATAGAATATTCACTGAACTCTGATCCAGAACCGCACAGCATTCTGGGAGCTGTAGGCAGAGGAAAGACTTTAGCCGCTCACAGCCAACTAAGCTAGGTTGGTGGTGTCGACTAACTCGCTCGCTCTTCAGTTGCCTAGCAGCAACTTGTTAGTTTTCTTTGAGGTCTGAGCCGAGTTGATGGTTCAAATCCAGCAGAAAGTTGAGGAAAGAAGTGATCCTGACCCTGAATGCATGGAAGCTTCTGTCCTTAACCTTTGACCTGCGATGGAGGTTCTGTTACCGCTCCAAGCTGTCTGGACCGTCTCCCTGTCCAACCTTCTTCCTACACCTGCTCACACCTTCCCCACCATCAGCAGCAGACCAGACTGAAGTCCTGGTCCAGTTGAATGAATCAACTTCATGGTATGAAGATGATCAGTTCCTGTAACCCTGATGGTTCTGGTCCAGCTCACACTTTCACTACATTTAGAGGAACCAAATATTCTCTTCAGTCATCATCATTTTCGTTACGTGTTTTCGCTCTCACCTTAACGGGTCACTTCTGGGTTCTACTTTGTTATCTTTCTCATATAAAACCAAAAGGTAAACTCTTCTTCTGAACAGAAAAGGTTAAACAGCCAGAATTTTCCCACAAGCCTTTGCTCTTCCTGCTGCAGAGAGGAGCAGGGTTCGATCCAGTCAGCTTCTGTGCTGCTTTCCGTTCCCTCGATCGAAAACGTTTTCAAAGATATTATTGTGCATTTTAATATGTGGACATTCCTGCACCAGAAGCTGCATTAACAGCTCGTCAGCAAGAAGAAAAAGTTCTGTTCAGACACCAACATCTAGTCCCTTCGCTCAGTTCCTAATATAGACTCCGAGTCTTTGTTTCCTGATGAAACCAGGAGATTCCCTGGAGAGCAGCAAACGGCTCTAAATTTACCCAGAGAGGAGCTCAGGTCAGCCCTGCTGCTGCTGGGGCAGAGTAGAGACAGGACAGAAACAAAATAGAAATAAGACAGAGAGAACAGATACTATAGAGATAGAACTGATAGAACAGAGATAGACATAATAGAGGTAGAATAGAGTTTAATTAGCCTGTGGCTAAAAAACCTTCAAACAAAACAAGTTGCTTTGTTTTTATCATGTAATGTTGTTTACTGTGCCATCCTTGATTAAAACAGAGATAGAACAGATAGAGCAGAGGATATAGAGATAAAATAAACATAAAACAGATAGAATAAACAGATCTGAACCAAATAAACCAAATAAAACAGAATAAGAAATAGAACCAAACCAAATAGAACAGTATCTTTTCCAGTTGAAGGCAGCAGCCGGACCGGACCAGAGCAGTACGGTCCGAACCCATCAGAACCGCTGGTACCAAAGTGAACAGATTCCTCAGCATTTAGCTGCCAGGTTCCCTCTGCCAACGACTGCTGGTCTTCTGGTGCCAGATGCAAAACTGGTACCAGAACCGTCCCTTTAATCAGGGATAAAGACGCCTGTCCCTTTAAATCAGCAACAAAGACCCATATATCATCGTTAATGGAGGCAGAAGACAATATGACAGTTTATTGACCAGTTTAGCATTTCTAAACTGGTCAATAAGAATCTACTGGGCTTCAAACCAGAACTTCTTCTCTCGAGATACCGAGGAGGTCTGATCTGGACCAAGCGGCTGATATTCAGAACCAAACTCTGGTTCTGAATATCTGAAACACCCAATAGTTCAGTCGTTATTCAACTCATCTGGACAGAGAAGGAGGGATCCACCTGCCCCACCCTGGTGCCCAGCACCCAGAACCCCCAACACCCAGAACCCCCAGCCTGGTGCCCAGCACCCAGAACCCCCAACACCCAGAACCCCCAGCCTGGTGCCCAGCACCCAGAACCCCCAACACCCAGAACCCCCAGCCTGGTGCCCAGCACCCAGAACCCCCAACACCCAGAACCCCCAACACCCAGAACCCCCAGCCTGGTGCCCAGCACCCAGAACCCCCAACACCCAGAACCCCCAACACCCAGAACCCCCAGCCTGGTGCCCAGCACCCAGAACCCCCAACACCCAGAACCCCCAGCCTGGAGCCCAGCACCCAGAACCCCCAACACCCAGAACCCCCAGCCTGGAGCCCAGCACCCAGAACCCCCAACACCCAGAACCCCCAGCCTGGAGCCCAGCACCCAGAACAGACATCATAATACCTCCCAACCCACCAGACGGTCCTGATCTAGTCAGCAGGCTGAGGCTGATTTATGGTCAATAGCAATTTGGAATAAACACACATTATGTTTCATTAAACTCGAGTTTAAATGAGAAAATCGGGCCGGGCCTCAGAACCAGAACCAATCTCCTCCTGAAGATGATGGCCGGTCTCTGACAGGAAGTCATGAGCTCAGCTCAGTCTGCAAGTCATCATCGTCAGAGTGAGAGGAAGAAACTACGGAGCTGATCGCTCTGCTCAGAACAGCACCAAACAGGAACCTGCAGGTAATAACAGAGGAAATCACTAGACCCCCCCCCCAATCACTAGACAACCCCCCCGCCAGACGATCATAGTGGAAACTATCTTCATCTATGTGAGGAAGACTCACGCATGCTGAGGCGTCCAGACCAGACGGTTCGATGACACAGGAAGGGACAGAGGACAGCTGACTGTCTCTCTGTCAGGAGGACCTGGAGGACCTGGACCCCCCCAGGTTAAATCAGGCCAGGGAGACGGCTGAGTCGGAGAGAAAGTGCCACATCGGGACCAACTGGAGGTGGTTTTATTGCAGAAGGACTGAACCATCTCAGTGTTCAGACACAGGGGGGTCTGTGAGGAGCAGCTATACAAAGGGGGGGGGGGTCTGTCAGGAGCAACTATACAATCATGTACAGTATCTATTACCCCCCACCCCCCATTATTCTCTCTCACTTTCCTCCCTTCACTTTATCCTCGTATCTCAGCCGCCTCCCTTCCTCAGCCTCCCTCCTTTTCTTTCTTCATCCCCCCCATCACTCCCCCCTCCCCCCGCAGCTCAATGCAATTACAGTAATGGATTTTTCCTCCTCAGTTGATGGCTTCCGACATCCTGTCTTGAAATGAGGCTAATCATGCTCTTAAGGGTCATGTTTAGTTAATGAAGGGGGTGGGGGCCACGCAGCAGACACCTCCACCCAAAGTTTGGTCCCAGGCCTCAGCGACAACCTGCTGTGTTTCTCTCGCGGAGGAACCAACGGGAGAGGTCTGCAGACAGAAGCAGCCGATCACAGAGCTCAGCCCGTGGAGCCGTGTCAGGAGGGTCCGTGATCTCAGCTGGCGCTCTGGGCTCAGCCAGCAGGATGGGGGCCATGCCTGCTGTCTCAGGGACAGATGGGGGGGAATGGGGGAGGAAGGACGGGAAGCGGAGAAAAGAGGAGAATAGGAGACTCGACTGAACGAGAAGAGGCCAAGGAGGAAGGAGCGCTGAGAAACTGCAGCCAGACGCCATCTTTGTTCGAACAGAACCTCCTGATCCACCCTGATGCAGCCTCATCTTCCTCTTCATCACACCTGATGGGTTTAAACTTCCTCCAGTGATGGACTGATCATCTGCAGCTGCTAAATCCTTGGAACCTGAGGACAGCTCAGCTCTTCCTGCTGGACTGAACATCAGTGGAGGACTGATCTGCTGATTATTAGTAGATTAACTGATTAATAACTGGACAGAAAAAGGTGATTAACAGCAGATTTATTTCCAGAATGTGAAGCAGGTGGAGCTAAAGCTGCCTCTGGAGGAGCTCTGGGTGGAACAGATTTACACACTGAGAAGGTTTTTCATCTGAAAGGCTGATATTTGTTGTTCGGCTTTGGCTTCACTGCTGCTCTGACTGGGCTGGTCTCTCAGCTGACGGCCTTTTAGAGTCTCTGTCCTCCAGTTAATTAGTAAATTAGTTGGAGATCATTTCAATAATCGATTCATCACAATTGTTTCAGTCCAAGTCTCTAGAAAACAGGACGGGGGGGGGGGGGCATCAGCAGATGGCGCTCCAGGTGGAAGCTCTGGATGAGCAGAACCTGATCTTCACGGCGGTTCATGTTCCTCCACAGAGAAGAGCTTCAGGCGCGACCGCCAGCGTGAGCTTTGTCGCACATCAGGATGCAGACACAGAGGGTTGTTCTGGACCTTCTGCACCAGAGGTAGGAGGACCTGGTCCAGAGCCAGGACAGCTATGAGGAACACTGTCCCACATTTGTATCTGTAGGCGGAGAAGCTGATGTTACCTGAGACGGTAACCTGGAGGACCATGGAGCTGGAGAACCTTCTCCTGAGGTCAGTAGAAGGTCTTACCTCCAGAGGATCAGCTCCCTTCTAGCCAGGCTGGGGTTCTACGGAGCGGGCTTTAGACTGAACAGCCTACCTGACAGGTAAGGCGATGATGTCATAAACAGATGAGGCAGCGGTTGGTAGCGAATGCGAGAACCAGGTCTGGACTTTAACTGGACCGCTCCAGGACATTAATATTACTCCCAGTCAGAAGAAGGAACCATTGAAGACCAGAACTGCACATCTTATCATTAGAAGTTCTGCTTCGACCCGGTTTACTGCACCTCTACAGAAATCTGAAAACTAGGAGAAAATGACATTTATATTCATGGATATTTTACAAACTGTTGCCTGAAATATTTCACCAGACTGAATAAAAAACAATGAACCAGTTTTAAAATAAAGTAGTTTGTTCCCTGCCTCCCTTGCTATTTTCATCATTTCTCATCTGCATTAATAAATAACATCCACAGAACAGAAACAAGGCTGTTTTACATCCGGAGAGGGACAGAGACGCTACACAGCCACCTTCAGACCAGCCCTGGGCTCCAGCAGACACATTAATGCCGCAGCGCTGCGGCCTGATCACAAACACGTTCAGACATTAAACGTGATCGTCTCCAGGATCCGCTCAGCTTCACCGTGGGACGACAGAAACGCTGAACCTGAACCTCTGAAAGCTTCTTGCTCCGTTTCAGCTCCCATGTTGAACCTCGGCGTGACAACCTGAAACATCTGAGGCGTCTCCACGGCAACACCGACGGTTTTTACCCAGCTCAAGTCCGTCTCCAGTGGTTACTGAATGCTGAATAAAAGTTTTGTTTTCTGTTACAGAAACATTAAAATATAGTTTTGTGTGTTTAAACTGGATTTCTGTTGAGACAGAACGAGGAGGGATCTGGTCTGCTTCAATCAGCTGCTTGCAGTTAAGCTGGTCTGAAGAAATAAACTACTTATAGCAGAAGATTTGGCCACGTTGCTTAAACATGGGGAACTCTGGTGTTTTAGGAACTAATTAATGCATCCATCGTCCTCCTTCCTGTCCAGAATATCGGTTGTTGTTTATTGTTTGCAGCACAGTAATAAATACAGATGTTAAAGCGGAAAACTTACAGCAGTTATTAACATTTAAACTACAGTTTGAGTTAGTTTTTTCCTCTGGTTGAATCAGAACTTTGGTTCTACTGGGTCTGACCTGAAGTCATGGAACAAATGTATTCCCACTGTGCTGTTTGAGCCAGCCTGATCTGAAGGCCCAAACAGACCCGGCCGGTTCTGGTTCTGATATGCCTGCTGTCGTCTATCTGTCTGAATATAATCTGAACGTTAAAGTTATTCTCTTCCTTTGGAATGGTTTTCCTAAAAACAGCAAAGACGTGGGACGAGTTTCCATCCGGTTCCCTCTGATGACGGCGCTCAATCAGAGGGAACACGCAGACGCTGGGAGCCAGAAGCTAAGTGCTCTTCCAGTCATCCAGGCCAGCAGAAATCCAGCTGACAGCTCCATTAGGCTGAGAGGAAGCAAACACTGAGCTGTGGAGAGGAAGGGGGGTCAAAGTTCAACCTTTACTGCCCAGATTCACCACTGATCTGGATTATTGCAGCTTCAAAAGAAGAAAAGCATGAAAACATAATCCTCTGTTTCATGCTAACGTGCTGGTTCACACGTCTGCATTCAGAGGCTCAGTTAGCCACGCAGCGTCCATGTGGGGGGGGGGCACCAGCAGTATAATAATAAATCACCTGACTCCACAGCGTGGAAGACCCCACCACATTTATCTCATTTATAATCAGTAAATCCAACAAACTCTGAACCAACCAGCAGATTTTAGAGATCAGCAACACGTGAAGCATTAGTGGTGATAATCTGGTCACTTCTGTTGGATTAAAAACACCTCCTCAATAATCTGGAGCAGATTTCTGTTTGCTTCACTCTGGGGAGAAAACGTTAAGACTGGTTTGAAATCAGACGGATTTCTGAAGGAGGCGGCGAAGCCGCTGGGCCAGGCCCAGCAGGCTGAGAGGAAGCTCAGCTGTCCTCCAGCTTTACATGCAAGCAAAGCTCAACTGCGGAGAGAGCTAGTGTACGTCTGCGGTTCTGAACCAGCAGACTGGGCCCGGTCCCAGCGGATCCTACCTGGATATCAGTGTCTTTGACCGGCTCCAGGGGCTCGAAGGTGGTGGCGGCACTGAGACTCTCCAGCCTCTGGGAGATGTGGAAGATGTCCAACCCTCTGGACCCGAGCAGGATGGACCTGTCAGAGGAACGAAGACACACCGTGAGAAGCAGTTGTTCCTGGCGGCCACTAGAGGTCACACAAGCCCTTCACATTCTGTTAGGAGAAATTAATAACTCACGCCTTAACATCTGCTGCATCCTGGGAGGTCCGGGTCAGGGTGCGGGAGCGGAGCCTCTCCCCGGCCTGCTGGATCTCCTGGAGGTTCCTCTCAACGTGCGGCAGCTCAGACACAGCTTCGGTTTCTGCGGCCAGCTGCTCAGCCTGTTGCAGGAGTTCTCCAAAACCTTCTGCATCCATCGCTCCACAGAGGAGGAAGACCTGCAGAAAACACATGAAGCAGGAGATGGAGGTCCACACGGTGATTTATGGCATCTCATCTGAGCCTCTGGCGTTGAGCAGCAGCAGCAAAGTGATTCAGACTGAGAAAAAGAAACGCTTTCAAGGTTGCTAACATCCTTTTAGTTCTTCCAGCAATAAAATATCATCCCTGAAGAATACATTATGTCCATTATTGAACAACTCATCCTGGTTGTGACCAGCTGTGAGGCGATCATGATGAAGGTTTCATCTCCAGCAACATCCGGAACCAGATATTTACATCTGTTGTATAAAATTACACCATTTTATTTCATTTCATATTTCTCTTTGCTAGATGTCAGAATAATAACACAAAGAGAAATGTTTTAGGACATAGCACCTTAAAATTTATTCCACAACTAAACTAGAATATTTGCTTTGAAAAATACTGTAAGTTTTTATTGGTAAAAATAGAATGTTCTAATCAATTATTTAAGAGCTTCAGCATCAGATGAGGCCCAGATGTGTCACTGACATAAAGAAAAATGCTGACTTGGCAACTGAAACATAAGATCCTTCAGAAAATCACATCCATTCGAATGTGATGTTGCAGAAATTTATACTGCGACAAGGACTGCGATCAAATTGTGCACCTCGGCTTTCCGCTAAAACAGGAATACATGATGAATGGATTTTTGTTTCACAGCAGGATTTTCTCTGCTGCTGTTAATATTGAGAATCTGAATGTTGGGATGAATGAAGGGAGCGTTAGAAATCAAACAGCTATTAGCTCTCACCATTAAAAGGCAGATTATTCATTAAAGGTTGTTTTCTGAATGATGGAAACATGAATTTCAATTCAAAATACTTTATTAATTCCAGAATGAAATTAAACGTTGTTGTAACTCATTAATTAAAGTTTCTTCAAATAGTTGTTGTAGATGTTGATGGCTGTGGGCAGGAAGGATCTCCTGTAGCAGTCTGTAGGAGCACTTCTGACTGAAGACCCTGTTGTTGTATGACAGACATATGAAGAGGATGTTCAGGGTTGCCTGTAATGTTCTTCGTTTTATGAAGAAGTCTCCTTTGCTCCATCATGTCCAGAGGTTCTACAGTAGATCTCAGACCAGAACCAGCTTCGTTATCAGGTGGCTGAGCCTTTTGAAGTCCCTGGTTCTGATGCTGCTGCCCCAACAGATGATGGAGGAAGAGATTAAACTCTCAACAACCGACTTATCGAAGCTCTGCAGCATCTTGCTGCAGAGCTTGAAGGACCAAAGCTTCCTCCAGAAGTCCAGTCTGCTCCGTCCCGTCGAGTAGACGCTTCGCTGCTGCGTCTCCAGTCCAGGTGAACACCGACGTGTTTATGCTCCTCAACCACCTCCACTTCTTCTCCCATGATGGAAACAGCATTTGACCTTTGACCCTGTGTCTCCTGAAATCTCCTCCCCTTTGTTTTGTTCACATTTTAGATGATTATTTTCACCCCTAATTTGTTTGAACTTCACTTTAAAACACTGCGTCTCTGATTCTATCAGCACACAGGATCTTGTTTTCATTTTAAACTGTTTGTTTTTATATTTAATCAACTTTATACCATTAGGTAGATTTGGTTACAGTGAGGTGAGTCAGCTTTCTTACCAGACAGGAAACTTTACATCTACGCAACAAAAAATATAAATATAACATGATTCAAAATGGCCTGGTGCTCAATACTTTAAAATATATAAAATAAAATTAAAAAAAAAACAGTATTATTCTGTGAATGTCATGTGGTTCAACAAAAATGAATATTAAAAGTCTAACAATTATAAAATGTTGGTCCACTTCTAAGATCAAATATGTTGGCAGAAACATTATGTCATCTTCTTTTCTATATTAATTAATATGTGCATACCGCCACCTACTGAGTGCAACATCCTTACCTTCCACCACCCCCAAATTCTGTTTTTTTAGTTTTGTGTTATGATGATAAATAAATAACGTTTCCTAATTATATACATTTTCTCTTGATTTCCTTCAGTTCCCAATATTCATACGTCATAAGAAAACTGTCTTCAGTCGGAAGCTTCTTCAACCTTCGTTGTAATACAGACCGCTACAGAAGATCTTTTCTGCCCATAGCCATCACCATCTACAATAACTCTTTAATTAAATGAGTTACATCAACATTTAATTTCCCCTTTGGGATCAATAAAGTATTGTTGAACTGAATTTGAATTCCTTCTAGACTTCACAATTGGCCTGCACGTTACTATTATTCAGACTTATATACTTCACCGTTCATCAATATATGTGTTCTACATTTTCTTTTTCTCGACATCTCTCATTATTTATCATTGATTTTCCTCCCGATAAGTATAGTAGTTCATGTAGATATAATTGACCTGCCCTCAGTTTCATCATTATTTCTTCTCGTTCTCTCACCAACAGTTGTTATTAATACTGATTTTCGTATAAATTCCATCTTCATTTCATCCTTTTTGTCATATTTTCAACACAATTATGTATTTATTGTGCGGATTGTTAAATGAATGAACTCTGAGATGTAAACATGACAGCTGCGCATCTGCTTCTGCGCACATGGAGCGGTTCTAGTAGCTTTTAGCATTAAACATAAAAACTAAGAAGTTAATTGAAGACATAATTCACAGGGGAAACATAAAAACATCTCATAAAGACGTTATTGGCTGACTTTAATCATTTAGATAATCACGTGTTTGAACTATTCAGAGCTAGCCGTGTTAGCATGCTAACAGCCAGCTAGCAGGCTAACAGTGGAAGCGCTGTGTCATTGGTCACTGCGGAAAGTAAAGGAGCTACTTACCTGGAGAGAGAAGCTGTAACAGCAAAAGTCTCCTCTGGGCTCCACCGGCTGCTGAAGATCCTCACAGTTAGTCGACAGTTTCCTCCAGAAGAAACTGGACTCCAATTTCCGCCCGGTATTTCTGAGGCTCGATTGTGATTGGTCGACACCCAGTCCCTTCCGGAAGAACTTATTTTCTGAGATTCATCAACCTCAGCCGTTATGTCGCCATCTGTTGTTCACGTTTATATCACAGCTCTTTATGATTCAGAAACAAAAAAAATGCAATTAAACACGATAACATGACAAAGGACAAACTATCAAAATACAAAACAAATAAAGTGTGGAAAGAGTAGAAATAATAACAAGAGCAATGTCCATTCTTAAAGTAAATAACCAATATATTGGGGTAATAATTTGGCTTTTGTGTTGCAACAACTTAGTGCTTCCTTAAATAAAATGATTTCAGTTGAAAAATGTTGAAAATGGTGGTTGTTTTTAAAAATGGCACTTATGAATAAAAATTGTCCCCTGAAGGATGAAATTGTTATTAACCTTAAATTGAGTTTTAGTTCATGTTGATGTATACTTTAAAAAAAAAAAAAAAAAAAAAAATCATATGATAATAAGTTGCCGTCCTTTTCCATCAGGCATAGAAGAGACTGTTCTCCAACCAGTCTGTTTTATTTTCTTCTGTGTGTACTGCTGCTGTGTAGCACAGACAGGCCACTGGTCTGACATAAAAGAGACCAACAGACTTTGGTCTTTTATACCGGTCCTTCTGACTGCTTTTCTCCAGCAGGAACAGGGAAGCAGGTGAGAGATGATGGAAAGATGGATGGAGCTAAATCAGGACAATCTTGGAGGAAAACCTGTTAGAGGCTACAGAAGACCTGAGGCTGGGGAGGAGGTTCACCTTCCAGCAGGACGACCAGCCTGAACATACAGCCAGAGATATTATGGGATGGTTTAAATCAGAACAGATTCATGGGTTAGAATGGCCTAGTCAAAGTCCAGACCTGAATCTAACAGACTGACAGGTAGCTGGACATGAGAACTGATGTTCTCAGATGTTTTCCATCCAGTCTGATGATTCTACTTTCTGGAAGCTTCTGACCTGATTGTCCTCTCCACAGTGGATATTGTTCATCTTCTCCTCAACAACCTTTTATTTATAAAGTTCTGGTTCAACCAACTGATTTCTTTTCTGGAACACAAATCATCTGATAAATCCCAGTCTGGTTTTTGTGAAATGCATGAAATGTTGTGTGAAGGCAGGATGGCTGCAGACACCTGGGTACTGACAGCTCCAGCCTCACCAGTCCTCCCAGTGGTCTCTGACTCTGCTGATCCTCCGTCTCCACTGGTCTCTGGAGCTGACTGAAGGTGCTTCAGAGTCATCAAGATCTCATGTTCGGAACCACATCAGGTCAGGTCTACTGATCTAAAATGTGGGGCACCCCAAGGCTCTGTTATAGTCCCCCCCAGACAGATCACTACTACATGAATTAGACCTTTTATCACTTTTATGCAGATGACATTCAGCTCCTTTAAGCATATTCTCTGAAGCAGTTCTCGTATATATTTCTATGAAGGTTGGAGGTTATTCCTGCATTAATCTAATCTGGTCCAGATTACGGTCACACACTTTTCTCTTGATCTTCTCCAGCTGGTCCAAACCTGAAGAAAGCAGCCAGTCATGAGCAACCAGAACTTCCTGTTCAATGGACCGAGCGTTTATCAGCATGGAACTGTTCAGGAACGCCTCATGTTTATCTACGGTCTGCAGGAGACATTTGACAAGAAGTCGCTGATATTTGCTGACAGCTTCACAGACTCTAGTACCAGACCCACTTTTACCTTCAGGACAAGATGACATGAACCTCCATGATCAGAACCTCCAGCTCCACCACATCCCACAGATGTTCTGTTGGACTCAGATCTGCTGACTGGAGACTGTTGGAGGTCACTGAACTCATCGCCACCTTGAGAAGATCTGAGCTTCATCCTGCTGGAAGGAACCATCAGAAGATGGTCCACTGAGGTCAGAAAATAAGCAGCGACAGGCTGGAATGTTTAACTGAGGATGAGAAAATGTCCCCCGCATCATGACACCACCTCCACCTGAACCATTGCTCCAAGGGAGGTAGGATCCATATATTTTAGACCAGAGTTAACTTTATAGATCAAAATACCAACAAATGAATGTTAAATTTACCTCAAATCAGCTTCAATGTTTTATTTTAGCAGCAGGGGGAACAATTGTTGCTTTTCTGTTTTAAATAAAACTAATTAGTTCAGTAAAAACAAGTTTTATTTCAGGTTTTCATCGAATTTCAGGAATTATGCAGCCATGTGTTCATAAATATTACTGATGAGCTCTCCTCTATTTATGATGACTGACCTGCACGTTGAGACGTAGCCTGAAGCTCCATCTGCTTTACGAAACCATCAAGTTTTTCAAATCAACTTTATTTTTTGTAGAAAACTCATTTACAAATCCAAAACATTCCCATTTCACTCTCTCATTAAACGCATCATAACTCAGAAAGATTTGAGGTCTTTAAACGCCTCACAGCCAGTTTCAGTGACTGAAGGTCTTCGAGTCCTGACAGAGCATCGCGTCCAGGTTCTGTGGACCAGCTGTGAGACTCCAGGGTCTCCTCCAGGTCTACTTGAACTGGTTGTCGATCAGCGTGCCCTTCATCTTGGCCTTCTTGGCCTCCAGCTCGGCCAGCTCCTGCAGCCTCCTCTTGCTCATGCCCTTCCTCTCCAGCTGCTTCTCGATCACCTTGGCGTTCTGGGCGTAGGAGTCGGCCACCTCCCGCGCCTCGATCTCCTCCTCCTCCTCGTCGATGGTGGACACGGTGACGGAGCTGAACTTGCCCATGTCTTTGGTCCTCTTGGTCATCATCACCCGGACCTTCTTGGGGGCCTCGGGCTGCTTCTGGCTGTACACGCTGGTGTTGCCGAACCCCTGGCCGAACTTCACCACGGCTCCGTCCACGATGAAGGTGGCCGGGCTGTTCTTGTCCTGGTGCTGGTAGAACAGCAGCAGCCCGCACTTCCCGCACTTCTTGCGGTGCTGCCGCTCGATGCCCTCGGCCCTCTTGATGAAGGCCTGCTCCTCTTCCTCCACGTTGCAGAACTTGTGGGCGTGTTTGGCGGCGTCGATGACCCTGGCCCGGTCCC
Source organism: Anableps anableps (assembly GCA_014839685.1). Taxonomy (NCBI): domain Eukaryota; kingdom Metazoa; phylum Chordata; class Actinopteri; order Cyprinodontiformes; family Anablepidae; genus Anableps; species Anableps anableps. The sequence continues at coordinate 39,679,709 of CM026073.1, forward strand.
GGGGCCTCATGGGCAGCTTCTCCAGCTGGCAGTCCAGAACCAGAACCATCTGGCCGCAGAGGCAGTAGTAAACATGGAGGGGCTTCTCGCCGTCGTCGTACTCCTCGCGGTCCCTGGTGTCGGAGCACACCACGCTCCTGGAGACCACCTTGGGCATCTTCTCACACCGTCAGGATGAACAACACCTTCTACTCTTCTTCTCAAAACATCTGCGCTGTTATGGAGGGAGCGACGCTCTGCTTCCGGTGTCCGTCTCTTCTACCGCTCCTGACTGAAACCGGCATCTTGATTTTGGTTCCGGCTGGAATAAGGTCTTCTGTTGGATCCAGTCAGAACCGAACAGAATCATCCTGATTTCAGCCATTAAAATGCCAGAAACCACCCCAGCTATCACGTCTTTCATCAAAGCATGACAACATGACAGAGTCGGTCCAAGGCAGAAGTGAACCAAGCAGCTGCTCAGGGCTCCCAAGGCCTGCAGGGCCCCCCAGAAAGCTTTCACATGGACTGCCAAACGGGGCCATAAAAATTAAAAAATAAATACAGCATAATATATATATATATATATATATATATATATATATATATATATATATATATATATATATATATATATATATATATATTTATTTATTTATTGCTATTTTTTAAAATAAGTTATGTATTTATTTATGGGTTTTTACATTTATGTTTTGATTGAACAGGATGACTGTATGGTTTTTATGAACTTAACGTTATTTATTAAAGGGGGCTGGAGTCTAACCCTAACCCGAAGTCGGACTTCCCTCTCAGAAAATTAGAGAATTTTTTTTTAGGCCCGAATACGGATCCAATATGGCCGCTCCTGGTATCAACAATAGGAAGCTGTGGTGGAAACATGTTTCTTTTACAAGACACACTGTAAGAGCGCGTCTAAAATCAACGTAGCGCCTGCAGCTCTGAACTGAACAAGTTAAACTGGTGTTTGCTGATGGAAAGTAAAACTTAAAACAATGTTAGTAAGACGTGCTGTGAACATTGTCCACTGGGGCGTCGCCATGTTGGGTCCCAGCTTCTCCGACTGTGTCAACTGGAACTACCTCGGGAGTGACGTCACACCCAGCTCAGCGTTCTGAGGTAAATGGAACGCTGCATCATTTCTCACACAGAAAACCAGAGACAGTAACTTAGCAACTAGTTACCTTTACTTGAGCAACTTTTTGGAAAATATGTACTTTTAGGAGTAGCTTTACTACACCACACTTTTGACTTTTACTTCAGTAATACCACTCGAGTAACATTTCTGAACACTACACACAAAATGTTTTAAAAAGGGAGCAGATTCAGGCCTACAGTTAGAGTGAGACCTCTTGTTCATACACCAGCTTTGTTCTGTTCTCCGTCTGCTGAACCTGTTGGGATATTTGGAGGTCAAGACTTTATGGTCACTGGAAGTACTGTAACCTTTTCTAACCTACTGGAAGTATTGGTTTCAGTTTTATGTTGAAAATTTGATTTAGAAGAGTCTTTTGCCTGAATTTATTTTCATGCATTTTAGTTTTTAAAAATACTAGAATTTGCATGACTTTAGATTTTTCCTCCTATATGATGGATACTTCCATGAATGTGTTTGAGTCCTCTTCCCACCTCATGTAGTTTAAACAACTAGAAATCAATGAAGCACCCAGTTTGAGGCCAAACACCTAAAGTTAACACAATTTGCTTTTAACTCCTTCAGAACAGCTACCCAGATTTCACGTTGCCTTTCATCCAGCTGAGTGCAGTGTTTAATGCCAGGGGTGACTAGAGGCTTCCAGCTGTCAGATGCCTCCTTTCTCCATCAAGCATGAAATAAATAACTGAATCCCCTCAGCAGCACTCAGTGTTGCAGAGGCCTCATAATGAGCCATTGGATTCATGTGTGTTGGAGCAGCCAGCAGCTGCAAGATGGTAGCTCTGGACCAGACAGCCAGAGAGATGCACGTTAGGCTGGGCTCCGAGTCAGGACTGGTCACCCTTGACACCAGTCCTCAGGTCAAGGCCTTCTGACCAGGGTTCTGCTGTCACCCCTGAAGTTCAAGGCCGAACTTGCAGTATTCCCAACTCAGCTGGCTGGTCATAAACCAGCCAGCGGGAGAGAGAGAGAGAGAGACCTCGGTCACTTTCACAAACATTTTATTTCAAGACAAGTACAAAACATTTTCTACGACATGGAAAACAAGGAAAGGCTCTTCTCAGCACCGGGTGGGAGTCTGGGGGTCTGGCTCCTCATTGACAGCAACTCTTATCGCAGGTCTTCCCTTTGCACACGCAGCCAGAGGCGCATTTACTGCAGCCTGATGGGCAGCAGGGGCAGCAGCCTGCAAGCAGGAGAAGGTCATTAAGATGTTGAACAGCAAACCCAACAACTCCTCACTGAAGCCCCCCGCCCAGTTTGGACCAATTAGAGCCAGCTGTGCAACAACATTGAGGAAGCCTGAAGGCGGTCAGCTAAAAACAGCCTGCAGGAAGAGAAGGAGCCATAAATCAGGAGGAAGATGTTCTCTTACTCTTCTTGCAGGATTTGCAGGAGCAGTTCGCGCAGGTGCAGGAACCTCCACAGTCACATTTTCCAGCTGCAGAAGATAAAACCCAGATCAGGGTCAAGGCTGTGATGAGGTAACCAGTCAGCTTTCAACAAACTACAGAACCGGGTACTCACTCTTGGCGCAGTCGCAGGGATCCATGTTTGAGCGGAAGGAGGGTGCGTCGGTCTGCAGAGATCGAGCAGCTGTTGTGGCTCCGGCTTCTGGAGGAGCGTCTTTTATAGCGCCACGGAGCCAGCGGAGCCGGGCGCAAAAACACGCGCCTCACTGCGCACGCCCAGAGGGGTTTGCACACGGGGACACGAGAGCGCCAGCAGCGGGGACTGACAGACACGTCCCTGATGAGGGGACAGCTTGTTGTCTGGACGTTACATAACAGCACCGCGTGTCCCGGTTCTGATCTGGACCAACAGAACCTCAGAGTTTTTCAGACATGTTGGTAGAAATGTGGTTCAAGAAAAGCCCTCACCTCTCATGCCTGATGTTTATTATTATATGAAGAAGAAGAAAGATTTTTACAGTAAAAATCAGGAAAAATGTTGCTGAAGCTTTGGTAAACATTGGAATTTTGTTTATGTCCCACCATGACTGCATCTCTATGAAGAAGAAGGTTTCCTTTTGCTTTATTGAGGCCATTATTATAAAAGACTTCAGATATATATTTTATAAACTAATTGATATTTCAAAAAACTTCGTTTTTGTCTTTCCGTCATAAAAATGAATGGAAACATGAGTTTAAATCTCATATAAAGTCAACATTTTATTCAAAACGAGCCTAAAACGTGTCTCATAATAATAATTTCTAACCTGAAGATGAGAGCAGATTGTGTTTGCAGCTCTGCACACGGTGCAGACCAGAATCCGTCTGTCCGGGCTCGGCTGCAAACTGCCCATTGTACCGTGCTGCGTTTACGGACCGAGTGCTGTGGGAAACGGAACAACCAGAAGGTGTCGAGCGCAAATCCACTCCGCTGTTCACCACAATGATTATTTAAATCTGTGCAGGTCGTATTAACTCGTCTAAATTTAATTTTTACAGTAAATGGGAAAATATTTTAAACAAATTACTCGCTTTTCTGGAAGGCGTGTCTGAACACACTTTTCATTGTTTCCATAAATGTACATAAATGTATCTAATATTTTTTTTTAGTTTTAGTCAGTTTTCCATCCTTTCACACATTGGCAGCTTCCCAGCGCCCCGTCCTGCCCCTGAACGCACCACAGTCTCTTTTGCACCCGCCACTGCGCCGCTGGACGCCTGACTGGTTCCAGTACGGGTGACTCCAGGTCGTGTTTGTTCGCCAGAAGAATCTGAGTCATTGTCAGATATAATGGAAGCATGACGAGGCACAATAACAGAGAAATGAGCGCCATCTTTGCCAAAACAGGAAAAACATCCCGAAACCAAGAGGTTGAGGAAAGTTCCGGCGTCTTTAATCCCAGCTAGAGACCTGGACCGATCCTGATACAGTCGGTTCAACATGCAAGACTTTAGCTTTTATTATGAAACTCGAGGCACATGCCAGGTTTTCCTCTCCGCTCTGATAATCAGCTCACTTCCTCCTGTTTCAACGGAGGGTTCAGAGCCACCAGGGGTGTCCAAAGTCGGTCCTCCAGGGCCGCGGTTTCTCTTCTCTCCCTGGGGGGCAGGAACCCCCCTCACAGTTCTGCCATCGTCTGATCCGGGTGTGTTGGACCAGGGAGAGGACTCGAACATGCAGGACCCCGGCCCTGGAGGACCAGCTCTGGACACCACTGCCTTAGAGCGTTAGATGTTCTGGTTCTTCTGGACCTCCTGGATGAGTTGCTGATGAGCTCCTGGAGTGGTTCTGGTGGGTCGGCCTCTCCTGGAAGGTTCTGGTCCAGGTGTGGCTCACGGTTTCAGCTCTTCTGTTCCTTAAAGCCGCCTGAACCTTCATTGTTGATCAGATGTTTTAGGCAGACTCTGTGGCCACTTCCTGCAGATGAACTCTGGTAAAACCGAAGCCCGGGGCTCCTCTGTCAAACAGAACCTCAGGAACCTCCGTGTTGTTCTGGTGCTGCCGGGTCACTGCAGGTCCATTAATCAGAAGCTGGTTTTTTAGCCGAGGAATCGTTCGGCTCTGCGTTCGCCGGTTTCAGAAGCAGAACGAGAGATGATTTTTTTTCTGTAACAACCTTGTTGTTAGTTTCAGTCAGAAGGATCCGGACCGTCTCCAGTCGGTTCCGGATGCTGCTGCAAGGATTTCAACCGACAACCCATGGAGGCGGCACGTTACTCCAGTTTTAATCTCCCATTGGCTGCTGGTACATCCTAGAAGTCATTTTCAAACTATTTCCTGTTAGAGGCCTGTGTGGCCGAGGCCCAGCCTGTATCTCTGACCTTCTCGTGGTCTGAGATCTTCCATCAAAGGCTGTTGATGGTTCCTCAAACTCATTTCAAGAATCTTTGTCTCGAGTCTGAAGACTCATTGATTCAGACCATCAGCTCTTTTCTGGTTTCATGATCTTATATGAATTCTGTTTCTATGAGTTCTTTCATGTTTTTGTCTTCTGTGATTTCTGTTGTAAAGCACTTCGTGGTTTTCTGACCGGTGAAAGGTGCTTTCTAAATAAAATTTACTTACTAAAGGAAAGGATGGGACAGTCATAGAAACCGTCTGAAATGTTTAGAAATCATTCCTGCTAATTATTGTTTTCCAACAAAGGCATTAAATAATGCACTCAACCTTAATGGCCTCCATCCACAGTCACTTCATAAGACTCCACCACTGAAGGAAAAACATGTTGAAACTTGTTGAATGTCTGCTGCTCCTACTTGGAGGATCTAATCTGGTCAGATGAGACCAGAGCTGAACCCTCCGGATGTCATTGAACACACCATGTTTGGAGGAAGAACTGTTCCTGCTGACAGTGAAGTTTGGAGGTGGGAGCATCATGGTGTGGGCTGTGTTACAGCCTGTGGTTCTGGTAGACAATGTGAACCCAAATGAGCTGGTGGCCCAGCAGAACCTGGTTCTAGTTCTGACAGAGATAAACCCTCGAAGATGGTCAGCTGACCTCTGCCCTCTCTGGAAGAGCTCAAACATTTCCACTGACCCGGTCAGAACCTGCTCCAGATCAGGTCAGAGACCCACGACACATTCCAAAGTGTCCTGAATGTGTGCTTCCGGCTGAATGACCGGTTTCATGGCAGAGACCGTGATTTATCCTACAGTGACCCCTAGTGGTTAGAAGGCCATAAAGCAGGCAGCAACCCAGAGCTCAACTCTACAGAATGTGACCAAACCCATAGATACAGAACATCTAGATTTATTTATTGTTACAAAGCAACCAGATGCAGTCGGTCCAGATCATTGTGCTCCGGTCCGGTTCTGGTCCGCTCCTTCAGCTGCCAGAACTCGGAGTGTTTTCATGCAGGCTCTGCAGGGCCAGGTCGGTCCACTTCATCTCCTGCTCTTTGACCGATTCTGTGGATCCGCCGTTGTCCTGCTCAGCCTCCGGCAGCTCGCTCTGCAACAGACACCGAGGTTTCCCCGGGGGGGGAGGGGACAACGTGAACAACATGAACTGGGGGTGTCCCAACACAACTTTCTGCCTTCCTGTCTGAGATCAGCAGGAATCCTACAGGTGGAGCGGTGGCATGTTAAACAAGGCTGCACCCGCAACCGGAGAGCAGTCAACGGCAAGAGCTGGGAACAGCTGGCGCATTTACTGGGAACCGATGGGGCGGGGACAGGCTGCTGCGGACTAAACGCTGGGGCGGACTAAATGTTCGGGGTGACTAAATGCTGGGGCGCAGTGCTTCTGTCGGAGATTTTAGATGGCGACTGACATAATCCGTAATACTCGTTTTTTGGCTGATATCGAATCGGGACACCCCAAGCTCCAGGACACCCGCAGGAGTCCCAGCTGCACCACTGCAGGACTTTATCTCAGTCTCTCCCAGAAACATGTAGGACAACATCTAAGCTGGTAGAAACTGGTTTGAATGTTTTCAGATGAGCATCTATAGAACCACAGGGGCTATATTTACAGCGGAAACCAGAAGTTTACATCCGCCGTTGATGCTCTCTGTCTGAAGTTAAATCAGAACCAGACTTCTCTGGTTTCAGGTCAGAATCACCTAAATTATTTCTGTTTGCCAAAGGCTTCAATAATGAGAGAAAGAATCTGTCAGATTATTTACTACTGTCTGCAGCATCACTGGTTCGTTGCCGTTTCGTCTGTGGACCACTGCACACCAGCAGGACCAGCAGAGCTCCAGTTCTGGAGACGCTGGCTGCACATTACTCGGAAAACCTGACAGATTATTATTACTACTATTCAATATTGTGATGATGATAATATTGACTAACCCACATTTCCCTTCTATTAATGCTTCTTTTCTATCATCTTTCTGATCAGGATGACCCCACCAGATGACCTCTGACCTCGGTCACCAGGACCTGGATCAGTTCGAGCCAGTGAAGACCGGAAGCCCGTCCAGCTGTGAAGGACCGCCTGAACTCTTCCAGCTGCTGCTCCACAGACACTAATTACTGAGATGACGACATGGATGCGGTTCTGATCCTGACCCGGTTCTTGTCAAACTGACTCAGAACCAGGATCATCAGTGTTATTCACCTGCTTCACTTTTTGGTCATAATGTTCTGCTCATACCTCAGGAAGCCATTCATAATAATAATAATAATAATAATAATAATAATAATAATAATAATAATAATAATAGTGATGTATCTCTCTGGGGTTCGGTAACTTGGGCCGGTACCAGCTGGACCTCCGCCCTGCAGACATTTACCAGGGGGATGGAGACGTCCTCATAGGGCAGCCGGTCCTCCCTCCAGGCGTCGTCGGTGAGGTCCAGGACTCTCCCGTCCCGCTGGATCTCACTGTCCATCCTGGGTCCACAAGCGGTTCCGATAAAGTTCTCCTGAAAGCCCAGAGAGCAACTGGGCTTCACGAGGTTCTAACAGAACCACTGCAGAACGGCTTCAGTTTGGAGCTTTTCTTCCTCTGGTTTTCTGGCTGTTGGCAGCCAGTTCATGTGGACCATTAGCGCCACCACCTGGACTGGAGGGTAAATCAGAAATTTACAATCCCCCCCCAAAAATGAAACAATCTTTTAAATTACAGTTTAAATTATTTTAATCAGTCCTGCGCTCCTCAGGAAACTGCATGAGTATTCAATATTATGTCAGCCGAGTTTAACTATAAAATGTTCTGTAAACTGAAGTCTAGTTGAGCAACAAGTGTCTGTCTGTCTGGTCGTGTTTAGGTCTCTAGAAGCTCTCTGCGCCTGGGTCCTTCATTCCACACCAAGCGCGACGATATATGGAAAGGAAACAATATATTAAAACTTTTAAAAAAGGAGATGAATGAAAACAATATAAGAAAATATGAAAAAGGAAAATATGAATTGACTGTAGAGGAGCTGCAGGGATCCCCAGCTCAGGTGGGAGGATCTGTCTTCAGAACAGCTATCAGTGTTGGACTCCATGTATCTGGTCTTTAAGGAAGAGCAGCAGGAACACCAGAAAAAGGAGTTCTGTTTGTGGTTTGTTATAAACCATTCAGGAGATTCAGAAACCATCTGGAAGTCCATAAACGACTCTGGTTTGGATCTAAAAGATCATATCTGTCGCTTCTTTCCAAATGTCAGCAACAACTGCTCTTTATGTCAGTGTGAAGGCAAAATATTGACTTTTTATTTTGTTCTCATTTTTTAATATTTTGGTCAGATTTGCAAATTCTCTTCACAGAAAAAGTTGGAGAGAACATTGAATTATCTAAATTGCAAATATTGCTTATCTTTAACAATTCAACCTTTTCTTCAGATGAAACATATATAGTCAATCTAATAATAATCCTAGCAAAATATTATGTCCTCAAGATGAAATGCAGTGAAAAAAAATCCCTCATGTAATGATTTTAAAGAGACTAACTTAAATACATCCGTTAAAAATACTGTTAAAATATGTATTCAAATAATCAGAAACTTGGAAAAACAGTAACCCTTAAAAAAATGTAACATTACCTCTTAAGCAGAACCCTTTGCTTCATTGCTTACTTTTCCTTTTCATTTAGTTGTTGTAACAGCCTTTACTATATGTACTTCAATGTTCTTCTGCTCTATTCCTACATTTGTTAAGAAAAAAAAATATTGTGTGTGTGTGTGTGTGTGTATATATATATATATATATATATATATATATATATATATATATATATATATATATATATATAAAGAATATACACATTTAAAAAAAAAAGGGTAAAAAAAAGACTGGTTTGGCTCGGCTGTCTTGTTTCCATGGAAACCAGACGCTTCACTTTCTCAACCTACCGAAAGACGCAAACAAGCGAGTCCAGAAGACGCGGCTGTTCAGCGGGACTCTCAGGTAACTAAGATGAACTGGTTAGACTGGAGGTTTTTACTGGGGTTATTCTGGAAAATGTTCCAACGTCGGCAGACAAGCAGTTAGCTTAGTAGCATTTCCTGCTCTGTTTCACACTGAAGAGCCAGAAAACATCAGCAGAACCAGGTTCTAGTTCTGGTCACTGGAGTCACTGGGCCAGCATCATATGAACAGCTTTAGTCCATTTAACTGTTATTTCTCCTAGTTTCAATGAAGACTTTTTGACAAGAAGAGAATTTATTAGTTTTCAGAAACTTTTTATGTAAAATCTGAAGAAAAAAAGAACAGGACAAAGAAACTTTTCCCAACTGTTGATTCAGTTATGGAAAGTACCCCCCTCCCGCCCAGTCTCAACAAACTTAAATGCATGACTGTAAGAACATCCAAATGGATTTAAAGTGTTTCTTTAAAGCTGCAGTGTGTAACTTTTATGAAAAACGTGTTTTTTACATAATTGCTAAAATCATCATCATGTCGTGGCAGTATAAAACAGATAATCTGTGAAAAAAATCCAGCCCCTCTGCCTTCTCCCAGTGCTCCCAGTCCTGCAGAAATACGCCACTCAGTCAGAGGCAACCAATCAGAGCCAGGAGGAGGGGCTTAGCTCTGCCAATCCCCCGCTCTCTGCTACTACAGCGGGTTCACCACAGCATAGCCTGCTGCTAATGCTAAGGCTAGTTAGCATGGCCGCTGATGACGGCGGTTCATATTTTACTGCAAAGGTTTTAAAGCAGAGTTTGTGAATCTGAATGTTTTCCAGGCTCAGCAGTGATGTCACTTCCTCAGGAGCAGGAAGTAGAACATAGAAGTACATGCAGCAACCCTGGAAATCCTGTTTTCTCCTGCATCATCAACCCAACGATGAGAGGGGTGGAATCGGGAACGAGTCAGCCCCAAAGCATCCTGTACAGGACGACTTCAAGCGACTACGGTCGTCTTCCTCCGAGCTTTGAGAGCTCACCATGCTCCTTCCACCCGAAGTCCCAGAGCTTCACCAGACTGGTGAGACTCGGAGGAATGTTTCAGGGCTGCTCCATGAATACGAAGCTTGACAAAAGCCGTACTAATTTATACCACACCGTCTGAGCATGCTCCACTCTAAGGAAATCCCTTCTGCAAGACGAGGTGTGGGATGTGTTGGTTTACTCCATCTTCCATCAGCTTTAACACAGGAGCTCACTGCAACACGGAGCTGCTGCTGAAGGTGTTCCTCTTCCTCGCTGACCAACAACAACATTAAATAGTAGCAACTGCTTTGTTGGTGTTAATGCATTTGATATGTAATTCTTTACTTAGATATGTCATTAAAACAAATCCAACTTGGCTGATTGGTTGAAGGATTTAATTCTGCATCATTTGTGAAATTGGAAAAATTAACAGAAATTTCCATCGAAAACAGAATTCTAGGCGGGAAAATCTGACGTTTGTCACCAACCCCAACCTCAAAATCCAACATGCCTGCACGTTTATAAAACATGGTCATAACTGCTGTAAAAATGAACAACAAAACATTTATTATTTCTGAGCACAGTATTATTCAGCTTGTTCAGTGAAGATGTTCAGAATCTAGAAGTTAATGAATGTAATTCACAAAGTGAAACTCGTATGATACACAGATGAATTCTGCACGGGGATATATTTAACGTGTTTATTTTCACAGAATGAAATATTCCGTGTTTATTTCTGTTCATTTTGATGAAAATAGCTTACAGTTGATAAAGACCCAAAGTCACTTTCTCAGAAAATTAGAATATTATATGTCCATCGATCCGTCCGGCCGTCCATTTTCTTCTGCTTATCCGAGGTCGGGTCGCGGGGGCAGCAGCCTAGGCAGGGAGACCCAGCCTTCCCTCCCCAGCCACCTGGGCCAGCTCCTCCGGGGGAGTCCCAAGGCGTTCCCAGGCCAGCCGAGGAGCATCGTCCCTCCAGCGGGTCCTGGGTCTCCCTCTGGGTCTCCTCCCGGTGGGACGTGCCTGGAACACCTCACCAGGGAGGCGTCCAACCAGATGCCCGAGCCACCTCAACTGGCTCCTCTTGACATGGAGAAGCAGCGGCTCTACTCTGAGTCCCTCCTGGATCAATATTATATGTCTTTTTAGAATTTCTTAAAAATACAGTCATATTCAAAGAGTGAGAATCTGCGTCCTGTTGAGGCCTGTGTGTCAGATTAAAAGCATCTTCAGAAAGTAACAACCTTTAAAAAAGGCGACTCAGGTACTGAGTAACTGATCAGATCATCTGATTTAATGTTTAACAATGATGTCATCAGACACAGAAATAAAAAGTTGTGCAAATTCTGGTGTTTTAAAGATTAAAGTGAAGCAATTAATGCAAATAAATAACATAATTACAGACTACCAAATTTAAGCAGAATAAACACTTTTCCAAATTAAATTTTTTTAATATAAATTTATGAATCTAATACTTACAGTAGTTAGTGTTAGAACAGAATAAAGTACTTCCAGTGACAATGTATGGTGTTTAATGACTCAATAGGCTCAGTAGATAGAAAATAACATGAGAACAACAAAGACTGTGTATGAACAAGAGGTCTCACTTTAACATAAACTGTAGGTCTGTGTCTGATGCATTTTGGATTAAAATATGTTTGTTCTTCATTTAGTTAAGTTATGTGACAGAGTATTAGGAACATTATAAATAGAACAACAAACAAAAAATATTGGCTATCGGCAAGTAAATTTTCAGCAAAAAAATTCACAGATTCTGACATTAATTTCACATGTTTGCAAGAAAAACTTTGGATATTCTCTGACATTATGAAGTCAATGTTAGAAAAAAACTCAAAAGTTTTCTAAGATTCAGACTTTTGAGAAGAAAAAATGCCTGATGTCTTTCAAGATTTAAGTGGTAAATTTAGGAGATGCGAATGTGGATATTTTCCATAGTGTAAGTGGTACCAGAGTCTTTTCCCGAGCCAGAACATCTCTCAGGTCCAGACTCAACATGAACCAGGATCCAGAATCACCTTGAGGAAAAAGCTGCATCAGCAGCCATGTTGCAGCTTCTTCCAGATGTGGATAAATCCTAGAGGACTTCTGTCACTTTGTGTTGCAAACATCTGACTTTATGATGTTAGAGAATGTCAGTTTTAATATTGTACACTTATCCCTTTAATCATCGAGTACTGATTTTATTTCTTGCAAATTTATGACTTTTTGACATCAGAAACATCCAAGTTTTTCTTGTAAATATGTAACAATAATCTCAGAATCTGTTAGTTTTTTGGGGGAAATGTACTCCTTGGTGGCCAGTTATATTATTCTATCTACTGGCCCTAGTCAGTTACTCCCAGTGGGTACTATGGGGTTCCATTAGTGCCAAATGCCCATAGGATCAAAAAAATGTACTCCAGTAATCGTAGTGATGTTTATGGTAGAGGAGTAGGGTTGACGGAAATAAATAAAACAATTCAGACTTTTTTTCTTTTTAAGTCAGTTTGAATTTGTGGTCCTCATCCTCTTCCACAAATACTTCATAACAATATTGCTCAAGTAAAAGTAAAAAGTACAATGTAGTAAAACTACTCCTAGAAGTATATTGTTTCCACAAAGTTACTCAACATAACTGTGTAAATGTAACTCTTTACTACTACCTCTGGTGAAGAGGAGTTCATATAAACTACGTCTCTAAAGTAAAATTATTAGGAATATAACTGCTTCATTTAAAGGGAAGAACTGTAGTGAAGCCAACTTCCTATCAGAGAAGCTTTGTGTTTAAAGGTTTTAATCTTTTTTTATAGCTTTATTTTATTTCTAATCAGAAAAACAAACAGAAACTAAAAGAGTCATGAAACCATAAAAGATTCAACCGGCTGTAGTCATAATTTCTGTTGATCAGGAGGAAAATGAGACTCTGTGAAAGATCTGAGCAGAAGTCCTCCTCTGTCCTCCCTCAGCCTCGCCTCCACAGCTGACGAAGAAGAAGATGATGAGCGCAGCCTTTTAGCTGCCGACGCTACGCGGAACTTAGCGAATAGCTAGCCTAGTAGCCTGTCCGCTGCTGGTATCTGTCGAGTTTTTTGTGATCTAACAGAGCCTCTGGGTGAAGCAGCCTCCAGCCAGGTGGTGTGAATGTCCCACAGAGCTTCCGTAGAGTTTATTATCAGCTTTATTTCGCTGTTTCTGCTGCTTTCTGACGGGGAAACCGGAGGACTGTTGAACTAGGCTAACAGCTAGCAGGCTAGCTTTCTAACCACTTTGTTCTGGATTCAGCTCGTTTTAAATCGGCTCATATCCCAGCTCCGTGAGTATACGTTTTATTTTTAAATCAGTGAATATTAACAGTTAAAGTAATGAGCTAAAGTTTGTTCAACTTAGCTTTTATTTAATAACGTTTATGAAAAGGCTAGCGTGCTAGCCTAGCTGAAAAGCTCTTGTTTGTCAACAAATGTTTATTAATAAATGATGATTTTGCTTCATAAACATAACTGTTCATGATTAACAAGAAACCCGCAGTTTTTCTTCAGTAAACCATAAATAACTGCAAATAATTCTCTAATTAATGTGAAATTATTCCTCTCGAAGTTCATTACGGGACTTATATGAAGTCTTGTTTTCTAAATACACTTCAGTTCAAAAATACTTTATTTATCCCAAAGATAAATTAGATATTGTCGTAAATCGTAGCATCCAAGTATCTTCAGAGTCGTTGTGAATGGTGATGCTGTGGGCAAGAAGGATCTTCAGTAGCAGTCAGTCATGCAGCGAATTCTTTGATACCTCTGGCTGAATACTGTTGCTGTATGACAATCTCATGCTAACTGCTCAACATCCAGACAGCAGAGACGATATTCCACAGCTACTTGTCCTGGATGACACCATCAGCTCGCTCTGCTAATCCACTTCTTTTGTTTTTGCTGCTCCTCCTCAAATCTGTGTCTAACTGTGCATTGAGAAAGACATTGGTGTCAGGCATATGATCCTTTCCCATTATTAAGAAGTACTTTTGTAGCTTAAGTATTTTCTGGATATATTTCTGGAGTTAAGGTAGATTTTTTTTTTTTTTTTTTTTTTTTTTTTTTTTTTTTTTTTTAAAGACTTTGTTGAGTTAGCAGCTCAATACGTTTAAGTTGTACCTTAATGTGAGGTTGTTCTTAAATTGGGTCATCGTTACCCACCAGATGTCCTGAAATGGTTTGAAGTTCTTCATTCAATTACAACTCAGCTCATTTATAAGGCGTATAACAAATATATCAAGACCCATCTACAATGCAAACAGATGCTGTTTATACACAGAAATCCAGTGTTTTAAAGATCAGTTGTATCTAGTGTCTCATGTTGCATAATGAGTTTCCTCTGTTCTGATCGGTTCATGTCATTTCCACAGCTCTGTGGGTCCAGGTGAAGCTCTTCTCCTGAATCTGGAGCCGTCAGTGATGTTCAGAGCTCGTCTTGCTCCATCGTCTGCCCCCAGCTGGTTCATCTAACCAACCATGTGTTGTTGAACCCAAACATATCCCCTCTTGGCAACAGAATGATCGGTGACGCTGACCCCACCCAGCTCACAGAGACAAGAACCCCCCAAAACAAAGTTCTCCCAATGATATGATAGTAGCTGCCTGGATCACTTTCTGTGCCTGCAGGAGCCTTGCCCAGGTTCTGCTCCTCCTCTCCTCTTCAACCCCCCTGCCTCCACCCTGGGAGACCCTCGCCGCTGCGCTCTCCAGCCTCGGCACCATGGGGAACAGCTGCGTGTGCAGAGAGGACAGCGACTTGGAGGACCACCATCACAGCTCATCGTCGAGAGCGACTCGAGCTCAAGCCAGGCGGGTGGACCACAGCATGACCGTCGGCGCCGACGCCGCAGACAGGAGCAGTCGGCCCAGAGACCCGGTCCGGCCGCCGCGCCGAGGCAGAGGGCCTCACGAGCCTCGACGGAAGAAGCAGAACGTGGACGGGCTGGTGCTGGACACGCTGGCGGTCATCAGGACTCTGGTGGACAAGTAAGTCTGGCGCGTCCTCAGAGCAGTCTGAGAAGGGAGGCAGGTCCGGTTGGCTCTGCTGTGAAGCATCCAGGCAGCACGATGATGACGTCACCACTGGTGTGCTTCATCGTGTAGAACTGTCCGTTTCTCATGTCTTTGCAGGGAACATTTCCCCAGAAATCACAAACAAATATCTCTGTACCCTAAATCTGCTGAATGTTGTTGTGGAAACCAGTTTCTGACTGAAAACTAATCATCACACGGAAGCTCATTGTATTCCTCGAAGAAAAAAATAGACGCCTTATCTCGTAATTACGAGATCTTGACTGAGATCCAGATCTTGTAATTATGACACATTTTGTCGTTATGATATTTTCTTGTAATTCTGACATGTTGACTTGTAGTTACGAGATATTGTGTCTATATTTACATTTTTTGGGTGGATGCTGTGCGCTTCTGTTTACTCGAGCAGGTCGGTTATTCATGCAGCATAAATCTTGTAAAATGATTTCAGAGTTATTCTCCAGACTGTCCTGAGTCCCAGTAGTCAGCTCTGAGGTTAACCCAGCTCGGCTGCTCTGCTCTCTGCATGTTGGGATGATTCAGCAGAATGACTCTGGCTGGTGTTGATAAGGAGGCAGGGTTCTTCCTTCCTCTCCCGTTTCCTTGAACTGCTGATGAACACGAGTCATCTAGCTCGACTCGTGTCTGCATCAGCTGCTCTGACCAGATGCTTCCTCGTGTCTGCAGGTTAACCCCTAGTTCTCTGGGATTCATGTGGACTCTGTTTCAGCTCCACCGTGACTGGACGCCTGAACCTCTAGAGACACTGGTAGACATTTAGAGGACGGCTCCTCTGCAGTCAGGCGGTTCTGTGGCACCTTATTTACCATCTTAGGTCTCTTGTGGTCATCTTTCAGTTGATTTCCTGTCTAAGATCCTCCCAGCATGTTAAATCCCAGCCCGCCCTGCAGTATCGGTGCATTCCCACTCTGTGTGGTCATGTGGTGTTTAACCAGTGGGACTGAGCTTGTTCTTCATGGCCTCACCTGTTGCTGAGTGACTGAGATGCTGAAGATGAGTAGTGAGGAAAATGTGGGTTAATCTCAGTCCATCTTGCTTGGGTAATTGGGGGGTCAGCAGTCATTGGGGGGAGAGGCGGGACAACCTGGACAGATCTTCAGTCCATCGCAGAGATGCACAGGACAGACAACCAAACACTCATACCTCAGGACGTTTTAGAGACCAGCTGACCTGACATGACAGATTATTACAGTCTGGACTGTGGGAGGAAGCAGGAGTACCCAGAGAGAACTCCCACATGCACATGGAGAACATCCAAACTCCACACAGAAACACCACAGGCTGGGATTTGAACCCAGGACCTTCATGCTGCAAGGCAGCAGTGCTAACAACTGCCCCCCACAATTCAACAGTAATGCTGTGATGTCCTGCAGCCCAAGCTGCAGTGTCTTCTAGACTCTTGTGTGATGATGCGTCGCAAAGAAAGACGTCCAGGCCTGGTTCAAGTCATAAGTGTGTTGCTGCAGTGAAGTAAACATGCATAAAGTCAAGTCAAGTTTATTTGTACAGCACATTTCACCAGCAAGGCAGTTCAAAGTGCTTTACGTCATGAAAACATCAATCAAGTGTACAGCAGAATCATCAAAGCATAAAAATCATTTTGCAAAATTATTCTGCAAATACACATGAAAATCATCAAAATCATCAACAAAAATATTGATCAATGATTCACTTACTTTAACTGATTTACACTCAAACTTCCACCCTTTGGAGAACTAAGCTCATCTCACCCGGATCTGTTTGCAGATTTATGGTCCAGACTGCTGATCAGAGGCAGCTCAAACCAGGTGGGATTTCAGCCTTGGATTTAAAGGAACTCAGTGTTTCGGCTGTTTTGCAGTTTTCTGGAAGTTTGTTCCAGATTAGAGGAGCATAAAAACTGAAAGCTGCTTCTCCATGTTTAGTTCTGGTTCTGGGGATGCAGAGCAGACCAGAACCAGAAGACCTGAGTGGTCTGGAAGGTTGATACAATGACAACAACAGGTCTTTAAGCCGCTCAGTGATTTATAAACTAGCAGAATGATTTTAAAGTCTCTTCTCTGAGCTCCAGGGAGCCAGAGGAAGGACTGTAGAACTGGGTGATGTGCTCTATCTTCCTGGTCTTGGTGGGAACGCCAGCAGCAGCGTTCTGGATCAGCTGCAGCTGTCTGGTTGACTCTTCAGGCAGACCTGTGAAGACACTGTTGCAGTAATCGATGCGACTGAAGATAAACGCACAGATCAGTTTCTCTAGGTCTTGCTGGGACATTAGTCCTTTAATCCTGGAAATGTTCTTCAGGCGATAGAAGGCTGACTTTGCTTTTATAAAGCTGCATGAAGGTGTTTAAAGCTGCACTATTTCTAACATTGTGACTGTGGAGGAAGTGTTCCAGTCAGACCTCTTCATGGGTGTTGGATTTATTCACCAAGGCAGCTGGTTATGGCTGCTGAGGTTGTAGTGCGTTAGCGTTATTATGCTATATATGATATGATCTGACATGTGACCCCAGACAGGGTTAGAAAGTTCTAGTTGAACTGTGACCTGATGATGTTCTGGTCTCATGACTCTCACAGCTTCTGTTAGTTTCACTAAACTCTGACAGTTCTTATATTTTTAATAACTCTTGACTACGGAAATGTAGTTTCCATGGGCTGCTCTTCAGACCTGCTCTATTGGAGTGAAGATCAACCAGTGGTTGAAGCTGTTCCTGCTTCATCTCCTTTTTATAGCCAGCAGCCTATAAAATTAATGAATGTTTTTATGAAAGGATAACTTGTTCACATAATTAAGCACACCTTTAGGCTGTGTTAGTTGTGCTAATATTGACCTTTGATGATGTGTTGGAGGTCCGTGTTGAACTCAGCTAGATGTTCCCCTTCAGCAGGTCTCTGCTGGCTAAATGAAGCAGAATCAGATCGGTGCAGCTGTCACTTTCTGCAGTTTGAGGAACTGAGAGAATGAAGCTGTTGGAGCCTTTCCAGTCAGTCGTAGTAGCGTTAGCAGCAGCATTATCAGCATTAGCAGTAGCGATAGCAGCAGTATTGGCAGCAGCATTAGCTGCAGCATGGGAGCATCAGCAGCAATGTTAGCAGCGTTAGCAGCAATAGCAGTGTTAGCAACAGCTATAATAGCATTAGCAGCAACATTGGCAGAAGCGTTATTAACAGCACCATTAGTGGCAGCAGTGTTAGCCTGATAGAGCAGAGCATCATGGGTCATCTTCAGCAACAGTGACTCGTGTCTTTCCTCTGCTTGGTTCAGTGGAAGCACAGATATGGATCTGTTCAAGGAGCTCAGGCTTATTACCCATAATGTCTTGTCAGGCTTTTACTTCAAAGGCCTGCAGTTGATGAAATACACAGATGATAATTGTATTATGTTCAGGTAAAGTCAGCAGGATGTTGGCATCATTCAACTGTATAATGTCTGTTGTTGTGTCTTTCAGTGACCAGGAGCCTCCTTATTCCATGATCACCCTGCATGAGATGGCAGAGACCGGTAAGAAGAGCCGCAACAAACAAGACTGCAGATTACAGCAACGCATTAACTTAGGTTATCAGGGTGTCCACGCATCCTGAGAAAGTCTTCAGTTTATGTCTAAAATTAAGTCCTTAAAAAGTCTTTAATTCATTAGTAATGTACGCTGGCCTTAAATACGTTAACCGCAGGTCCGAAATGTTGTTGTAGCAGGACTATTTAATCTCATACATTTATGTAGTTTTCTCTTGTATTTTTTTTTCTCACGGGACTTTTCTGCAGACATCTTCACTGCGTTCTGTGAGTCAAGCTGGTTGAGGCTACCTGTAACAAGCTAGCTAGCTTTTTTGCATCTGTTATGGTTAAGTGCAAATTTATCGCTGGTTGGCTGGCCGATGGTGCGGTCTGTGTTAAAAAGCTTGACACTACAGGGGTTCAGGCTGTAGAGTGTTAGAAGCACTAGGCTGCTGCAAGAGCCACAAACAGACCCCAGAAATGTCCCAGTTTTCATCCGCTGACGTGGCTGAAACTCGTGCTGCTGCTAGCACTGATCTAAGAGCAGCGTTTGGTGCGACACAAACTCTGAAGTCTGAGGTTTAGTGAATTTTAAACACGGTGGTCAAGCAGCAGTCTGACCTGGTGAACAATTTTATTTCAACAAAGTTGTTGCTATGGAGAGAAATACAGCTGAGGAGGAGGAGAGCATGAAACCAGAAGAGAATAGAGAGCCACAGATACAGCTATGATACAGGTCTTAAATTTCATTCATAATGGTCTTAAAAAGTCTGAAATGTGAGCTGGTGAAACCCTGATTATGATGCTTTGAAATATTCTCATCAGAGGTTTAAAAATATTAACTTATTTGGTCATCATGAATGTTTCTTCAGAAAGCAAACAGATAAAAAGCTGCTTTAAAGTTTCCCATCTTATCATGAGGATTCATTAGTTCCTCCAAGCAGAACCTCCCGTCTGGACTGAAAACCCAGGAGGAAGTTCTGCCACAGGAGCATCGAGTGCCTCACTGGCCAGTCTTACACTTGTCCAGGAGCTTCCTCGTTTTTAATTGTGGCGCCGTGTCGTTGTGAATGACCAGAACTTTCCCCGTTGTTTCATTTGTTCCCTGGTCTAGCATCTAATCTCAGAGCGAGAGGCGTGGAACATGCAGCAGCTTCATAGCCTTGTTTTCCTCTCATAACTCCTGGAAGCTACCTGCAGCTGTTATTCAGTTCAGGACACCTCCCTTTGAAGACACACATGATTTTCATGCTCAGCAGCAGCTCTGTTACTGTCTCTGAGCAGAAAAGGGACACACCCTTCCTGTTGTTTTGAATCTGATTTTAATGTCATTGATTTCCAACGGTCTCTAAATGCAAATTAATTTGGTTGTTAAATAATTTTTCCTTCAATTTTAATCTCTCCATGTTGTGTGGTTGGAGCCGGTTCGGTCCAGTTTAGGCTCCTCTGCAGTCCTGTGTTGCTCCACAGCAGCTGAAACTTGCAGCACTTATTTCTTACCTTGGCAGGTTGATGCATCGTTGCATTATTCATAAGCAGGTTGAATTGCAAACGAGATTGGAAGCAATTTGACTTGATGAAGAGGAAATGCATGTTCTCGTGATCGATTATGTTGCTCATTATAATCAAGGATGAAGACAAATTGCTCATGAAAATTAATGGGAAAACTAAAGCAAGGCATGAGAAATTAGAAAATATTAAAGTGCTTTTTAAAAGCTGCTTTTAATAGCTGGAACCTTTTATTGTTAAAATCAAATATTTGTGAGGATTTTGACCAGCTGTGTTCATTGAAAAGAGTTTTTAAATAAAAAAAAATAATAATAATAATAAAAAAAAAGTGCTTAAAACTGTTAGTTATTCAGCGACTGGTGCAGTCAGGCAGAGTTTATTCCCTTCATGCCACTTTTATGTTTATGATTTCACGGTTGAATCCTGACTCTGTTTTCTCCCAGACGACGGTTGGCTGGAGGTGGTCCAGTCTCTGATACGAGTGATCCCATTGGACGATCCGCTCGGTCCTGCAGTCATCACCCTTCTCCTGGATGAGTGTCCTCTTCCAACCAAGGTCTGGTGACCATTAATCCAGAATAAAATCTGTAATAATCTCCATCCTCAGGCTGTTTTAAACAATAATCAGAAAGCTGTCGAGTTCCTGCTTCATTTATTTTTAAATGACGTGAGCTCTCTGTCTAGATAGTGAATCTGTTTTTATTTGCGGTCATTTCTGCTGAAATGTCTGAGTCCTGGTGATCTTTGTAGCGTCTCACAGAGCCGTTAAATGTGGAGTAACGGGTGAGTTTTCCTTCCAGGATGCTCTTCAGAAGCTGTCGGACATGCTGAATCTGAGCGCTACGGTGGCCCAGCAGGACGCTCTGAACCCGGCCAAACACAGAAACACCACAGCCGTCCTGGGCTGCCTGGCAGAGAAGCTAGCAGGTACCGTCTGCAGCCAGATGGTTTTTAGTAGAGCTGCAACCTTGTGATCGAGGAGAACTTCCTTATGAATTCAGGGAAAAGTTGCTGAACACTGACTTTAATGTTGATCTTATATGGTATTGATTATTATTCCAGTTACACAACTCTTCTTCTCCTTTCTTCTTTCTTCCTCCTCCTACTCTTCAGGACCAGCCAGTATTGGATTGCTGAGTCCTGGAACCCTGGAGTACCTTCTAGAGAGCCTGGTGAGCACTTTCTGTTGATGGGAATGATGTCAGGTGTGCTGTTGTCTGATTGGAGGAGATTCTGTCTCTGTGAGCTCTTCCATCGTTAAACCTGCATGCATGCTGGGTAACCAGTTAGGATGTGGCTCCTTCTTCTGATGATGTGTAACGGTGAAAATCTGGGGAGGCTGTTGAATCTTTGTCTCATTTATTGGAGGCTGATTCTGTCTGTTTGTGTCTCCACGCAGAGCTCTGACTCCCACCCGACTGTCATGTTGTTTGCTCTCATCGCCCTGGAGAAGTTCTCTCAGACCAGTAGGTTCACGCCTGAACATCAGACTCTGTTAGTCATTAACGTGTGTGAAGGATCCAGCAGAGAAGCACTTCATGCAGGTGCTTCTTATCTTTATAGCTCATCTGCTCAGTCAGTCGTCTTGTTTTGCTCTGGCCTCAGCCTAGAAAGAGCTACGGTGATGCTCTGCTGCAGGTTTTCATCCCGTTAATTGATCATTCAGCTCATCCAGACTCCTGGTGCAGTACTTCACCTATAATCCATGGATGGTTAGAAATGTAGGAAATAATTCATCAACCTCACCAACCAGCAGTGATGTTCCTCCTAATCTTCCTCCTTTTCTTGATGGTGAGAAGAGATTTTGACCAAACCAGAGTTTCTGCAGCTCAGCTTCATTTTGCTACTCCATGATGGAGGAACCTGCAGCGCGTCATCATCTGGAGACATGCAGCTACAGTCTTCCTGCAGCGTGTGCTTTAGTTCTAGGCGAGCATAAGCATGTTGATTCTGTTTTGATCAGAACATATTTGGGCAAAGTTGTGCTCCTTCCTCAGAAATATGATGCTGTGTTTAGCTCTGCAGCTCTAAGAGATCCGTCTCTGGATACCTGAGCAGGGCAGGTCACATGACCCAGGTAGCTGGAGCAGCTTCTCACTTCCTGTACATCAAAGTAAGCCATGTAGAACAGCTGCAAGGTTCAGCAGAACCAGCAGCAGCTACAGGAGGGGAGGAAGCTGTGATGGAGACGCTGAGGCCACATCTGCAACCAGACTCGGTGCTCTGACTGCTCACCAGAACTTGGCCTGAAGGCTGCTCCATGTAAAGAAGCCGCGGATGGCAGCACGTCTGTCTGCTTGATGTGGAAAACCAGAATCCACACTAGAAGTGGAGGGCAGCTGCATCAGCAGACCTGATCAGTTCCTGGTCGCTTCCTGTTATTTAATGTTCTCTCACAAAACAAGCAAACAAAATAAGAAAAAACTTTTTTTTTTTTTTTTTTTGTGGATGGTAATGAAGAAACCCCAACTCCTCATTAATCTCACTGTCCAACATAGCGTTTATCATCACACGGCATCATTTTCCACAGATGGGCAGAATGGTTTGAACCGCCCGGTGTTTAACATCTCTTTGACTGAACTAATCAGTTCTTTTAAACATGTGGTCGTTTTATTCATTCTTACTCATTTATTTGTTTTATGGTGAAAAAAAAATTAGCTGGATGATGAAGGTTTTGAAACAATTGTTTCATTTTCACTGCTCACGCCGGAGTCTTCCTGCTTTCAGGTGAGAACAAGCTGACTGTATCCGAGTCTTCTATCAGCGATCGACTCGCTGTCCTGGAGTCGTGGGCAGACCATCCAGACTACCTGAAGAGGCAGGTCGGCTTCTGCTCGCAGTGGAGTCTTGACAACCTGTGTGAGTAAAACTCTTTTACTCTATTGCAGTCCAGACTCGGAGCGGGAAGTACTGCGCTACCAGAGTGATGGTATTTCTTATTTCTTCTGTCCAGTCCTAAAGGAGGGTCGTCAGTTCACTTATGAGAAAGTCAACCTCACCAACATCAACGCCATGCTGAACAGCAATGACGTCAGCGAGTACCTCAAGATTTCCCCGACTGGATTAGAGGTCAGTCTGTGTTCAGGGAGACGGGATTGGTGGAAGCTGACCTCTCACTGAGCTCTAGCATGGGGTTAAGATCTAAATCAGCTGAGGACATAAAGGACAGTTCTTTTCATCACCACAGACAAACTGAGGTCAAGGCCACTGAAATATTAGAACCAAGCAGTACTTTGCGTCTGCAGTATTGCGCACACACTGATATCGCAATGACAACTGTGATTATAAATTGTGCAGCAGGAATGTCCACAGAGTTCAGCTGCAACATCTTTGATTTAATTTGAAGGTTTTTCTTCTAGTTCACCTCTCTTTGGGGATCTCTTGCTGTTCTGCAGGCGCGATGCGACGCCTCGTCGTTTGAGAGCGTGCGTTGTACGTTCTGTGTGGATTCAGGTATTTGGTACTATGAGGTGACGGTCATCACATCAGGGGTGATGCAGATTGGATGGGCCACCAAAGACAGCAAGTTCCTGAACCATGTACATAAACTGGTTTTAAATGTCTTCCTTTCCAACTTCTGTCTGTATTCCTCTCCTATTAACATGCATTTATCTAAGTTTTTATCTTTCTCCACAGGAGGGTTATGGGATTGGAGATGATGAATATTCATGTGCATATGATGGCTGCAGGCAGCTCATCTGGTACAATGCTCGCAGTAAACCTCATTCTCATCCCTGCTGGAAGGAAGGTATGCACTCAAATTTCTCTTTTTCTAAACTATCTGATTAACATGAAAAGTTTTAAAACACTTGTTTCAGAAATTATTCTGAGAGTAGACTAGACTGTTAGAGTTGTTGTCTCTGTGGAGTGTTCTGGATTGGATCTCAGCCTTCAGCCACTGACTTGTTTGCTAAGTGAAACCATTACAACATATTCTGACCTGCGTGTGCCATGTGTCCTGTGTAGGAGATGCCATCGGCTTCTTGTTGGATCTGAACAAAAAGCAGATGATCTTTTATCTTAACGGACATCAGCTGCCGCCAGAGAAACAAGTCTTCTCCTCAGCCACGTAAGTTTCAACACCACTTGTCTTTCTCTCATATTGCACAGTATGTCACGCAATGAGGAAGCAACTCAATGAACAAGAACATCAACTTGAGCAGGGCTGGAGATTAAACTGCTGCCTTCTACTGTGTTTATCTGAGATTCTGAGGAAATTAAACATGGAGCAGATTCTTTAAACTCTTTTACAGCATTGTCTGATAAAGATCTTCTATAATGATATTTTCTCTCAGGGATGGAATAATCAGTTAAGATGAACTCAAAGGTTATTAAAAATGGTCAGCCAGCACAGGGTTTTGGGGAAGTCCTGTTATTTCTTCACACTCAATGCCACATGTCAGCACAAGGTCTAAAGTACGAAGACACGAGTGGGCAGGACTGTGGATTCTTTGAGTAAAGCCAATTGAGTCTAAGATGACATTAAAGGCTACATTTAGGCTATCACCCTCAGTGTCAACATGAATGTTAAAATCCCCCACTATAATGATCTTATCAGTATTTAACACTAAATCAGATTTTTTTTAAAAAATCAGAGAAATGGTCTAAAAATTGAGAGTAAGGGCCTGGTGGAGGGTACAAAACAACAAACAAAAGGGTTTTTACTGCTTTGCTACTAGGATGAGGAAAACTAAGGGTTAGATGTTCAAAAGAACTGTAGCTATTAACAGGCGAAGGATTAATTAATGAATAAATCTGCATGAAAAGTAGCTGCTGCTCCTCCACCTCGCCCTGTACTTCGAGAAATGTGAAAATTTAAATAATTAGAAGGGGTCGACTCATTTATACTAACATAATCCTCTTACTGGAGCCAGGTTTCTGTGAGACAGAACAAATCAAGTCATTAAGTAGTAAAGTCTTTGAAGGGAGAGATGTGATGTTCAGTAAACCACTTTTAATAGTTTTATTTTTCTCTTCAGTCAGTCGTTTTATCTTCATGATTTGCTGCTTTTAGGTTAATTATTAATCTGTTTAATTTAGCCCGAGGGTAAACTCTGTCGTGATGGAGGGGGGGTAACAGTCCACCTTTCATTTCTGCCTATCAGCCAAACTGGGCAGGAGCGTTCAGGGGGGCAGAATCACAACCTTAACTGGGATTAGACCATTTACTAATGGTGCCATTAACTAGGTGTGCTTGTCATGGGTCACAGCTTTACCTCCTGCTTCCTTCCTTTTTCTGGATCCATCCAAACCTTCTGACTTCCCTGGGTTTCCCTCCAGGTCTGGTTTCTTCGCTGCAGCCAGCTTCATGTCCTACCAGCAGTGCGAGTTCAACTTTGGGGCCAAGCCTTTTCGTCATCCACCCTCCGTAAAGTTCAGCACCTTCAACGACTTTGCCTCCCTGAAACCCAGTGAAAAGATCATCCTGCCAAGGTAGGACATAAGTGCTGGTTGTTGTTGTGACCTTTGACCCCACCATCCTCTGGCTGCTGCAGTTTGAACACCGTGTGTAGCTATAAGAAGGCGTGGCTCCATCGTTCTTTATTCTCTGGTTAATTCCTTATTTTCAGTAGACCTGGGGTTTCCTTCAGATGATTGTTTTAAATGGATCCACAGAATCAGTCGCCTTCAGGAGCACACACAGCATCAGCCCCCTTAAAACACCAGAATCAGGAGAACTATTGAGAAGGGGTGTCAGCTTGTTTCACTCATCAGTCTGCAGACTAACACATTTTCACTTGTTCTACTGGAGCTTCAGGTGCATCAAGGCTTGAAATCTGGATCATCTCGGGACTTCAGCTTCTAGTTGCCTCTCAGCTGCAGAGACGTCGGCTGCAGCCGTTCTGGGTCGAACCTGCTTGGAGGTTCAGATACTCCAGCTTCCTCTCACCGTTCACCATTCATGTCAGCTTTACTGGTGACCATTTAATGCCACGAGGTGGGAACGTGTCGCTGCATGGTTGTGTCTCATCTGGTCTTAAAGGGGCAGTACCTGTTTTCCAGCCACGTAGAATCATTTTATAGCTCAATCCAGTAACTATGCTCCCTTCAGTTGGTACAGAAATGCTGTTTATATCAAATATGTCTTAAAAGAAATTTGACTTCATAATTTAATGCCTTTAAAACTGGGCCTCTGTCTCTTTAAAAACTTCTGCTCTTTCTGAAGCTCCGCCTTCAGGAAGTCATCACAACAGCGCTCCTCTATTAATCCTTTAACAACGTTTTTATCAGTGTTGCACTGAGAAGTAGCTCATATAATGAGCTCAGGTATTTGCTAATTGCTGCCACTAGTCTGAAGGAGCTGAGTGGGGAAGTCATGGGGGAGGGGGGCTCTGTGAGGTGGAAGCTTAGAAACTGCAGCTCTGAGGAGGAGCTGCACCTTGAAGGCGGCGCTAGGTCCATCCAGGCGTTTTGCACAGTTGAATGGTTGCCATGGAGATTAAAGGATTTCTGAAACATGCATGAAAGAATGAAGGCAACGCTCCAGGTATGTTTTTGATGAGGGAATAAGATTAGAACACGACGGAAAGCTCAAAAGTCGATTTTACATGATACTGCCCCTTTAAACACTTTTCACCAGTTGATATCTGGGAATAGTTCCAGCAACTCCTCAACCTTGACCAGGGTCTGAGAGACGTGGACTCCATCCACGGGGTTTTAAGTCCATATCACACCTTCCACGGAGGGAAACATGGTGGTGGCAGCATCATGCTGTGGGAAGATGGATGGAGCTAAATCAGGACAATCCTGGAGGAGACCTGAGACTGGGGTGGAGGTCCACCTTCCAGCAGGACGACCAGCCTGAACATCCAGCCAGAGAGATTATGGAATGGTTTAGATCAGAGCTGATTCATGGGTTAGAATGGCCTATTCAAAGTCCAGACCTGAATTCAATTCTGTGGGAAGTCTTGAAAACTGATGTTCTCCATCCAACCTGTCTGAGCTAGAGATGTTTCAGCCTCTAGATGTTCAGAGCAGGTGGAGACAAACCTGCAGCCTGCGGTGGTTCTATAACGTACTGGCTCAGGGGTGGAATATAAATGCACGCCACACTTTTCAGATTTCTGTTAGTAAAAAATGTTAAACTGAGAATCATTTTCATTCCAGGTCAGATGGAGACTCTACTTTCTGTTTTTCCACCAAATAAAATCACAGTGAAATCAGTTCAGGTTTATAGTTGTAGTGTGACTAAATGTGCACAGAGGGGTGCAAATACTTTAGCAAGGCTCGTTAATGTCAGTGTGCTCAGCTAGCATCATTAAGCTAGCTTTGGTAGAGCCTGTTGACAGATGTTGCTGTGCTGAACGCTGATCAGATCCTGTTGAAGCATCGATCCTCAGGTTGCTCAGGCCTGAGGCCGTCATAAACACCTGCATCAGTCTGCTGAAAATACACCACGAAACGGAAAGAAAACCATCCAAAACAGATGCAACACAATTTGAACTCATTTACCCGTATAACCGTCAAATATTTTCTTTCTCATCAGTTTTTTTTTTTTTTTTTTTTTTTTTTTTTTTGAAAACCCATAATGAGCTTCATGCTCGTAAGTCCATGCTTTCATCATTCCATATTTTAATTCCAACAACAGCAAAAGACTTTTTTTTTTTTTTTTTTTTTTTTTTTTTTTTTTTAAAGCTTGCTGTTCTGTAAATTTACAAACTTGTCACAATTCATATTTGGATTCATATAAAGTAAAAAATATATATATATATCTGCACCCCAACTGGCAGTGAAATTAATTTTGCTCTAAACATTATTTGCATTATTTTCTAATAAATCAAATCATGAAATTTCATGACAGCAGATTTGGTAAATGGGGGATTTGTGTGTTCATACTAACCAGCCTTATTAATAACCTGTGTGGCTAGTTTTTGTATCAGAACTATATCATTTGTTTAATGTGTGGATCCTCATACTTCCACAGTGAACAGTGGATTATATGTAAAGCCTTGTAATTTAATAGTTTTCTAGACCTATACAGAATTGTTATTGTTGTTTTTGCAATCTTTTCTTTTATGTACTTAATATGTCGTTTTCAAGTTAATTTATGGTCAATAACAATCCTTAAAAATGTTATTTCTGTCACTCCTTCAATTTCAGCGTTGCATATTTTTAATATGCCCCAATAAACGACATTGATCTTTGTTTGTGTGGGAAACGTGTGTGTTCCTCCCCCAGACACCGGCGTCTGGCCTTACTGAAGCAGGTCAGCATCCGAGACAACTGCTGCACGCTGTGTTGCGACGTCATGGCGGACACGGAGCTGCGGCCTTGTGGACATGGGTGAGTCTGCAGACCTGAGATCATCTGTGGCTGCAGCAGGTCCTGCTGGATCCCTCTGATCTCATCCCATGATGCTCTTCTTCTTCTCTTCTCAGCGGGATGTGTATGGAGTGTGCCTTACAGCTAGAGACGTGTCCCCTGTGTCGCCAAGAGATCCAGACACGAGTCAGACTCATTGCACACGTCTCCTGACCAACTTCATGCTCTTCCTCCTGCAAGGAGAAACTCTCCTCCTCCTCCTCCTCCTCTCTGCTGTCACCATACAGGGCTGTGACGAAGACGCCGCCGTGCTTCACTTGATGACAGGACTGTGAGCGTTGGTCACTGGAGGCAGCGGTGGAGGCGACGATAGGAGACATGGACGTCAGACCACAGCTGGGTTCCACGGAGCTTTTCCTTATTTTCCTGGATCTCCTCCTGGTTCTGATCCAGACAGTGAGTGACCGGATCAGAGAACCGGTTCCTTAAAGAACCAACAGAAGACATCTGTGGATTCTAGCTGCTGCTCCATGTCAGCTTCTTCTATTTAATCCCGTCAGCTTGTTGCACGTGTCTGGAGGGCTGGAAACAAGGCAGCCTGTAGTACAGTATTAAATCTGAGGTACAAATACATTGATTTCATCAATATGCTAATTATTGTACTCTAAAGGTAGCATTTCATTATTTTTCCAACTCCTGGATGACTTCTGTCTTTATTAACGGTCCAAAAACTCTGTTTGGCTTAATATTAGATTCTGCCTCTGATGAATTATAATTTACAAATTCAGTTTGATAAATTGAACTAATTCCTGTCCCACAGCCAGGAAAGGAAACCACTGCGAACTCCTGATTCTTCTCGTCTTTTATCGTCTCGACTCAGACGTTGAACACGTTCGGACCCGTTCAAAGCGAACAGTTCAGCTTCTGCTGAAGTGAATCTGTAGGCTGAGCCCCTCAGCTCTCTGTCCTAGCTCCTGTTTGCGGTGGGGAACGGGTTTGTGCGTTAGGATGGCAGTTTGCAGTAAAGCCTATCACCAGGAACCTTTTCTACTGTTAATGTTGTCTTAGAAATTCAGCTGCAAGCTGCTTGAATTGTTTTCCATGACTTCCTGAAGTGTCATCAGAGATCTGGTGGGGGAAAGATTTAACTCAAGCAGCTCATAAGAAACCTGCTCAATTATGCACGACCATGTTTTGTTGCCTTCATAAAGTCACAATCTTTTCTCCAAGCTGAGGGACATGTTTTCCCTCCAGGTCCTCCTGGTGTCCATCTTCTCTGGGTTCACTTTTAGAAACGGGTTAATAAATTATTGGACAACAGAATGTCTTTCAGGAAAAGAGTTGTTTGTGCAACAAAAAAACAAAACAAAACTCAATAGCATTTCAAATCATAATACTGAATCATTTAAATTATGGTCAAACAAAATCCTGCAGAGTTGATTAAACCCCTGGAGGAAGAAGTCATGACGAAGAGTCAGCACCTTAAGGTGGAGGTGAGAGAAGAAGAAGAAGAAGAATCTGTCTCTGGTTGGAAACTAAGTTCAGGATTGTAAAAATTAATTTGTATTTAAAACGTTTATAAAGGAATTATGATCCGGGTTTCCCAAAGATGTGATTTATTAAGAAATTGTTGTTTCTTGATTTGTGACATTTGTAATAAATGTATGTTAATGTGTATGTCCGTGTCTAATTGGCTTCCCAGGGTCACAGGCAGGGCGGGGCGTTTATCATTATTATAGGTTTTTGGATTTATTGTGACATAAAATCTGACTAATGATGTCTGAAAACTCACACCGACTGTTGGCACGACGTTGCTTCCATGACAGCATCAATAAAGCTCCAAAATATGATTGATGCAGTTCCTGTCTGCAGGGTACCGGCTGTCCTGGAGATGCCTGTTTGAAAATGTCCTGGTTTCTCAGCTCAGTTCTGATGTTTCTGGGCTGCATCCAGTAGAGACCTGAAGAAGAAAGTTCTGGTCCGTATCACCCATCCCTCCTTGCAGCTCAGAAAATATGAACCAGAACGTCCCAGAAATTATTTCACTAATGCACTTCAGAAACTCCAACTCAGTTTATATGAATTTATCCCACTCAGTAGCTCTGCTGGTTCTGACTGCCAAACCAGTGAAAACCCAGAACTCAGTGAATTATAGAACATCAGGTTAATAAACAGGATTTTAGGGCAGAAATCTGGACCTACAGAATCTGGAGGTTCTGTTCTGCTCTCAGTTCTGGGTCTGGGCTCCTTTCCTGCATGGAGGAGACCAGCCAGAGGTTCTGGAGGCCCAGGCTGACCTTCAGCTGGTCTTCATCGCTGGTTCTGGTGTCCCATAGAGCTCTGGTGTTACCATGGAGATTAGAGCAGGTATCGGTACCGCTGGCAGAGTGGGTCGGGACCAAGTCCTGTTGGAATCAGAGACGTTCAGCATCTCCACGAAGCTGGTCAGCAGAAGGAAGCAGGAAGAGCTCTAGAGGTTCTGGTAGTACCCGGCGGACCAGGACCAGGAGACGACCTGGTAGAACCCGGCGGACCAGAACTCTGGACCTCCAGCAGTCTGGATCTGCTCCTCTCTAGACTCTGGGACGTTGCTCTCCAGATGAAAATATGGAGTGTAACTTTGGACCTCTGAGCAAAGAACCGGGTCTGGTTCAGCCCAGATGAGATGGTTCTGGGTTTTTCATAATATATTAATAAATACCATTTGTTTAACAAGACTGCTGATTGAAAGTCTTTCCCCGCCCTATCTCTAAATGGGAACCAAACGTCGAGTAAATCTTTTTCTACCGGACGGTATTTAGAGACGCACATACTATATAACAGCCGTTTCCTTGGCAACAAGATTTCTTCGTCTGTTGATCACCAAACGACTACCAGAAACAGATTAATTTAAGAAGTAAGTGAACTGAAGTCTTTATGAGCTCAAATGATTCATTTTAACTGATTCATTAATCAGAACCGGAACATTAGCGCCATGTTTAGATTGAACTATATCGGTTTAATCGTGTCTTTTAATGTGAATCAGTTGTGTTCATCAATAACTGAACTGTTCTCTCTGTTTCTGTCCAGCTGTTTGAGACTGAACCGGTTCATATGGAGGAGGAACTGTTCGCTATGTCATGGTGGGTCTGGTGTCTGCTGCCTTTTCCCGAACAGAATCAGCGCATCAGTGTCCAGCCTGGGTTCGGGCTGGACACAGAACCAATTGCTTTGTTCGTTTCGGTCCAAACGGTTCTGACTCATTCTGAGCATCAGTGAGGCGTTAAAGCTGATTCCTACCTGTTCATTTGATGTTTCATCATCTGTCCATCTGTCTGTTCATGCATCGTTCCATCCATCCATCCTTCTATACATCCACCCATCCATCCATCCATCCTTCCATCCATCCTTCTATACATCCACCCATCCACTCATCCATCCATCCGTCCATCCATCCTTCTATACATCCACTCATCCATCCATCCGTCCATCCATCCTTCCATCCATCCTTCTATACATCCATCCACCCATCCATCCACCCATCCACTCATCCATCCATCCTTCCATCCATCCTTCTATACATCCATCCACCCATCCATCCATCCATCCACTCATCCATCCATCCGTCCATCCATCCTTCTATACATCCACCCATCCACTCATCCATCCATCCGTCCATCCATCCTTCCATCCATCCTTCTATACATCCATCCACCCATCCATCCATCCATCCATCCATCCTTCTATACATCCACCCATCCACTCATCCATCCATCCTTCTATACATCCATCCACTCATCCATCCATCCTTCTATACATCCATCCACCCATCCATCCACTCATCCATCCTTCCATCCATCCTTCTATACATCCATCCATCCACTCATCCATCCACTCATCCATCCATCCGTCCATCCATCCTTCCATCCATCCTTCTATACATCCATCCACCCATCCATCCACCCATCCATCCGTCCATCCATCCTTCCATCCATCCTTCTATACATCCATCCACCCATCCATCCATCTGTCCATCCATCCTTCTATACATCCATCCACCCATCCATCCACCCATCCACTCATCCATCCATCCTTCCATCCATCCTTCTATACATCCATCCACCCATCCATCCATCCTTCTATACATCCATCCACTCATCCATCCTTCCATCCATCCTTCTATACATCCATCCACCCATCCACTCATCCATCCACCCATCCATCCTTCCATCCATCCTTCTATACATCCGTCCATCCATCCATCCATCCATCCAGTGTTTATGCCCATAGATTATTCAGTATTAGATTCGGGCCACCAGAACAGGACCGGGTCCATAATTAGGGGCCTCTTGACACCAGAACCCTTATCTTCTGTAATTGCATCACTTCCTGTCTAAGAAGCCAACCCAGTGTTTCTCCTCCTTCCAGCTCTTCAGCTGCAGAAGCAGCCTTCGATGCTGTGATCGGCTGCATCCTGGAGATCATCATGGGTAAAGATGATGATTCAGTTTTTGTTCTTATGATGATGATGGCCTCATGGACTGGTTTCCTTCAGCTCTGGAGGAGGAGAAACATCTGATGAACATCTGATCTTTGTTCTAGAGGAGGACTTCCAGCACCTTCAGCAGAGCTTCATGGATAAGCACTACCTGGAGTTTGATGAGTCGGATGAGAACAAGCTCAGCTACACCTCCATCTTCAACGAATACGTGAGTGGAAGACATCTCCACCTTGAACCTCCAGCTGCAGCGTCATTCATCTCAGGCTGCTGGTTGCTCTGCAGGTGGACCTGTTGGAGAAGCCCCTGGAGGAGTACCTGATGAAGAGGATCCCTGGATTCAACATGAACACCTTCACAGAGCTGCTGATGTGAGCTGGAGCTTCAGATCAGAACTACGGAAGCTCAGAGCTGCCAATCCAGCAAAGCAAACATGCAGCAGTGTTGGCTTATAAAAGGCTGATTGAGCTCATGTTTTCATATATATTCATGTTCTCACAACGTTTGTGTCTAAAAAGATCAGAAACAGCACATTCTGTCTAGAGCGTTATTTTAGGTGTATTGTGGTGATATGTCATTTAAACATGAGAAAGATGCAGCGAAAGAACAATATTTCATGTCTAACTGGTTCTAGCGGCTCTGAGCGCAGAAACGCGGGTTCTGTTTGTGTTGTTCTGAAGTTGACCACTAGGTGGCAGACTCAGCGTGATTAGACTGAGAGGGTTTCTCCTTTTATCTGCAGGCAGCACAAAGAAGAAGTCCCAGATGAGATCTTTGATATGTTGCTGACCTTTACAGACTTCATGGCCTTCAAGGAGATGTTTGTAGAATACCGAGCTGTGAGTAGAAACCAGGAGAAGAGATGATTCAAGCCGTCTCATTGGTGGCCTCTGAGCTGCTTGATGTTCCAGATGTTCCAGGTGGAGAAACATCTCTGATCTCACGCTATGCTTTCACGTGTTTTCAGGCTAAAGAGGGCCGAGGTGTGGACCTGAGCCAGGGTCTGGTGGTGACCTCCTTAAACCTGGCAGGTCCTGCTGGACCCCAGTGACACTCCAGAACCGCCTCGGCCTTCATGTTGAAGCTGAAAGGACCACAGACCTTCTGGAAACATCTCCTGGGTCTGCAGAAAGGAATCATCTCATTTAATATAACGTTTTCTAAGATGAGTCTGTGAGAAAGTCACGATCTTCCCTTGATTACCATATCCTCACTCACTGGACGGATGGACGGATGGATGGATGGATGGACGGATGGATGGAGTTTGATCTAAGCTCTTGTCTCTAATAGATGTTCAAGCTGATTTAAATTATTTTCTCTGCCTGCACTGAAAGTCATAATAGTGATTTTAATCTGTAGTGAAAATGTGTTAAAAATGGTTAATTTTTAAATAAAATTGACTGAAAGCTTTTAGTCAGACCTTAAAGTCCTTTATTGTAAATATATGTTCCATAAAATAAACTTTTAAAAAAATCTCATTACATTAGAAGAGAAGTTCAGCATGAAACCACATAAATGCTGCAGAGCAGGAAACATGGATGGATCGCCGTCGGATGCAGTTCATACAGTGACTCGGTCTGTAGAGCTAGCATGGAGGCTGAATATACATTCTGTAATTCCTTGTAAACATAAACATTTTTCTTTAAAATGATAGAAAACAAGCCAGAAACACTTTGATCTACACAGAAATAATAAACATCTATGGTAATTAAGCTGATTTCAGAAATGTTTATTATTAAGCTGCCCACTGACTTTCCTTCCTCTAACTGCTTTTATTCGCAGTTTTTTTATTTCATTTCAAACTCGTCAATAATTCACTTCCTCAGCGATGGTCACCGACCATCACCCATGCATCAGTCTGAAGGTTCAATGGATTCACAACAAATCAATCGTTGGTTTGCCAAACCTAAGGTTGTCCTTCCACAGAGTTTCACTCAGGGTTCTTGAACAGTGTGGCTGAAATTTACTGAAATCATCTTCTAGGTGGATAATTATTAAAACACAATCTAGTTTTTGAGTTTCCAGATTTTATTTCCCAGAAATTTCTGCATTTCTGGGAAATAAAATATTGATGTTGATTAAATGTTGATTAATATTTAAACGTCTTAGATCCTGTAGGATCTAAAAAAAAGGAGGATTTCACTGCTTTTAATTCCTCTGGAGCTTTTCAGGATCCAGACTGAAATGGAGCTGTTGTTAAAGTGGTTCTGGGTGGGATGTCAGGGAAAACCCGGCCCAGATGTTCGACCAGAACCGAACCGAGCCGAGCCGGTCCAACCTTTACTCCTCTGCTGAGCACCATTTTGTTTCAGGTCTGAGAAATGTTTCTTCAGCGGGAAGTGAGAGGAAACCCTGAATCTAAATGTTGGGATGTTGGACCAAGCAGGTGGTTCGGTTCTGACCGTTCAGGTGGAGACATGGTCCACCTTCAGCTCTGATGAATTTGGAGAATTAATCTGAACGACTGCTCAGCCTGGGATGATGATTACTGGACCCTGTGAGTTCATGCCGTTAAAGCCCGGTTCTGATGGGCCGGGACGAGCTCCAAGCCCGGTCCAGGAGCAGCTCCTTGGGGTTCTAGGTGGGCACGGTGCTGGTGGCTGCGTTCCCTCCGTCGGCCCTCCAGTCCAGGTAAGACAGGTAAGCCCCGGCGCCGTACAGCAGCGTCAGCGCCGCTCCGAAGAACTGCAGGGACACATCAGGAGGAGGTGAAACATCTGCAGATGATCACGTTCATCCTGGAGGAAAAGATCCAGAACGGTTATCTTCAACAGGAGGAGGCTGATCTTCTCGCTGCACGGTGAAGGAACCCCCGGATGGGCCCCTGCACCTGCAGAACCAACCACCTGATGCTGGTCTCACTCCCATCTGTGGAGGAAGGATGATCCAGCTCTATCAGGCCGCCATGCTGTATGACCTCTGACCTCAACCTGTTGGCTGTGATGCTGTCACTCGTACATCTGACCATCATCTGAGAAGAAGAGCTGGTTTGAAGGCAGAATTCAATGAAATCTTGTTAATGATTCTCCCTGTGGATCATTTTTCTGCCTCAGATCCATCGTTTCCTGTCTGCAAAGGTTCAAAGATGAACATTTTTACACTTTAATCTAAAACTAATTAGTTGTTGTTCCAGGAAGAACTGGTAAGCTGTGTGTCAGAGACACAGTAACGAGCTGATAAGATGATCTAAAGGAGGTCAGAGCTGTGGGAGTGAGAGGAATCATGTGATGCAGCGGCTGTAAAACTCACATGATGTGTAGTTTTCCATCTCAGACTTTAAATACTGAGATGATCCAGAAATCTTCTGGATCAAGTCCAGAGAGACCTCTGATTGGCTGAGATGATCTCTGCTCATAAGATGCTTTGCATTGGGACTAAATTCCAGTTTCTTCATGAGGAGCTTGTTGGAGACCTGACCAGGCCCCTCCAGGCAGGAGGACTCCTATGGGCTGCCGTTTGTTACAGTCAAAAATGAACAGCAATAATTTGGGTTATTTAGCTTGTCATAAGGGAAAAAATAGGGGTTCATTTTTCAAAATAACATTTCTACCTTGTAATTTGTTCATTTATAAATGAAACAAAAACTTTAATTGCTAAAAATGCTAAAAATTTAGTCAGCAAGCAAGATATTTCTTCTTCTGGTGTTCTTTGTGGTAGGCAAGAAAAAGCTAAATATTTAGCTAACTCAGAGCTAAATATTTAGCTTCAACCCAAATATTTAGTTAGCAAGCAAACTATTTAGCTCTGAGCTAGCTAAATGTTTGGCTTACTAACTCAATATTTAGCTAGCTCAAAGCTAAATGTTTAGCTAATATGCAAATTCACTTGCAGATCAGCGGAAGTGGACTATCAAAATAAAAGCTGGGTGTTGCGAGCTTCTCTATAAACTGCTGCTGGTGAGACTGAATCCTTCAACGCTGATGCGTGGCTGCTGCTGGAGATCCATTGGGAAGCGTCTGGATTACCCTTAAAACAGCTCATCCTTTGTTTTAAGCTGAAATTTTGTTCAAGAAATTATTTAGTTTGCTAACGAAACTGATTATTAAGTTAGCAAGCTAAATATTTAGCTTACTAACTTAATAATTTGTTTGGCGCTAAATATTTAGTTTGAAGCTGTAACATTTATAAATGAAAGAATTACACAGTGAAAACATGACTGAAAAATGAACCCCTATATTTTCTGTAACCCAGATTACTGCTGTTTATTTTGACTGTTACTTTACAAACAGCAGGTGAAAGGAGACCTTCCAGATCCACCATCTATTTCTTGATTTATTTTGCTTATTTTTATCCTATTTTTATTTGTGTGTGCTGCCCAGTCTCTGCACCAAACACTCATCCATATCTGAACTCTTCTAGGTCCATCAGCATCTGGCTGACATCTGATCTCTTCTCGCTGGAGAACGGCTGACCTTCTTCAAGCTGGTTGGTTTCCTGGGATGGACCTTCTTAGATCTTCTTGATTCCACCAGTTCCAGTACCACTGATGACCATCACCATGGAAGAGGACACCTTTAGACTAGACTGAGACCTTCTGGTGTCCACATGGACAAGCCAGACATCTTCTGGAGAAAGGTTTGATGGTCAAATGAGACAAATATTGAGACACAATGACAAGATGGATGTTTGGAGGAGTCAGGTTCCAGCTTTGAAGCATGGTGGTGGTTCCATCATGCTGTGGGGGCTTTTAGCTGCCAGTGGAATAATGAAGAGGAACTACCTCCAAGTTCTTCATCTTCAATGAGCAGCTAGGAGCAGAGCTGGCCGTTCCTCAGAGCGGGTCCAGGCCGATAAAGAGACATGTCACCAGATATCTCTGGGGGTGTATGTAAATATATGAGCCTGTTCAGACTGGTACCACAGAACCCCAGACAGGTGTAGAACCATGCAGACATTCATGGTGAAGATCAGAGGTCTTACAGCAGCAGCTCCGATGTGTCCGTGGAAGAAGCTGTGGAAGGAGCGGACGGTGGCGGCGTTGGTGAGGAAGGCAGTGAGGTAGAGGAGGGTGGCGACACCGTTGTACATCATCACCTGCAGAGGAGACAGAACCTCGGTTCACTTTCTGCTAAACCAGGATGTTCAGGTGAAAAACAACAGGAATAACCATCCCAGTATCCCCAGCACAGGGAAACCACAGAAAAACTGGGCCTCCAAACGATTAAACAAGATTCAAGACTCGTTCGCCACCAAATCTAATGACATCATATCATCTGAAAAACTCAGGCAGAAATACAAATTGGATGACAAATATTTTATATATGTTCTGATATATTTTATATATGTATACTTTTTTACAGCTCAGAAATTACACCAGGACCAGTCAAAATGGACTCATAACCAAACCCCCAGAACCACAACTGGAAAAACCGATGGTTAAAAACTATTAAAGGCTCAATATCAGGACTTTCCAATCTATTAATGACAACTTCGTCATAAAACCGTGAAACAATTCGGACAACATGGAGAGAGGAACTGGAAATTCCCCCTGAGAAGTGGAATCCGTGAGTTTACTGCAGCATAAATGGACGATGAGAACCAACATCACATCTGCAAAACAGAATCAATTTAACCCTAATATTCTTGATTTGGTATGACATGCATAAAGGAGAAAGGGACACTACTGTTTATGGCAATTCAACAAAATCTGGGCTTTTGGGAGGAAGTTAGGAAAATAACCGCAAAAATTATTTCCAAAAATATTTAAATGGATCCGGCCCTATTTATGTTGAGGTTATAGCCTAATGGTCATAAATGTAGCCAGAAGGAACGTATTTTGAGAGACATGTCCCAAAAAATCGATACAGTTTTGGAAAAGAACAGATAGTCCAAGTTATGTTTTAGACTATTTTCTTTGTTTGTTAAATATGCGAAACCCCTACATGAAGACAATTAAATATAAGATCTGTGTGACCCTGATCAATAAGATTGATGAAATAATGTTGGTGTTGGGAAATGTGATGCTGCCTATCTGTCTGACAGGATTTTTCTTTTCTTTTCGTTTCTTTGTTGGTTTCATTGATTCTGACCCAAATGTTTGGATCAGATGTATATTTACATGTTTATAAACATGTAACTGGAACCCAGAGGAACTTGAACTATATGGCTGCGGCTTGTATTTCTACTATTATTACGAGCCAATGTGTGAATGGTTCCTATGAAAAATTCAGAATAAAGCAAACAAGGATCTTCACATTGACCCAAATCATCTCAGTGAATTGGACCGATGTGTTCATCTGAACGATCAGAACCAGAACTGAACCAGCTGGAGCTCATCTTAGTCTCAGATCTCAGATCAGATCATCACTTTATCTTCTGCACCTCAAGCTTTTTAAACGGATCATTTCATCCTCTTGGGTCTCAGACAGAATTTACCGATCAGTTTTTATGCCTGGTACTGGACGGCACCGGATGGTACCGGGCCACAGGACCTCAACAAGACCCAGAAATGATCTATGGTTCTCTTCAGGTCATCTAGCTGCGAGATGTTCTCCATAAGAAGCTGTTCAACCTACCGTCATGGTCCAGGGAACGACGGTGAGTCTCTGAGGGACGCTGAAGAGGAGGATGAGGAAGAGGACGACGGTGAGGATCCACAGAGCGATGGCCACGAACATCACCCAGCCGTACGCTGGAACCAGCTTGTAGGGGGCGCTGGCGATCAGCGCCCAGTGGAGCAGACCCGCCACCTGGAGAGCAGAGAAGAAGAAACGCAACCAGTGAGAGAAGCTTCAGCAGCCATGGAAGAAGACCAGAGAACCATCAGAGGTTCTGATGGTTCTGGTGGTTCTGATGCCACGGCTTTGGTCTAAATGGACCTGAACGATTCGGTTTGTCTCACTGCTGGAGCCTCCAGAACCATCCATCCAGCAGATTCCTCTTCACTGGCTAAATGATGACAGGAACCTGTGGTTCTGAATACTTGTAGTTGGGTCCAGATTAGTGGTGGGACTCGATTAAAATGTTTAATGGAGTTAATTTCAGGGTCTGTAATTAATTTATCACAATTAATTGAAAACTATACATCAACAAAATCAGCAACATTTTCAGTTCAAAACCCTTTTTTGCTGCTAAATTATTGAATAAACATCCATCTGAGCTCAACAGCAAAGATGTTTCTAGTTTTTAATCTGTTCTTCAGGTTCTTCCAGCATCAGGTTGGAGCAAAGCTCGTCTCTCCAGAGCTTCAGGAACCCCTGATCATTCATGGAGCTTCTTTAGAAACGTGGACTGTGGACGCTGACATTAGCGCTGCTGCTACATGGTTAGCATTGAGATGCTAGTCTAGGCTAGCATAGCTTCTCTGATAGGCCGACTGCTTTTAGCTCAACTTGAACACAGCTGGAGTCTTTTCCAGCATCAGATCGGCTCTGGAAGCAGAAATTAACCCCCAGAGGCCCAGAGGAGCTGCTTCGTCCTCCATCGCTGCTGTTAGCGGATGTTGCTTGTGCATCAGTTTTACAGGTGTATCAGAAACACACAAATATAAATGTTACGCCTCAGGACCTCTGTATGTTAAAAAAAAAGGTGATTCATTGCATTAAAATTTTTAACACGACAACATTTATGTGAATAATTAATTGAAATGAACACGTTAAGGTGCCATCCCTAGCTTAAATCATTTTAGAACCTGATAAAGACCTAATCCCTTAAAGCCATCAAACTGACAGAGGGTGTACTTTCTTTTTCCCAGGAGTGTATGAAGGAGATCACGGTCCACCCAATGATGGCAAGCCATCCAAGTCACATGACTATAGAACAAACCCAGATCATCAGTTCTCCACCACCGTGCTTGATAGCTGGTATGAGATGCTAGTGCTCATATGCTGTGTTCAGTTCTGTCCATCCTGGTTCTGTCTGTCTTGGTTCTGTCCGTCCTGGTTCTGTCCATCCTGGTTCTGTCTGTCTTGGTCCAACATCTCCACTCTGGTCTGGTGCAGTACTCGCTGCTACTACTACTGGTACTACTCTGGTACTACTCTGCTACTAGCTACTACGACTACTACTACTACTGTTGGTACTATACTCAGGTATTATTCAGGTACTACTGAGATACTACTCAGCTACTACTGGTACTAGCTACTACTACTACTACTACTGCGGTACTACTGAGGTACCACTCAGGTGTTATTCAGCTACTACTGCGCTGCGACCCAGCGGGCCAGCAGCTCGTCTCCCGGCCGGTGACGGCCCATCATGCATGCAGAGATCGTGTTTCTGTTTCTCCACCCGATCCTCTCCTCACAGCAGGGCGCTCTCCTGCTGACCTCCTCAAACCGCCTGCCTGAACGTCTCCGCTTTGGTTTGACTCTGAAACGTCTAAAAGCCCCACATTATTCTGGAGTGTTCAGCAGGGTTTTGATCTAATTTACGGGTGAAATGACATCGTGAGACACAGAAACAGAGGCCATGTTGAAGGGTGGACAAAGACCCACATTCCTGCTCTGCTCCCAGGTTCTAATGGATCTTCAGGTCGAGACTGGATCCAGCAACATTCATGATGTTTGCTTTCAGGAACGTCTCATCTTCTGCTTCCTGCTTCTGTTGGGCCCGAAACCACCGCCAGCCGTCAGCGGACGGGGACGCCAGTCCATCACAGCAGAAACCGCGCGGAGTAACCCGACCAGAACCCAGAGAACCTGGACAGAACCACAGGCATGCAGAGAGAGACCAGAGAGCCTGGATCCAAACCCGGTCCCGGTTCTGTTGATCTGCATACAGGTGAGCATAAAAGCTTCAGTTCTTTCTCTCTTCCAGCTGTTTCAACCAAGCACTGAGCCGATCAGTGTTTGGTTCTCAGAAGAGCCCAAATCCACAGTAAAGCACGGTGGTGGCAGTATCATTATCCATGTAGTGAAACAGCTTTTTTCTGGGTTTTGACCCAAACCCTTCAGGTTCTGCTAGACGCCTCATTCAGACCAACAGAAGGAAACAGGTTGGTGGTTCTGACTGATTATTGTTAAATAAACTGTTAAGATGTCAGCTGGCGCCGGTTCTAGCTCAGGATGTTGACTTTTGACCCTGAATTCGGTCTTCCTGGAGGGAAGTCATAAAGCAGACAGCAGTCAGGTGGGGCAGGTTGATCATTAACTGTTTGTTTTACAGGCTGAGCTGCTCCCTGGGCCTCCAGGGGACGAAGGTCTCCTGAAGCTCCCGCCACTCTGTGTGGACGGGGACGATCCTGCTCACATGATTCTCACACCAGAACCAGACGCTGGGCATGGCTGTGTGGCCATCCTGCCATGCGAAGTGTTTATAAACCGGAGCTTGTTAACTGTGGAGACAATTAA
The DNA here is from genome assembly GCA_014839685.1 of Anableps anableps. Classification (NCBI taxonomy): domain Eukaryota; kingdom Metazoa; phylum Chordata; class Actinopteri; order Cyprinodontiformes; family Anablepidae; genus Anableps; species Anableps anableps. The sequence continues at coordinate 39,721,709 of CM026073.1, forward strand.
ATGTTTTATCAGGGTTCTGTAAAGATAAGAGGACTTTAAAGGGTTAATCATGGAGCGTGGTCGACCTTTGACCCGTCTTTGCTAACAGCACTCATATATATATTCATAAAGCTGTCGCTGATCTTAGCCGTTCTGCTGCAGCTGCTGAAACCATGTTCCTTTCACTTCTGTTGGAGGACGTGCGCCACCAATAATCTTCCTGGTGTAAACATGGACTGAGAACAGATCATGTAATAATCTAAAAGAAATGTAATGCAGGTTGAAAAAAAATCGTCTCTTTTTCTGCAAACATTTCCTCCCTCCATTCAGCAAGTAAACAATCCTAGATTTACTAAGCAAATAACATCTAATCTGATGTGATGATGGTTTTAATGTCTATTATATAACTTTTATTTGCTAAGTGTTTTAAGTTGGTGTCATGATTAGTGAGTTTGAAGCAGGACCAAAACAGACAGGAGCTTGGGGTGACCATAGAGTTCATATCTTAATAATAATAAGGAAAACGTCCAGATCTGGAACAGCAGGGACAACAGGACGGCGCCAGAGGAGAACAATGAAACCAGGGAGCTGTAAATACACAGAGGAGCTAATCAGAGGCAAGTGGAGGCAGCTGAGGGAGAGAGCAGGCAGGAGCGAATCAAGGGATGGATAACAGCTGCACAGGGAAGCTGACAGGCTGAGGGGAAACAACAGGAGAAAATAACAACACTGAGCTAAGAGACACAAAGGATTAAAACACACGAATAAATGAACAAACACAAAGGAAGAAACTAAAATGGGAAGATGTGAGTAGATAAAGATGAAAACGAGAGACTAATGAAACCCAACGCAGAAACGGATCAGAGCGCTTGATGGACTTCAATCAGGGTTCCTCTCGGGCTAGCTGTTAGCTTCTCAGGCTAGCTGTTAGCTTCTCAGGCTAGCTGTTAGCTTCTCAGGCTAGCTGTTAGCTTCAGCCAATGAGAACAACTCGTCTGTTTCCACCAGCTGAAGACGCTCTGAGTTAAATCCTGCAGTAAGACGTTAACCACTTAGAACCTTTCAGCAGAACCCCGATCTAAATGGATCTGGAGCTTTGAACAGACTCTAAACAAGTCCTGATGGAGCTGGTCAACGCAGAACCGGTTACTGGGCTTTAGAGTGGGCCGCTGACCAACATCGCATGTGTCCAACTGTGCTGCGGGACATGAAAGTCCTTCTGATGGATGATAATCTCCCAAAGCCTTCATTAAAACTGTAAACGTGAGCGTTAATAACAGCCTGATTCTAACATGTCAGAACCGGGTCACTGGTCCATCAGCAGGAGAGGCTGACCTGCTGCAACAGAACCACATTGGAGGAACCCTCCCAGTGTTCCCAGTCTGCTCAGAACTGGAGTTCATTGGACCCCAGATGAAGTATGGGATCAGGAGAGGACAGATCCTCCTGCTGAAGAGCAGACGCTGGCTGGCTCTGATGGAGAACCAGCCATCAGTCATGGTTTTAACGTCCGCAGGTGTTGCTGCGGATCCTGGACAGATGTGTCTCATCCAGCTGCTGGATGGAGCTTTTCAGGAAATCCAGCCTTGACTGTGATTTTACTGTTCTTTTCTGACATTCTACTCTTATTATTAAATTAGTCTTGAATCCCATTTCGTCTGTTCGTCATTCGTTCATGAGGTGATTTGATCCTTTACTTATTCATGTTCTCCTCGGCAGTCACATTGCGTCGTCGGTAGCTTAGGTGTAGAAGTTATTGACTGAAATTCTCAGACTTTGTGTCGCGTTGAATTCATGCCTTGTGAGAAACTGCAGAGTTCGGCTCATCGTTCCGGATGCTCTCAAACCGCAGCGCTGACAATATTAATAACAGCCACACAAACCAGTCTGCAGTTTATGTTTTCCAGCACTTTTGGTCCTCTGGGAGAGAGCTACTGGAGATCGGTGCTCTACGTTCCCCCCACCAGAACTGGCTCAGAACCACGGGGCTTCATGCAGACCCGACCCCAAACCCCGAAACGCTTCGCATGAACGGTTCTGCAGAGGCTCGGTTCTGCTGCCGAGCTTGCTCGCCACCCTCCTCAGCGCCGGCGGTGCTGGAGTCCAGACGGCTTCAGGCAGGGAGAGGCAGCAGGTGGTCATAATGTTACGCCTGATGGGTGGGAAACATCCAGCCTGTCTGTCACTGTTCAGGTCACATCTGCCTCAAATAAAAACCAGGTTCTCCTGTTTTTCCCGTTTTGTAGAAAGATCCCTCCGCGTCACATTGACGCCCCAGAAAACGGAGACGAGGCTCTGCAGGGCTGGACTGTGGCGAGCACTGCTGCCTGGCTGCCAGAAAGTCTGGGGTTTGAATCCCAGCTCAGGCCAAGTCTGCATCTTCTAGCAGGCGTACCTGCCCCCCCCCCCCCCAGAGGCTCTGCACAGTTTGGAGAAGGTGCCTTCCAACTGCTAGGGTGCCATTACTTGGGATTTCGGAGGTTTAGCTAAATATAATAAATAAATGTTCTCAGCTTGTCAGGAGTATTTCTCTACATGTTTCTGCTTTAATGAGGTTTTATTTGAAATCATCTGATCAGATTAATAATCTCTAAGAGTAACGAGCCTGGCGGAGTTGGATCTGCGACGCTGCTTCTGGTTCGTTTCTGGTCGTCTGTCAGTAGGAAGCAAAGTGGTTCTTACTGTTTCAGCCCCCATCAGCATGGCTGGGACGCTCCGCAGGAACGACATGTCCATCCTGGAGGTGGTGCTGGAGGCCAGCCCCCGGAGCCTGTTCCCCCCCTGCTGGGAGCTCTGGGAGTGGGGGGAGCTGGTCTCCGTGGTCACCTTGGAGGGAAAGTCCGCCATGATCCTGTCTTTTGGGGTTCAGCCTCAGAATAAAGCAGCAGCACTCCGCACCGTTCAGATCAGAAGCGACCGCAGCTGCAGCATGGAGTCCTCGAAGATCTGCTTTAAGACAGGAGAGCAAGAAGCAGCTCAGGGCTCCATCCTCCACCTGCCCGACAGGTGTCTAATGGTGGCATGAAGAGACTTCCTCCTCTTCTTACACTCACACTCTCTCTCTCTCTCTCTCACACACACACACACACACACACACAGTGTTTCGTCATCTCCCTCCTATCTGCTTCTCTCTCCCTGCGGCACCTCCCATGTGGCTCCCAGGAGCCACTCACCTGGGTAACTCATTAATATGTTTGAGGGAGGAAAATAACACACACACACACACACACACACACACACACACACACACACACACACACACACACAAAAAGTGACTCAACAGCGCCCTCTGGGTGTCTAAACTGGCTCTAATGTGTAAAACCCTAAAGTTTTACATTTTAATGTTCAATAATTTCTTTTCTGATGCAGGAATTTAAAGCCTGGAGATGATTTATGATGTTTGGATATTAAAGACAGAGAGGTCTGTTCTGACCATCATTTCTATATATCGGCTGTTCAAGAGGTCATCCTGACTAATTACTCAGATATTTATAGTCCCCTGATAACTGGAATATATTTTCTGATTTATTAGGGTCTTGTTCATGTGAATGAGGGGAAAATTGAGCAGGAGATCAAGAGATGGGTTGATGCTGCATCTGCAGTGATGTCAGCCCTGTACGGCTCTATCCTAGTGAAGAGATACGTTCCTGTGCTCATCTATGGTCACCAGCTCTGGGTAGGGACCGAAAGAACGAGATCATGGATACAAGCGTCTGAAATGAGTTTCTTCTGCAGGGTATAGAAGGCCAAAAGTGCCACAAAATGCCACTTTTACCTCAATCTGGCTGAGAAGTCACACAAAAAACATTGGATTATGACTGAGGATGCTGTAAAATATGGCGAAACTCTCTTCAAAAAAAAATATTTATGCCGTTGAAAGACTACATTCTAAACAGCAAAATTACAGCGTTTATTCGAGTAACTGAATGCTGGTTTCAGCACCGTCACATGTAAAAAGCTGTGTTTTGATGGGATTTTTGTCATATTTTGCAGTGTCCTAACTTATAAACCGGTTGTTTTTTTTTTGTTTTTTTTTGCGTGACTTTTTAACCAGACGCGAGGTAAAAGTGGCATTTTGGGCACATTAGGCTTTCCGCAGAGGGTGTCCGGGCTCTCGCTTAGAAAGACAGGAGAGGAGAAGCTCGGTCATCCAGGAGGAGCTCAGAGTAGAGCTGCTGCTTTCCACGTCAACAGGAGACAGCGGAGATGGCTTCTGGGTAGGATGAATGGATGAACAGATGGACGGACGGATGGATGGATGAACGGATGGATGGAAGGACGGATGGATGGATGGACGGACGGACGGACGGATGGATGACTAGATGGACGGATGGATGAACGGACAGACGGATGGATGGATGAACAGATGGACGGATGAACAGATGGACGGACGGATGGATGACTAGATGGACAGATGGATGAACGGACGGATGGATGGGCGGATGAACGGACAGACGGATGGATGGATGACTAGATGGACGGATGGATGGATGACTAGATGGACGGATGGATGGATGACTAGATGGACGGATGGATGGACAGATGAACGGACGGACGGATGGATGTCTAGATGGATGGATGGATGAACGGACAGATGGATGGACGGATGAACGGACGGACGGATGGATGAACAGATAGACAGACGGATGGATGGATGGATGAACGGACAGACGGATGGATGAACAGATGGACGGACGGATGGATGACTATATGGACGGATGGATGGACGGACGGATGGATGAACAGATAGACAGACGGACGGATGGACAGACGGATGGACGGACGGATGGACAGACGGATTGATGAACAGATGGACGGATGGATGGACGGATGAACGGACGGATGGACGGACGGATGGACGGACGGACAGACGGATGGATGGACGGACGGATGGACGGACAGACGGATGGATGAACAGATGGACGGACGGATGGATGAACGGATGGACGGACGGATGGATGAACGGAAGGATGGATGGACAGATGAACGGACGGACGGATGGACGGACGGATGGATGGACGGATGGACGGACGGATGGATGGATGAACAGATGGACGGACGGATGGATGACTAGATGGACGGACGGATGGATGGACGGATGGACGGACAGACGGATGGATGAACAGATGGACGGACGGATGGATGAACGGATGAACGGACAGACGGATGGATGAACAGATGGACGGATGGATGGATGACTAGATGAACGGACGGATGGACGGACGGACGGATGAACAGATGGACGGACGGATGGATGACTAGATGGACGGATGGACGGACGGATGGATGACTAGATGAACGGACGGATGGACGGACGGACGGACGGATGGATGACTAGATGGACGGACGGATGGACGGACGGACGGATGACTAGATGAACGGACGGATGGATGGACGGACGGACGGATGACTAGATGGACGGACGGACGGACGGACGGACGGATGGACGACTAGACGGACGGATGGACGGACGGACGGACGGATGGACGGATGGACGGACGGACGGATGGACGGACGGATGGATGACTAGATGAACGGACGGATGGACGGATGGACGACTAGACGGACGGATGGATGACTAGATGGACGGACGGACGGACGGATGACTAGACGGATGGACGGACGGATGGACGGCTAGTCGGACGGACGGACGGACGGACGGACGGACGGACGGACGGACGGACGACTAGACGGACGGACGGACGGATGGATGACTAGACGGATGGACGGACGGATGGACGGACGGACGGACGGACGGATGGACGACTAGTCGGACGGACGGACGGACGGATGGATGACTAGACGGATGGACGGACGGATGGACGGACGGACGGATGGACGGACGGATGGACGACTAGTCGGACGGACGGACGGATGGACGACTAGTCGGACGGACGGACGGATGGACGACTAGACGGACGGACGGACGGACGGACGGACGGATGGATGACTAGATGAACGGACGGATGGACGGACGGATGGACGGACGGACGGATGGACGGACGGACGGACGGACGGATGGATGACTAGACGGATGGACGGACGGATGGACGGACGGACGGACGGATGGATGGATGACTAGACGGACGGATGGACGGACGGATGGATGGACGGACGGACGGATGACTAGACGGACGGATGGACAGACGGACGGACGGATGGACGACTAGACGGACGGATGGACGGACGGACGGATGGATGGATGACTAGATGAACGGACGGATGGATGACTAGATGGACGGACGGACGGACGGATGGACGACTAGACGGACGGATGGACGGACGGACGGACGGATGGATGACTAGATGGACGGACGGATGACTAGATGGACGACTAGATGAACGGACGGATGGACGACTAGACGGACGGACGGACGGACGGATGGACGGACGGATGGACGACTAGACGGACGGATGGACGGACGGACGGATGGACGACTAGACGGACGGATGGACGGACGGACGGACGGATGGACGGACGGATGGACGGATGGACGACTAGACGGACGGATGGACGGACGGACGGACGGACGGATGGACGACTAGACGGACGGATGGATGACTAGATGAACGGACGGATGGACGACTAGACGGACGGACGGACGGACGGACGGATGGATGACTAGATGAACGGACGGATGGACGACTAGACGGACGGATGGACGGATGGACGGACGGATGGACGACTAGACGGACGGATGGACGGATGACTAGACGGATGGACGGACGGATGGACGACTAGTCGGACGGACGGACGGATGGACGACTAGACGGACGGACGGACGGACGGACGGACGGATGGATGACTAGATGAACGGACGGATGGACGGACGGATGGACGGACGGACGGATGGACGGACGGATGGACGACTAGTCGGACGGACGGACGGACGGACGGAGCGACGCCTGCAGGGCTTCGGTGCTGAGCCTGCGAGCGAATCCGTGAGCAGCGCCATGTAAGTCCGGCCCGTTCAGAATATGACGTTTGAACAAGCGGCCTGTTTGTGGCAGCTGGACGTTCGCCGCGTTTTCAGGGACATAATCCACAAAACCTGAGCATTAATGGCTCAGAAGCAGATTCAGACACGGAGCAGAAATGCACACAGTCATGGATCACTGGAGATTAAAACTCAGTAACATTTTCAGTTTGAATCCGAATGATTTATTCAGCACCAAAGTTTCCCAGAACGCAACTGAAAAACAATCAAAATAAAAGCAGGAATAATGGTTGAAAAGAGCACACTTTATTAAATCAACCCAGGATGAAGTCACACAGGAAAGAAGGAGGCTTTCATTTAACAGCGAAACGTTCGCTTTGACACCCATTCAGTTCAAATTCTTCTGATTTCAGACATTAAAGGAGAAAAAGCAGCAAAATGAGAAATAAATACCACGAGAAGAACAGGAAGCAGACTGATTCCAGACTTTCTCTCTGAGACACCAGTAACATTTCCACACCTGGTAAAATATTACATCCAGAAGATGGTTTTATCTTAAATAAATAGGATTTTTTGGTAACATCGGGTTGTTGCCATTTGGTCGAGATTCAGTCCTGGCAGGAAAAGCTCAAACCGTAAAGATCCGTTTGGAAGCACTTAGCTAACAGTCTGCAGCTGGGACAGGTGGGACGCCTGGACAGGTGAGTCCTCAGGTGTAAAACTTGCTGTTGTTTATCTTCTTCTCCTTTGACCTGAAGAGGAATGATCACAGTGCAGGTTTCAGTGTTACTTCGTGAATTAATCTGCCCATCAGTAAGGAAGACTTCATGGGACGTGAGCCTCATTATTTCACAAACAGGTTAAAAATCACTCATTACTGTGGAAATACTAATGAAGTATTTATGAAACAATATAAACAGAGGAAAAAAAGTCAATGATAATGAAGCTTAAAGTCCCAAATAACATTAAGTTTTCATTTTCATTAACATGTTATATTTACATATCTATATTTAATTACTGAAGTATGTTTGAATGTGAGATGAACTGAGCTGATATTCTCGACATACGTATGTAGAAACACTCCTGATGCTCTTTACTAGTTTTTCTTTGAATAAAGTTTTTAATTTACTGTCTTATTTTTGTTACATTTTAATCAGGAGTCTGGTTTGTAATGTTGAGAATTCCCCTGTGAAGATTAATAAAGTATTTCTGATTCAGATCCAGTTTTTCAGGAAACTCAAGATGCAAAAACTTAAAAATCTTCATAAAACTTCCTGATGATTTAAATGGATGAAAGAGTAAATAAAGTCAAAATGTTTTATATCATTGTTCAACATCATACTTTAATAACCTTCAGGGGGGGGGAAACGATAACAAGGAACTTAAATTTGATCTTTAAATGTTTATTCATAGTTTCTCTTAGATGACACGCCCTCTAGTGGCAGCATCTGCCATAACAACAACAACAACAACAACATTTTTCTGTTTCCAGAAAAACGATCATGATTCGTTTTTCCTCACAGGAGCATAAACTAATATGGCAGCCACAGAATCTATCCACAAACTTTATCATGAAGTAACGGTGCTGCAGAACGATGGAGTCTGTTCTGGCCCCTGGAGCTGACCAATCAGAGCAAACCAGGGTTAACGAGGGGGCGGGACCTCTTCCCTCAAAACTGATACTCCATCAGTGTTTGGTTTGGCCAGTCTGCATTTACTGAATGAAACCAATGTGCGTCAGGGGGAAGTCTTGTCTTGTGGTTGTAGATTTGCCACTGTCACTATAAGGCAACCAGACCCACCGCTCTGTTAGCCTGAGCTGCCCGGACAGGACGGTTAAAATGAAGTCCCTCTTCTTCAGATCTTATTGCAACTATCAATAAAAAGTGAGGCTATGCGATGAGAAGACTAAGAAGATGTCAACGTTTGTGTGGTTGCTATGGCTACCGGGTACCTGTGCCTCTCGCTGGACTCCCGGACCAGCTGGCTCTGCAGGTTGCTGTGTGTGTCGTACAGGAAGGGCTCGCTGGGCTCGGCCTGCTTCTTCCTCAGCTGGCTGGAGGACGAGTACAGCTCCTCCTCGGCTCTCTAAACAGGATCAGAGGGTCAGGAGGTCGCGGTGGCACACAGGAAGCTGCGCACTGAGCGCGCTCACTCACCCCCGCCTGCTGCATGCTGATGTAGACGAGCAGAGAGGCCAGCTCCAGGTTTTCACTGTAGCCGTTCTTCAGAGGCACGGAGCGGTAACCTGAGCAGAGGGTCCACATGTTGGTGCCCAGAAATATTTCACAATAAACTGGTTGACACACTGATCAGAAATGATGATGGAAATCAGTAAAAACAAGCATGTTTTCTAGCAGTGGAGGATCAGGGTGTTGCAACACTTCAGTGTTTCTGTGTTGTATCATGTTAAAACTGACTTATTATCAAATGGATCTGATTTCATCTTGAATAATAAAACCAAAAGCACAGAAATATAATAAATATAATAATCACACAAGCATAACAGTAAAAGAGCTTTTCAGAGATTTCTCTTCATTTCATTCTGCTGCTCTTAACTTTTGGTGATTTTTCTGTATTTCCAACCATCGTGACCTAAAGGATCTTATTTTGTGGTTTTTGTGCAGCGAACTTCCTGTGTTGAACAAATCTACTTCCTGTTTTATTTAGTAAAGCTTCTTCCTGAAGCATCTCACCTGCATTAAGAAGGAGAATCAGAGCTTCACGGAGGGAAGTTCAGGGTAACTTTGGGCTTTTCTGTATCATGCAGCTAGCTCACCTATTCACCTGGCTGTGTCACCATGGCAACCTACACTTGGCAAAGTATTCCCACCTGTTGAATGTTTGAACGTTTTGTCCAACCACAAACCTTCTTGTATTTCTTGAGATTTCTGTAAACCGAGCAGCTCCAGAGCAGCTGCTGCAGCTGCAGCTCCAGAGCAGCTGCTGCAGCTGCAGCTCCAGAGCAGCTGCTGCAGCTGCAGCTCCAGAGCAGCTGCTGCAGCTGCAGCTCCAGAGCAGCTGCAGCAGGCAGCACGCAGACGTGTTGACGTTCCCACCTGAGCGGATGCCTTTAACAGGAAATGTGGCCTGAGCCAGGAAGTTGGGGTCTGAGAACATGTCCTCCTCGTTGACCACGAAGCGCAGGAAGGTGAGCTCCGGCTCGTAGACAGTGAACTCCACAGGTTCTGCCGGCGCTTTCCACACCGGGTTCAGGCCGTTGTCACCTGCAGCCATCAGAGAAGTTAGAGAGGAGTGCAGCAGATGCTCACGCTCAGACATCCCAGAACATGCTTGTCTCACGGTAAACGATGGTCTTGAACTTCTCCTCCGTGTGTCCACACAGCTCCACCTCCACAAAGGGGCTGGCGATGCTGCGGCCGGGTTTGGGCAGGTGCCTGGCAGCGATCACCTGCAGGGGAATAAAAGCTTCCTGAGCGCCCTGATGCTCCAGAATCAGCGCCGAGGTGAAACGCTCTGGAGGAACCAACCTTCACTCTGATGCTGTACTTGACTTTCTTCTTCTCCTGGTGAGGGTCGTAGCTGTCGGAGCGCATCATCTCGGGCTGCAGCACGTAGCCGGTGTGTCCGTTCAGGCTGAAGAGGGCGCTGTTCAGCTGGGTGTATTTATCTGGGGCAAACATGCACAGCCTCAGCTCAGTGTTCAAGAATCTCAACAAACCTTCAGGCCCTGCATCTTTTCCTGGAGCTGAACTGTTTCACTGGTTTGAAGCTGAAATCAGAAAACTGATGATTTTAAAGAGATTGTCAATCTTTAGCTCATCCCCATCAGCCCGACTTGGTTTCAGCTTTTCGTTGTTGTCATCCTGTCAGAAATAAAGTCGGTTCCACTCGTCGTTCTCTGAAAGCTGAAGACGGAACAAATCCTCCTGTTTTATTGAACTGATCAACATCAGAACTAGTCTATCCATGGAGACGGCTCACTGGACCTGAGGGAGTTTGGTACCTGCAGTCTGGTAGTTGAGAGCCACCATGTGGCAGCCCACAGCCCACAGTGGGTAGGGGTCGTAGTTGGAGGACTCCACCCGCTGGCCTTTGGGGTAGATCCGACTCAGAGCTTTGCGGTTGTAGCGCAGGAAGTCCTTGGTGCGGCTCTTTCCAGGTATCTTGTTCTCCCCAAAGGAGCGGATCTCCTTGTAGCTGTAGCTGTCTGCACAGAGGAACAGGGGTCAGGGGTCAGAGGATCCCATAGTTCTGAACCGTTTTGGTCAACAGCTGCTAGTTAAACTCCCTCCAGTTCCTCCATCTTTGTTTTGATTCACAGCAAAGTCAGTCCAATCGGACCGTCTCGCTTTTCTTTCTACTCTCCCCTCACTCTGGCTCTGAACACTGAAACCATTCTTGGACTGGAGGACCGGGTCATGGACCAGTTCAACAGCGAGACTGAGAGAAATGCTTGAACCTTTTCGAAAGGAGAAATTATATCATGAAAAGGTCTTTAGCATGTTAGAAAATAATAAAAGTCATTTTCTGGACGTTTACTTTTGCCTCCTTTTATCGGGCTTTAATCGTGAAACACCTGCAGCCGGCACAGCTGGGAGCCCGCTGCTGCAGCCTGTAAGCCGCTGCTGCAGCCTGTAAGCCGCTGCTGCAGCTGGGAGCCGCTGCTGCAGCCTGTAAGCAGCTGCTGCAGCCTGTAAGCAGCTGCTGCTGCAGCCTGTAAGCCGCTGCTGCAGCCTGTAAGCCGCCGCTGCTGCAGCCTGTAAGCAGCTGCTGCAGCCTGTAAGCAGCTGCTGCTGCAGCCTGTAAGCCGCTGCTGCAGCCTGTAAGCAGCTGCTGCAGCCTGTAAGCCGCCGCCGCTGCAGCCTGTAAGCCGCCGCTGCTGCAGCCTGTAAGCAGCTGCTGCAGCCTGTAAGCCGCCGCTGCTGCAGCCTGTAAGCCGCCGCTGCTGCAGCCTGTAAGCAGCTGCTGCAGCCTGTAAGCAGCTGCTGCAGCCTGTAAGCAGCTGCTGCAGCCTGTAAGCCGCCGCCGCTGCAGCTGGGAGGCCGCTGTTGCTGCAGACTGTAAGCCGCTGCAGGAGTTACAAAACTTCAGGTTGCTTCTGCTGCATGAAATGCTTTCCCACCTGCAGGCTGCCACCTGACTGTGGGGAAGCTGTTTTCTCAGAATGCAGCGAGAGTCCCTCCTCCAAGCAGAGCAGACCATCATCTCAACCCTCCAATATCAGCGTCTCTAGCAGCCATTTGCATATTTTCCACTCTGATCGTCAGCCCCTTCGCAGAGACGTTGTGGTTTGGAGTCACAGGAAGTAGTCTGGTCTTCAGACTGTTTTCCTTTGGTCACATCCTGTTTGTTTGACACCCTGCTGAGGCACTGAAACGGCAAAAGTCGCTCCATGATGAGAGAACCGACCTCGATCTGAGGCTTGATGCTCCTTCCATCGTTCAAACTCTCAGCCTGCTGCCAGGATCCAACAGAACCATGCTATCAAGTTTCTGATGATTCTGGAACGGTTCTGACCCGCTCCCAGTTCAGTTTGAACAGAACAACTGGTTGCCCGGGAACAAGTTGTGACTGACGTCCAGAGGTCCAGTTGGCAGGTTCTGGTTCTGGTCCAGGAGCTTTTATTGCTGCAGCTTCATTTACAGGAATAAAACAACAGGAAGGAGGAAATGAAGGTTTTTCTCACTAAAGCAACAACAAACTTTACAGTTGGGCCCGAAAGTATTCATACCCCCGGTGGACTAAAGTAGTCTCTTAATTTCACCAACATGGTTCTGACTGTTGGACCAGTCGGACCTGCCTGACCTCCTGACCTGTTACTGGTCACTGAGAATCCAGGAAACAGAAACTGCAACAGAAGCTTCCCTGTCCCACAGCATGATGCTGCCTCTGAGCTGTGGGTTAGACTCTGGTCGGATGAGAGCAGTCAGATGTTCTGGTTCAGACGTCAGGTGTGCTTCAAGCGGATTTATTCACAGTTTTTCTCCAGACGACACGTCTGAGACAGAAAACATGGAGGACATGTGTCGCTTTGTGTGCAGTTGATGCGTCAGGGTGCATTTACCGAAGCGGTCCTTCTCCTTGCTGCGAGGCTGGCAGTAGACCACCAGGTCAGACATCTCCATGGCAACCTCCGCCTTCTTCTCCACTTCCTCCTGTTGTCTCATCTGAGTTTGGACAAAAAGAACAACCACTTCCTGTTTGTATAGTCACGCCATCAGACCACCGCCGAGAAAATCGTTGCTGTTTTTAGCTCTGGTCTGAGATGAAAAGATGAAACTCTCCCACAGAAACAACAAACATTCATGTTTTCTGATCATTTTTTACATGTTTCAGTAAAATCTGTTAAATTTTGTCTCGTTCAGTTTCATCTTTGCCAACTGATCCTGCAGACACCTGAAACATCTCCTCAACATGCTCCTTCATGAAGGTTTAGCAAAACTTCCCTTCTTGTTGAGGAGTTTGAGCCTTGCCAAAGTATTAACACCCCGTAAACTTTTCACATTTCGTTCCATTCAAACAACCTTTAATGTAATTTATTAGGATTTTATGAATCTCCAACTGGAAAGAAAATGTTACTGTTTCATTTATTTTTCAATACTTCCACGTCACAGATTACTATAGAGAAATGCTGCAGTACATCACATCCACCAGCAGGGGGTCGCTCCCAGTTATTCTGGTAAGGTCAGGGGTGATGAGCTGTCATATTTACCAGTCAAGTGGCTCAAACTGGGAACCAAAGTCAATGAAATTGAAAGGAATGAATTAAAGATCTTCAGAAACCTAAAATAATTTCTGAGATTAGTGTCTACAGACTAAATATCATAAGAATGAACCTGCTGTGCATCGGTTTGGTTCTGGAGCCGCCTTGGAAGCCGGTTCTGGACTGACTGATGACGAGGTATGAGCTGGTGATGAAGACGACTGACCCAGAGGCTTTTACAGCTGTGCTCACGCCCTTCGGCCATTTTGTTGGTCTTTGGTCATTATTCTGTGAATCTCTGTACTTTTAGGGGTGTGCCCAAAAAAAAAAAAAAAAAAAAAAAAATCGATTCACACAAGAATCACGATTCTCATTTTCTACGATTCAGAATCGACTCAAAATGTCGATTCAATCGACTCAAAACAGTGGCAGCTGTCATTGGAACTGCCACTATCCATCAAGTAAATGTTACTTTATTGCAGGTTTTACACGGTGGCAGCTGCCACTTTTCATCTCATGTTAATGCAGTCAACATATTACAGGTTTTACACGGTTTAATAAGCAATAACATCATTTCAAAACAATAGTTCACCGATGGGCAATATAACTAAGCCGTTTGCTAAAAACTGGCTTTGGCATCCCAAACCTGTGGCAGTAGATTCGGGAGCTGGTCTGGCACCCTGGTGGCAGCAGCCAGCATAACCCCAGCAGCTGCCACGGCTGCGCTGTGGAAGTGGTGTCACCAGCTGCCACGCACTGAGCTGGCTGTCTCTACGGGATCGCTGAGGATGCAGGATGACTCCATCTGAGCATGGATTCATATTTCAACCTAATAAATGTGAAAAAGACACTCTGATGTCTCCATTTGTCGTCCTGCCTTGCTAAGCAGACTGCAGCAGATCATGAGGATCCTTTGTGCACCGATAGACTGAAGCAGAAGTCATTATGAAGAACCCCCCCCGGTGTTTCAGCATCAGTGCTGGTAAAGTTTCTTGAAGGTAGAACCAGAGCGGTTCTTGCTGCTGTCCCCTGACTGCCCATGCTGGACCAGTTTACAGATTTTCAGACCCGGTCCCACATCCTCACCTCCTGCTCCCGGTTGTACTGCTTGCTCATCTCCCTCTGGGTGACGTCCCAGGCCACCTGGTACCACTCGAACAGCTCCTCCAGCGTCCCGGTGGCCAGGTCGAACTGCACGCTGTCCTGCTCCTTGTTCTGCAGCGTCAGAACATGCGGCTTCCCGTATTTACCGTTCTTCACTGCAGACAGAGAGGGACAGACGAGCCATGAGGCTGACAGACAGATCTCCTGGACATGGAGGCCGCCTCCATCGGGGGGTTTGAACACTTTGAGCCACCAGGGTAGAAAAATACGCCCAAGTACCAGGACCAGGCCAAGAAGAACGGACTTAAATTACAAGAATCAAATCGACTTTATTCCGTCTCCAGTGAGTGTGGATGGGACCTTCTGACTGGAGAAACGTTCTGTTGAGAAGTTCAACAAGGAAGCTGAGGAGGTCAAAGGTCACTTACTGTTCTGGATGTTGTACATGGAGATTTCCACGATACCCTTACAAAGTTCACCCAGAGGGTTGTCTTCCATCTCCTGTGGGATCACACATCACAACATGTTCAGTTTTCTCCTCCAGCGGTTGGCCCTGCAGGGACCTGAGCTCCGATCTGACCTGAGCCTTCGCGTCAGCCTGGGCGCTGTTGGAGACCTCCTCCACGTAGTTCGCAGGGAAGAACAGCTGTATCCGTCCTCCGTAGTCACCTTTCGACCTGCAGGGAGCGGAACGAGTCCAACATCACTAACCTGCTGAAACGGACCGCGGCACAGGTCCGGGCCCGCAGGAGCAGGAGGCCCCTGGGCGGCAAAAAGACCCGAATCAAAGACGTGAGACGTAAAAAGAGGAGAAAATATATGGAGACATTTGTTCCAATATTTTTGCAGGAAAAAATAAAAAAATTGAAAAAATAAAATTTGAAAAAAGTATTTTTTTATTGAGACAGGATTTGACCCAGAATAACAACCAACAGATATTAAACAGCAAGAAGCACAAAGTTAAGGAAAACAAGGCATAAAAAGGTGAAAAAGCAACAATAAAAACAAAGAGTGACTCATTTCACCTTTGACCCTCACCAGACCCTTCCTGCTGAGGGTCAAAGGTCAGTTCTCTGGGTCACATCAACCCATGTCAGTTAATCATGGAAAATTCTTCTAAATAATCGATTGTCAATGGTTGGAATGAGACGTCCCAGGATGGACACCATGGTCTGCCCACACCACCATGTGACTTTTGATGTTTACGTTATTTAGTAGATTTACATTTTCTTTATTTTCCTTAGACATGGGTTAATTTTTCAGATTTTTATTTAACGCTATTTCTGCTTTATTGTGTTTGCTGCTGGACTCCAAAACCTCGTGAATCTCCTCCAAACTCCCGAATGTTCTTTGCTTCACAATCCTCTCAAGGCTGCAGTTACCTCTGCTGCTTGTGGGCCTTTTCCTACCACACTCTCTCCTTCCACTCAACTTTCTATTAATATACATGGATACAGCCCTCTGTGAACAGCAGCTTCTTTTGCAGCAACTTTCTGTGTCTTAGCATCCTCATAGAGGAGGTCAGGACAGCTGTCGGTCACTACGCTTCATGTAGACCAGAACATGAGCATAACAGAACATTTCTGTAATAAAATCATTTTTATTGGTCTGATCTAATGAACTTTTCTGAGGAACTAAATTGTGGGTTTTCATCTGCCGTAAGACAGCCCTAAAAGTCTTGTTTTTAAAATCATTTTAGACATTCAGAATATTGTTATCAAAAGGGGGTATGCCTGATTTTGTGCTTTGTACGCCATATTTGCACTGATTTCAGTTTTGTCTGTGCTCACCATCCGTCCACTTCCTTCGACACGTTGTGTATCAGAGCTCCTTTAGTGAAGCTCAGCTCATCGGGTCTCTTGGCTTGGTAGGCGTATAAAGCTCGGACTGTATTTTGGGGCTGAAACAGAAGCATCGGTTCATTAACAGCTGGACAAAAAAAGCCACAGATAATAGAGAGAATAAAAGACGTTACACACCAGCGAAGGTTCGATCTCATTGGGTTTCACATACGTCTCCATGTATATAGAAGAGCAGTTCTCGTTCTGTCAGCCAAAATCATTGAATAATATGATGTGTTAGTATTTGCTGACAGTTTCTGAACAACTTCTCTCACATTCACTCAGTAACTCACCGTGCTGAAACGCTCCACCAGCTCAGGTGTGACCGGGTAACGCAGCTTGATCTTGCGATACAGCGGCTTCTTCTTGAAGTAGTTCACCAGCTCCACCAGACTCTCAAACTCCGTAGTGGTGCCCAGCAGGTACACGTTCCCCTCCTTCTGGATCCGGCAGTGCTTCACCTTCCCATCGCCTCTGCAGGAAAGAGAAAAGTTTGAATCTGGAGCTGAACAAGGGGCAGCTGGTTGGAGAAGATCTGCTACATTCCTTCTGATTTGTTCTTTTAAAACATTTCTCCTTTTTCACTTTTAGATAGTTGTTATGATGCGTAACCATAAGAGCGAGGTGTTTAAATCTCTACAGCTCAAATAATGCTGAAATTGTGACCTTAAATCCCAGATGATTTAAAGATAAGACATCAAGGATCCAGGATTTTAGAGGGCAGAGAGAAGGAAGCACTTTAAACCATCCCTCCAGCAACCAGAGATCTCTGGTAAACAAAATGGACTAAGAAGGACCCAGCCAGAGTATCAGCGATGCATTATGATGTTTCACTGAAACATGGCAGCAGGATCATATCCCCAACTCCAACGTCTCTCCGCTGGACTTTCTGACGATACAAACAGACTGAGATTTATAGAGGAGTGGCAAACACAAAGGAGGTGGATTAGCAGTGCTTGTCAACAACAGATGGTGTCATCTGTGACATGTTACTGTGAAGTGTCATTTCTGCAGCTCATTTTTAGTCTATATTATTTACCAAGAAAGTTTACCGATGTTGTTTTGGCAACTGTTTACGTTCCACCATCAGCTGTTTCCAACACTGCATGTGATGCCATCAGCTCAGTTGTTGCAATTTCTGGGGATTTTAAACACGTCTTATTCTCTGCTAGACTTCCAATGTTTCAATAGTTTGTCAGCTGCTCTACCAGAGGAAACAAAATGCTGGATTTGTTTTATGCAAATGTCAGGAATGCACACACTAGCTCTGCAAGGCCTGCTCCAGGCAAATTAGATCATAATCTTGTGCTTCTTGCTAGGTGTATAAACCCCTTGTCCAGTGGCAACCTGTGGTGAAGAGGTCTGTAGCCTCTGTTTTGAGGCTACAGACTGTGATGCACTGTGCCAGCCAAGTGGAGATGCCATCAATACCATGACTGTGTGAGTGACTAAAGTTCGGTGTGGACAATACCACCCCCACCAGAACAGTGAAATGCTTCCCCAGTAACAAACTCCAGATCACCAGTGACCTGAAGGAACTGCATATGCATTCATCCAACCAATCATTCATTCATCTGCTTCTGCTCATCTGAGATCAGGTTGCGGAGGAAGCAGGTCCAGGAGGGAACATGGAGAAATTCTTCTCATCAGTAGCATTCTCCAGCTCTGGAGCCTGGTCTCCAGGCTATAAGGAATATATAGTCCGAGGATAAAGTCCAGTCTTCAAGAGCTACTGTACTATCCTCTAACTTTTAGATGCATCCTTTTGGTAAAGTTGCAGGATAGTAGCTCTCAAGGACTAGACTTGGGCACCTCTGATCTCCCCAGTGAGTTCTAGTTCTTTCCTGCTGTCTCCTACCAATGGGACATGCAATGGAAACCTTCAAAGGCTGGCACCCAGGAGGAATCCTGATCAGATGCCCAAACCATGTCAACTGATTGTTTTCGATGTGGACGAGCTCCTCCTTCTCAGGTTGAGCTCAGACTTAGAGAAGCTGATTTTCATCCTGGCCACTCCATCACACCCACATCATCAACAGAAAGCAGACCAGGCCCTGAGGTTCTCAAGCCTGACACGCTCCTCTTCCAGACTATGCCTTGAGATCCCGTTCATGACCCAACCAGGATCGGTGACAGGGGGCAGAGCTCTTGCTTTATTCATAGAAGGACTGCATAGGCATCCCCAGCACCCCCAGTCTCTGGGGATCTCTAGATCCAAAACTCACATGTAGATCAGTTTTGTTGTTCTACCTGAATGTGATGGCGAAGGAGTCTGGTTCTCCTTCCCTCTGTCGGATCAGGAAAGCTCCATCTCTGGGGATCCTGAGCAGGTAATCTTCTGCTTGGCCTCTGCTCAGGTTACTGTAGAACCACCTGCAAAGCAGAAAAACGAGAACGCTGCCCTCACTGCTCCACTCAAAGTTAATACTGAATGTGTCTAAAGCACGAGGAAAAGCTTTTCACAGAGAAAGAGGACAAAACATCCATGTTTGATGTTAACGGACAATAAATGTGTTAAAGTGACAGGAAGATGCCATACATGTGTGACTGGCTGAACTGGAGGCTTTAGAGACCCTGGAAGTGTCAGTCAGGTGGGTTTTTAGTTCAGATCGTTCCCAGAATCAGAACAGGGTCAGAAAAATAAAAAGGATCATATATGCAGCCTTGCTAGAATAATTCACCTCAGTTACCATGGAGACCACCAAACTCCATGCAAGAGACATGTCTGATTGTTCACCTGCTTTATGCTGAATAATGTTGTTATTGTAGGTTTTACAGTCTTGGTACAGTTTTGGTCCTATTTAAAAGGGTTTTGCTGGATACATCCCATTATCCTTGGCAGACCAGAAACTATCATTTTTAAAACCGGGTTCCAGAGTGGATACATTTCATGTTTCTGTGTGTTGATGCCAGTCATGTCTTTTATTAAACGATGACGTCGTAGCTCCATCGCTCTCTCTCACACAAATAACAAACGCGGCGGCATTGTGTTGTTCTCTGACAGTGTTACAGCGCCACCGACTGGCCCGGCAGACCTACTGCGTCAGTTTCTGTGGCTCTACATCCTGTCATGTGGACGCACGTTTTTTCTTAATCGTTTACAAAAGTATATCATGCTCGTTTCCATGTGTAAAGGGCCTAAGGCCTAGTCCACAGGTAGCTGGATATCTGGGAAAAACAAATACATTTCATCCACATGAAAACTCCGTTTAATATCACTAAAAACGATTATTTCTAACAACTCCAAGGAGAAAGCAGAGTATGAGAAAACTCAGTATTTGCGTCTGCGTTTATTCATGAGAAAACAAAGGCTTAGGGTCCCGCGCATTCCGGTCTGCAACAAATAATGCGCCGATATCTCCACATGCTTGCTTTGACACGATTCCCAGTCAACATCGACTTGTGTTTCATTAACTTTATATTCTAATACGCTGTTTGAAAGTAGTTCAGCCTCTATAGCTGCCCACACAGTTGAACCCGCTGGCGCCATGTTTCACTCCTAACAGGAAGTCGTGGCTGTTTTGAATCAATCTGATTGGCTGACAGGGTTTAGCTTAGCGCTACACTGCCCCCTATGGGTTTGGCATGTTTAACACAACGCTCAGGGGCGGATTTGTGCGGGTTCATGTGGATGAAGACTTTTCTGAAACCGATCCTGTGTGTACGATATTATTTAAAACGCTGTGGCGGAGATATTGTGGTTTTTTTTTTTGTTTTTTTTTTTTTTGTTTTTTTTTATAAAGACCTGGCTACCTGTGGACAAGGCTTTAGACTGATTTATGTTTACTTATGGACTTGTAACACTACATGTTGAATGTAAATGCTGTAGTTTGGGGAAATGATCCGATTTCATGTGAAATGATGTTGGCTTCTGGACGAACCGCTCCTGCAGGTGAGGGTCCGGTTTGGGCACGGCTTCGGTAAGGCGCAGCTCGAAGTCCTGGCAGCGCAGCGGGTTTTCTCGGTAGTGCTGGATTAGAGAGTAGACGCTGGGGAAGTGCAGGTTAGGAGTCAGGAAGAAGTAGGTGTGGCCTCCCTCTGTGCTGGAGCGGATCCGGCAGTGCTGGACTCTCCCGGTCCGCCTGCAGAGACAAATCCAGCAGGTGTGTACAAAGGAAACTGTTGCAAATAAGCCATGAATCAGACAACGATGCTTCAGTCGGTACCAGAAGGAGAGGGTGAAGTCGGTGATGTATCTGTCGCTCTGTCGGACCAAGAAGGTGCCATCCTGTCCCCCGGTTTCTGCGCAGTAGTCGTGGATCAGACGCTCAGCCATCAGCCTGCCCTCCTGTATGCGCCCATGAAACCATGGTTCTGAACAGTGCAGGTCCTGGTACTGAGAAACCCAACCCAGAAACATTTACTCCTGGTTACACCTCTGATAAAAACGTATTATCTTTGGAAATGATTCAATAACAAGTAGAAAAATCAGACATGATTAATAAGGACTTAAAGTGTTTAGTTGTTTGCGAGTTACATAGTCAAAAATTAACAGCAATAATTTAGGATATTTAGCCTGTCAAGAGAAAAAATTGGGGGGTTCATTTTTCAAAGTAATATTTTCATATTATTAATTCATTTATAAATGTCACTAAATATTTAGTTTACCAACTGAATATTTATCTTGAAGCTAAACATTTAGCTTCAAGCTAAATATTCAGTTTGTAGCTAAATATTTAGCTAGCTCAGAGCTCAATAGTTAGCTTGCTAGCTAAAGATTTAGGTTAGAGCTAAATATTTAGCTCCAGACCAAATTGTTTGTTAGCTTGCTCAGAGCTAAAGAGTAAGCTTTGTAACTAAATATTTAGTTTGAAGCTAAATATTTAGTTAGCAAGCAAAATATTTATATATTTAGCTGTTAATTTTTGACTTTACAAACTGCGCCATATTGAGCTGATGGCGCTATGGTATGGGGGATAACAATGAAAACATGAAATAAAAACAATAAAAACCGAAGTAATTGTGCATTTTGCTGTTTTTACATGATTCACTGATGGAAAGTTGAATTTAAAACCTTCCTCAGTCAATGTTTATTCCCGGTTTTTAAATTAATTTCTGGGGGGAATCAGCTGGGTACCTTCCTGGGATCTTCGTCTTCCTCCTCGTACTCCTCTGCGTAGTACAGCTTGTCGTCAGAGATCACACAGTAGTGCCGGTTCCAGCGCTGAGGAAAACACAGAAACATTTACATTTTTACATGTGAGGCAGAAAATGAGGCTTTCCAGGGAAATCCTGGTTTGATCTTTCTTATTTTTCTGCTGGTTGCACAGAGACAACAGAAGCAGTTTCCAGCAACAACTTCTCTTTGGAAGCAGAGGAGAGGTGAAACTTCTCTACATTCAGATCATTCAGACACTTTGTTATTGATCAGACTTCAGATGGAAAGCAGCCAAACACACATGGTCCACTGGGTTCTGTCAGGTCCAGGTCAACCAGGAGAAGCTCTTCCTGCTTCCTTCTGCTCAGACGCTTCATGGAGATGCTGATTTTATTTTCCAGCAGGAGTCCAGAGCAAGAAGTGAGAGCAGATACTGAACAGAACCTGGAGGTCCTGGTCAGCAGGTCCATCACTCTGGATTAAAACTGAAGCAGTTGATCACAGAAGAATAAGCAGAAGAACATCTGGCTGAGGTGAAACATCTCTCTGCTTGGAGCTGAAGCAAGGGGGCCTTTACCTGGTCCACTGGGTCCCAGATCTCCAGGTCTCCCTGCTTCTGGCCCCTCCTGAAGTCCTTGGTGGTTGCTCCTCCCTCCACATTGAGCTTTTTGTGCTGAGAAAGAACAATAGACAGAGCGGTCATTCCTCCCTGATGGAGAGCCTCCACCAACACCTCCGTCTGCTCCTGCTACCTTCAGGATGATCTTTGCCTTCAGCTGCGTGGGCGAAGGCAGCTGCTCGGCCATGTGCTCCACAGGTTCAGACAGGAGTTTGTCTCCGAACACGTCCTTGAAGATGCGAGCCATCTGCCGCTGCTGCTCGATGGGGCAGTGCTCCTCGATGGACAGGATGACCGGGAAGCTGAGGAGGAGCAGTTGCCAACATGTTACGAGATGAAGGTGAGCAATCACTGGAGGGAGAAGACTCAAACTTTGCTTTCATCAGAAAAGAGCCAATGGAGCTCAGATGTTTGACTCCTCCTCCTCCAGGTGAGGTCAGAATGACTCTGCAGACTCAACGTGATGCTGATTCTCACTCTGAGGTGACGAAGGCGTGCTCGTTTATGGCTTTCACCACATCTTCAAACTTGATCTTGGTGGTCCTGGTCCAGCCGTGGTAGATGATGGGCTCCCCAGGGCCTTCCCAGCAGTCCACTGCCACCCAAACCAAACACGTTCATGTTACCAGAAGAAAACACACCTGAATAAACGGCATTCTGTTCATATTCACATTCAACGCAGCGGCATCCCAGGCGGAGACAGCGGACGTAGGCCTCAGTGGACGACTCGCTGCGAATCTGATCACCTGTCAGGTAGCTGTGGGAGGAAGCGCACAGATCAAACCACCGCCTGAAGGTTTAATCAGGCTCTCAGTTTTCCCTCACAGGAACCTCAGAGCTCCTAAACATGGAAGCAGGACAGCTGGGACCGCAGCTCAGAGTCCCAGTGTTCATGAGGGAGGCCGCTGTCAGCTGCAGCACAGTTATAGAGCCGCTCAGCAACCAACACAACACAGAGGAAAGCTGCGTTTCTGCTCAATCAGCAGGTTGCAGCTGCAGCACCGCTGGCTGCCGCAGGAAGGTAGAAAGGCAGCAGGTTGAGACTTCAGGAAGCTCTGGGAAGGAAGACTGGGTCTGGAGCCAGGTGGCATGCATCCGTCATCCGTCCATCCATCCATCCGTCATCCGTCCATCATGACCACCACACCAGGACACCAGAGGCCCTCCACCTCCAGCAGAGACTGATCCCCGACCCAGAGGGAGCGGTCCAGCCGATGGAGAGCCATGAACTTACGTGTTGTGTGAGGAGCTGATCCAGTAGTGGGACAACGGGTTGTTCATGTCCAGGTTGTTGATCTCAGAGAACTTCTCATCCCAAACTGAATTCTCTTTGGAAAACAAGAAACTGAGGAACTGAAGGAGGAAAAGGAGACAATAAATAAAACATCTAGTCCACGGAGATCTGTTCAGTAGGCCAAGCTGAACTCAGTGTTCTGGAGAAATGGGTAAAACACCTCGCTGACGGTGAACTCAGGGTCGTTAGTTTTTCTCATGGTGTCATCGATGAAGATGGTCATCAGCTCTCTGACCTGGTTCAGATCGTTGGCCCACGGTTCCTAAACAAGAACCATAAATAATCAGGACGGAACCAGCAGCGTTCACCCCAGGTCTGGAGATCTGGAGATGTTTCTCCTCACTGAGGAACATCAACTCTGATCCTGTTTCTAACGGCTCCTCTGACTGGAGATATGGAGAAGTTCAGACCAGGAGTTGATTCCTCTCCTGACTGATGGAGATCGGCAATCTGCCTTAATTCAGTGACATGTTTTCTTGTCTTTCCCATTTTAAAAAATGCCTCCTCTTCAACAAATTAGGGTTCATTTTTCAAAGACATATTTTCACCATGTTATTCATTCATTTATAAATGTCACAGTTTCAAACTAAATATTTAATTAATAAGCTAAATGTTTTGTTAGTATACTAAATATCTGCTTTTAGTTGGTTAAATATTTAGTCTGGAGCTAAACACTTAGTTAGAAAGCTAACTATTTAGCTTCAAACTAAATATTTAGTTGGTTAACTGAATAGTTAGCTTGGAGCTAAATATTTAGTTGGTTAACTAAATATTTAGTTTGCTAACTAAATGTTTAGTTTGAAGCTAAGTAGTTAGCTTGCTAACTAAATATGATATTATGTTGCATTGATAAAGATATAGACTGTGTAATTTTACAAACAGCACCCCATATGATGCTGCTGGAATAAAAGATTAATTTATTTTATGGCTTTTAATAAATTACTGTTGGTAAGTCGGGCTCTACTGTTACAGTTTCCATGAAACACAGCTGAGACTCACCTTCTGGTCATAAATGAGAAAGCGTTGGAAATCATGCAGCAGAACAGCCGAAGCATCCTGTTTGTCTGTGTTCCTGCAGGATTGGAGAGCAGAGTTAGAGAACTGATCTGCTCCAGCATCTTCTGCTAAGATCAGGACCGCATGAGCTCACCCCAAGATGAAAGAACACGCCTCCCGTTTGAACTCGTCCAGGATCTGAATGCAGAAGAATAACAATAGTCATGTTACAATTAACAGTAGTATTGTTAATTCTAATTTCCCGTTGGGGATAAATAAACTACTGTTGAACTGAACTGAATAGAATAATTAAAAGGCGGCCAAGGCATGATAAGAAAATATTTACAGCAAAGAGTCATTGAGGCTGACCTCATTCTGCTCAAACATCATCAGGTTGTAAAACTTATGAAACTGCTCAAAGTCCAGACGGTCCTTCTTTACTCCCACTTCCTGCAACAGCAGAACAGCAAAGCTGTAAACGCTCCAACCAAACCCAGAGGAGAAGCTTTTCAGCATCTGAGCAGCTTTGACCAGAGAATCATGCTTCCATCAAGCCGAACCTGCAGTCTGTCTTTAAGCGCTCGAGAGCTGGGGGCCTTGTAGTTCAGCATCGGCAGCAGAGCCTTCAGCTCCTTCACAGAGAGGCTGCAAGTCACAAAGAGAGAGTAGATGCATCACCTGCTGGAAACCATTTTAATATCAGACCATATTCAAAGTTTATTCTTCAGCAACTGGAGCACATATTTCATATTTCTTCTCCTGATCTACTGAAAAACCAAATATAATCTTCAAACTATCTCCTCTCTTGTTCCATGTGCACCTAGAACCATAAATCTTTAAAAGTCCAGATGTTGCACAGAAAAACTGGTTAAATCTGATGTAAAGAGCTTCCTCATCTGATCTGATGCCGTATTTATGCTAATTATACAGTAAAAACATGGAGGTTTGTTGTGAATAACTGTACAGTTAAGCTACAACTCTACAAATAATGTAGTAAATGATATAAATAATCTCAATATGTGTTTAACTTGAATACAGGGTGTGGTTTATAAAGTTACACAGTCAAAACTTAACAGCAATAGCAGCAATTAGAAGGCTTTATTGACATGAATGAATAAAGTTTTTTGGCGCTCAGACCCTGGCAATGTTAATTGCAATGAGCAAGGATGGGCAGCGTAGGATGGGGGAAGTCTTCCCCCTGGGGCACACTGGTGGTGGAGTGGAGGCCGAAGGAAGGAAGCCTCATGGAGCCGTGAGAGAACGAGGGTGGAGAAGGGGCTGAGCTCAACAGCGGAGCAGATGGAGCCATGGATGGAGAGCCTTACAAGCGGAGACTTTCACGCTGATCGGCTACGACGAGGCGTGGTCTGAAGCCGATGGGCTTGGATGATGCAGGTGAGGCTGGGAAGAGTCTTCCAGGTTGAATTTGCGCCGAGGCTCCAATGAGAAATGTCACAGTTTCAAGCTAAATATTTAGGTTGGAGCTAAATATTTACGTCCAAACTAAATATTTAAGTTGGAGCTAAATATTTAGCTTGCTAACGAAATATTTAGTTCTAAATATTGACAGGTTAAATAACCCAAATTATTTCTGTTAATTATGGACTGTGTAACTTTACAAAAGACATCCTAGACTTGAATGTATAAACTGTATAAAGTATTTTTTATGCTAATTTTACTCATCAATAACATTTTTAATAAACATGAATATAAAAGCCTGCCACACTTTTCAGATTTGTAGTTGTGTAACATTTTGAAAACCTTGAATCATTTTCCTTCTGCTCTACTTTGTGTTGGTTTGTCACAGAACATCCCAGTAAAACCCTGGAGGTTTGAGTTGGGACTGGAGAACCTTCAGGGTTCTGATTAACTGTGGATCTGGCCCAATAAAAGAATAAAATTGGGTTGTACCTGTTTTTCTTGGTCTGGTTGACCGAATACATCTGCTTCCTCAGCCAGCTGGAGGGAGAACAACACAAACAGGCAGACAGGATGAAGCAGCTGCAGGAAAAGTCTTGAATGGATCAGAACATGACCCTACCTCTCTATCAGAACCGGAGTTGGAGCTGCCAGAGTCTCTTCTCTCAGCAGCTCAAGTCCAATCAACCATTTCTGAGCCTCCTCCACAGAATCAGCTGGAAACATGGAGAAAACCCTGTTATTCACAGAAACCAGCAGTGAATCTTTGGTGAACCCCAGAAACAAAACAATAGACTGATGTTCACCTCCCAACTTCCTGGAAAAAACTTTAATTTAACACAATAGCAGAGCATCAGTCCCAAAACATTAACCATATCAGAACATCTGACCAGAGTTCAAAGAAATATGCAAATGTTTTATGTAAATTTACTCAAATATCCACCGGGGGCACCGTTTCCCTCCTGCTCCTCAGGCCACGCTGGTCCAACACCTTCCTGCTTCACTGATACGGCTTCTCATCAATGGATATTATTGATTAAATAAAAGTAATTCATTCATATGAAGCAGGGCCACATCTACTGTCATAATAAAAAGAAAGTACACCCTGCAGGAAAGCTAAGTTTTAATGCATCAGGATGTAATTCAAATGATTTGCTTTAAAATTAGTTAAATTTAACCTTCAGTGTACAAAAACACACACGAGCGAGTATTTAATAAAACAAGAAGACACCATGCAAAAGCTGACTGAGAGAAACTAAGTACACTCTTGTTATTTTCTTTGGGTTTTATGCTTTAACATAATGGATGTTTGGAAGGAGAAAATCCTCGTTATGGGTGGTGATGCTGTGGGCAGGAAGGATGTCCAGTTGCAGTCAGTGTTGCAACGAATCTGAAGAGGACTCTGACTTAAGACCGTTGCCGTATGACAGTCTCATGCTAACATGCTAAGAGCTCAACATGCAGGCAGCAGAGACGATATTCCACAGCAACATGTCCTGGATGACATCATCAGCTCTGCTAATCCGCCTCCTTTGCTTTTGCTGCTCCTCTTTAAATCTGTCTGGCCGTGCGGTTAGAGCGATGTTGGAGTTGGAGAGATGATCCTCGGCCATCATGATAGATGGAACGAGCCTCCTTTTCAACTCCTCTGGGATTTGGGGTCAAAGTTCAGGGATTATTTGAGCTTTTGAGATGCTAATCAGCTGCTCCTAGTTGTAAAAACAATACCTTGTTGCCATGGTTACGCATCATAACTGTCCGAAAGTAAAAAGGAGTAAAAATCACAAATCAGATTCAATGGGTGTACTTAGTTTTTCAAGCTCAGCTGTTCTGTTTGTCCTCATGTATGTTGGACATGTAAAGCTGGAGTGAAGTCGGTCTGTTTTTCTCCAGCTGAGGTTAAGTTCCAGCCCAGGAACTGAAAGAAGGAGCAGCGTTCAGTACTGGCCGGGTTCAGCAGAACTCTGACCCGAACAACGCTTTCATTAATGCTAGCGAAGAAATGCAGCTCTCACCTCCCAGACTGAGGGTGTTGAGGACGAACTGAGAGCCATAGAAGATGGTGAAGCAGGAGTTGTCGTGGTGTTTGTCCTTCCCGTCTTTGAAGCGCTCAAAGTCTTTGGAGTTCCTGCCTGGGCGGACCTCTCTGATCTCGAACAGGTCCACTGGAACAGAACACACAGGTCAGACAGCCTCCGCCACTCAGCCGAGGCCAGAAACGCTCCAGTCCTGCCGCTCGGGAGGCCGAGACGCCTCCAACACCGGCATTAAGAGTAAAAGAAGGGGTGCGATTAGCTGTTTCAGGAGAGTTAATGTGTGGCGACCCGACCCGAGTCTCCCCGAGTCTCTTCAGCAAACAGTCAGTGGAAACCAGAGAGGACTGGGAGGTTCTGACCCGTTTGGAGCTTTATGGAACAGTGAGACTTTGACTGCTTTCTGAACGAAAGGATGAATAATGGAGCAGAGATCTACTCACAGACTCCATCGGTTTTATCTGCAGTGCGAGTCCAGGCCACCTGCCGGGTCTCCATGATGACCTGCACGGTGAGCCGCTCCGCCTTCTGCCGGAACACCGTCATGACCACGCCCATCTCCAGGTCCCGCTTGATCAGGATCTTCTTGTACTCGGTCATCTCGCCCTGCGACCCTGAGCGAGCCATACCTGCAGCTGAGACAGGAAGCAAGCCGCTCAGCTTCATCCTGACGTTCATCATCATCACGCTCACGCCGTCGGTGAGCTTCAGCCACAAACCTCACTGGCATGCAGACAGCATGACGCAGCGAGGATCCAAGGACTCTGATGTCCTGATGCTTAAGGTGGAAACCAAGAGACAGATTATGGTCTCCAGACAGGAAGCTCATCTGGTCCACCTTAACTGAGCAGACTTGGACTGAAACTCCAGCCCCAGTCCCAGGTCCAAGTGTCCTGGGTGAGGACACAGAACCCAAGGTTGTCTACCAAGCTGAATCTTCTGTGAATGAGTGAGTATATGAATGGGTGAATGGGACTCAGTGTTATGGCTCCGTGAGCCACTGACGCCCCGCCCCCAACACAAGAAGTCCCGCCCAAATACACTGAAGCCCCGCCCCTGAAGCCACGTCCCCAAACGGCCATCTACGAAGCGCCCCCTGACTCCCCACCCCTGGACATCTGCCTTAGAGGACGTCTGAATGACATCATCACACGATACCAGAACATTTCCATAAGTCCTTCTGAAATCAGTTGCTCCTCACGGCTCAGGAGCCCAAGGAACGCATCACTGAGGAGCTTCTGGAGGAGCTTCTGGAGGAGCTTCTGGAGGAGCTTCTAGAGGATTCTCCAGTCCAGCCTCTTGGACCTCTTGGACCTCATGGATGATGAAAGCATCAGTCTAGCAGCTTTGGTGACGTTTTACTGCGTCATAAATCAGCTGCTTTGTTGCTCCAGGTCCAGGTCAGAAGATCTGTTCCCACAGTAAAATCTTTCAGTTGATTAATGGTGATGAGATGTTGATGAAGTGATTTTAAATTCCCAGTAAACCCAGTTGATTCTAAATTGAGGAGGAACATGAGAAGCTGGTCTGGTTGGTGATGGAGACCATCCCTGCAGATCCTGGAGTAATTCAGTCTGTTTCCATCTCGCCTCATCATTTGACATTACAACCATCTTTTCTTCCTCTTCTGGGACTCGTCTCAGAGAAAGTTCTACCTCTTTTTAGCTCCAGAGGAACCAGTTTAGACCACCATCATTCCCAGTCAGACTGGTCATTTATTCTTCTGGAGATGTTTTCATGAATCAGCAGAACTTCAGAGCTTCTCTGAGTTCAGATGTGAGCTAGGAAACAAAATATTCCATAATTTCTACTAAAAAAGTCACAGTTTTGTTTTCATCTTTTACTGTGGAGCTGGAATCTAAAACCAAACTATTTGAATTTTTCACATTTATTTTTTACTTGATATATTTAAACTTCCTGTTTCCTGAGAACATGGAGCAGAAATAATGCTCCAGTCCAGTCGCTTCTGGACGGGCCTGCAGAAATAAAACCCGCTGCAGACGTCTAGTTCCCTTTCAGACAGAAAAGTTCTCCAGAATCACGTGAAGCATTTCCATCGTTTCAGGAAGCAGAGCGATATTAATGTGTAACAGAGCAGTTGGTGTTGGAGCTGCGCTGAACTCTACCTGCTGAGCTTCAGCTCGGAGGCCATAAAGATTGAGACACTCAGTCAGTAACAGGGAGGTTATGTAATGAAGCCAGGCGGCTACTTCCTCTGCAGGCCTCAGCGCCTCATCCTGATCGTTGTCTCACGAGCAGATGCTTCAGACCCAAAACTGCTTCACGACTTCAGTTCTCATTACTGACCTCGTCTAAAACAAACTGGATTCTTCTGGATTTTTTGTTATTTTCCAGAAAATTAAAAAACACAAAATTCAACGAATAAAGCAATAAAAAAAGAAACAAAAGCAGGAGCCCTAACCAGCCAATGTTTTCATTCAGCCTTTAGTCCAGATTCCTGCCCAACCTGCAGCAGAACTCTGCTTGGTGAAACAGAACCCGGTTCTGACCAGACCGGTCCTGCTAAAGGACCATCGGGTCTTGTCTGAGCCCATGACCAAACAGAAACATGAGAATCATGTGACCCTGCAGCCTCCGATCAGATCAAAGCAGCTGAGCTCCTGAGAAGATCCGAGCTGCTGGTCTGATAGGCCGCAGCTCGGCCTATCAGACCAGGTAGACTGGGCTGATGGTGTCAAGTAGACTGGGCTGAAACAGGAAGTCGAGGCTCCTTCCGTGGAGCGTTGGGTGCGTCTTTGACGCGCGTGTTGCTTCCTATACTGTGTGTACTGGAATGAAGGGTGGGAGTTCACAGTAGCGGTGTTTCCATCAACGTTTTTTCTGCACATTTTGAAGCATCGCATTAGAAACGGTTGATGGAAACAGCAAAATTCAAAACAACTTCCTCAGTTTCCCCAAAAAGCTTTTTACGTTCGCTTGAGCTGGGTTTTGGCTTTTCTGTTAAAGGGGAGATGGAAACACGTTTGTTTCTGAACTTTCCCATCCACTGGTGGGTCTGTGCCTTACCAGAGGCATGAAACTCAAAGAAATGTCGCAGTCCAAGCCTCCAGCTGGGGGGGGGGGTTCTCTCTTCTCCATGCTAGCTAGCAACCTCTACTTCCTGTTTACTACAGCCATGTGTAGCGTCATCGTCTGACTGGTTGATTCACTCCAAACCTGCAGAACACGCCTGATTTTCTTTGTTTTTCTTTTTTGCAACATTTTAAAGGTTTGCTGAAAACGAACAGCGGCTGGATGGAAACGCAGCCGTGCTGCGCAGGACCGGGCGCGTTGCTCTGGCCATGATGTCATCATCTTCAGGGGGTTCCAGCTGAAAGCTCCGGTAGTGGAAGAAAGCTGGTGAAACGACTCTGATCCTGCTTCAGAGATGCACCACCGCATCAGGGTCGCAGGCGTTGCCGTGGAGACAGGCTAACGCATAACACAGGGCAGGTCCTGCTAGAAGGTGAACCTCCACCACAGTCTTCTCCAGCCTCTAGCTGGTTTTCCTCCAAGATTGTCCTGATTTAGCTCCATCCATCTTCTTCCCCACAGCATGATGCTGCCACCACCATGTTTCACTGTGGGGATGATGTACTCAGAGCGATTTGCACTGGCAGTTTCCTTCCACTTCCCAGCTCTGCTCTACTTTATGCATAAAGTCCCAATAAAACACATCAAGTTTTCTGATAAAAAGAGACAAAATGACCAAAACAAAATCAATAAATAATCACATTTCTTTACATCAGACGTATTTTCAGAGTCAGCAGGTTGTTCAGCAGTAAAACTGCTGAAGTTCCTCTTTGAAAATATAAATTTGAACCTTTCTTCTGTCTCCATAGAAACTAAATGCAAATGTTGGAAGTCAAATATAGATCCATTTTAATATTGAACATGCGCTAACTATTCCCCTCTGAATTCTTCTCTGAACATTTTCAGTAGCCTGATGTTGAATTTATTCCTAATTCTGAAGAATCAGTGACACAACCGTCTGTTTTATTGTTAGAAACATGATCGGTGTGAAGTGTTAACTGGAAATGATCGTTTCCTGGTTTCTCTCTTTATTTAAGCCTCGTTAGGCTGAAACACCCCGAAGTGTGTGCTGGAATAAAACCAGCTGCAGTGAGTTTACTGCGTAAACGATGCAGCTCTGCTGAAGCAATGACTGGTTCAGGTCCAGGTTAATAACCAGCCCCCCCGTCCACTTAAAGGCACAGTCCCTCTCATTCATTTCCTCATTCTGATGCAGCCGCAACACACGCCACCAGTACTCTGGCCCGCCCAGAACCAATGTCACAGCTCTGGATTAGTCAGAACCATTTCTACAGCCACCATAAAGTATTCACACCCCTGGTTTGATATTTACTCCTGTTTTGGGTCTGCTCTCCATTCTTCTCAACCAGGTTGGACGGGCAGCATCAGGATTTACGCCTGGACACAGGGAACTTTCACAGCCTGCTTCAGAACCCAGGAACCCATGTACCTGGTTCTGGTTCGGGTTCTGGTTCTGGGCGTTTTGGTTCATTGGAAGAAGAATGGCTGCCTCAGTCTGGGGTCCAGAGGACCCAGAACCAGAACCCAGGTACAGGCTGTGAAAGTTCCCTGTGTCCAGGCGTAAATCCTGATGAAGCCCGTCCAACCTGGTTGAGAAGAACGGAGAGCAGACCCAAAACAGGAGTAAATATCAAACCAGGGGTGTGAATACTTTATGTTATGGTCCTGCGCAGCACGGCTGCGTTTCCATCCAGCCGCTGTTCGTTTTCAGCAAACCTTTAAAATGTTGCAAAAAAGAAAAACAAAGAAAATCAGGCGTGTTCTGCAGGTTTGGAGTGAATCAACCAGTCAGACGATGACGCTACACATGGCTGTAGTAAACAGGAAGTAGAGGTTGCTAGCTAGCATGGAGCAGAGAGAGGCCCCCCCCAGCTGGAGGCTTGGACTGCGACATTTCTTTCATAGAACCTTTCTGTGTCTGGCTGCTGCCATCCAAACCTCCATGCAGACTAGTCTCCTAGTTCTTATCTGAAACACATCACCACAGCATGATGCTACCACCACCATGCATCATAAAAAGGCTAATGAACGGGGCCAGAGCTACATTAGAGCCCCATCCACAAAACATTCTGGGTGAATATAAATAATGATACTGAGTTAGTAGATACACATCAGCCTGAAGGTCTAAACCCACTTGGAGAACATTAACAAATTACATTATGAAGCACAGAAATACTGAAATACTTTCATCTTCAAATATGGGAGAAAAACTCATTTTGTGTCCAAAAATCACCAGAACCATCCAAAAACGTCCAAAATTCATCCAAGACCCACCTGTGTTGTCTCTGTACTGCATTTTTCGCACTAATGTATAATTGTGAGGTTTTTATTGCAAATTTTCTGCAAAAATGGTCAAAACCATTGGGTTTAGGTAAGGCTAATCTTAGTCGGTCCAGGCTGATCTTAGTCGGTCCAGGCTGATCTTAGTCGGTCCAGGCTGATCTTAGTCGGTCCAGGCTGATCTCATGTAATGTGGTCTTTGTTTGGTCAAGCGACAGTGATAGTGATGCAGTGCAGAACTGTGGGGTTTTTCACTGACGCAGAGAAGCTATATATATATATATATATATATATATATATATATATATATATATATATATATATATATATATATATATATATATATATATATTACATTAATAGCTGTTCATCATCAGAACATGTCAGAACAGAACTTGATGGTATTTTTCACCCGTTGACAATTCAAAGTCTGAGAATCAGAAATCCTCTTTCTGAAACTTCTGCTTGCATGAAAGCTTCTATAAACACCTGCTCTTCTTCTTCTTCTTCTGAATTGCTTCATTCTTTAAATATTGATAACCGGTTCATCTCACCAGAACCTGCTGCATTGTACTGAATGAAGATGAAAGGTATTGAAGAGCTGCCAGATTATAAATGATCATCAGATTAAAGAACCGCCGGGCCGTCTGCAGGTTCTGGAGATGATTGTTCAGCAGAGCAGCTCCACCAGATCTAACCAGCAGCAGCAGAGTTTCAGACCAGTTACCTCCCAGTAACCCACCAACAGGTCAGCTGACCCCCTGAATGATGGTCGCTCTTTAAACTGGAACCAGTAAAACTATGATATTGGATGGCAGGAAGTGAAGGTGCTGCAGGTTCAGGTAGAGAGTTGCCTAGCAACCAGCCAGTCTGCAGACCTCTCTCTCTCTCTGTTCTCTGCTGGTTTTCGGCTCCATGCTGTCATTTATCTCTCTGTGGTTCCTGCATGCAGTTCTGATCGGTTTTCACTCTGTTGATTTTGAATCTGTTCAGAAGCCTGTCGGTTGACTGCTTCACATTTACATATTCACATGTTTAGTCCCGAACCACTGATCCGCTGATCCGGGTCGGCTCCTGGTGGTGGAGAAACTCTTGCTAGGAAAGGGATGCTCTGGGATTTTACTGGTTATCTCAGGCTAATCTCCAGCTAGATCTGCACCAGTTAACCAGTTAGTTAACCTGGAGCCTCCAGGCCCAGTTTGCTGCCGTTTCTAGTGAAGGCAGCAACAGCTGCTAATTAGCATCTGTTTCTGGTATTTTTCATGCATATTTATGTTTCTGATGGGGTCAATATTCTGCTTTATCATAAAATAAATAAACTTTTTTATTCCCTGTTGAAACAAATATTATTGAATGTCTGAACGACGGTCTTTCTGTGTTTTATCTGGACTAGAAGAGACCAGACCTGGACTTGGGTAATAACTCGTTCTCCTCCATCCTAGTCTGTCGAGTCGGACTCAGAACTGATCTTCATCATGTGATGCTCTTCTTCAGTCCAGAAGAACCCAGTCTGGAACCAGTAAAATTCTGTTGACTAAAACCAACTGGTCCCTCTAAAACTCACAGTTCCCACCATTTAGTCAGTCAGAACTGACGCGACCTCTGACCCCAGATGAGAAAGGTACAGTGCAATGATTAAATGCTGACACCCTTGCAGACGTCCTGGTCAAAGAAAACCTGACGAAATACAGAAAAGTGTTTTAAAACAGTTTCGCTCAGTTTTTCCTTAAGATGTTTCGACCCAAAACAAAGACCCAAACGAGCCAGGTGAGGGACGAGTGGGTCGTGATTTACATCTGACTAGGAAGGCTCCACGGAGGACACACCTCCATGTGTAAGCCTGTCACGATAAGCAATAAATCAAATGAATTGCGTGATAAATTAAAATGAGCTCAATAATTCCCAATTGGACAACAATCGCTGAAGTTGAAAAGCCGCCATTTTGAAAAATGCAAACATTTGACACCAAGTACAAAGTAGTTTGCACTTTTATTATACAAATGTCCTACCTGGCCCTTTGGCCTGTTTTCCCTGTCTAAGCTGAATAGTTAATATTTTTTGAAACACAATTTTGTTTACAGAAACTTCATGATCCATTTTAATTATTGTTGTTTTGGTTGTTTTGTTGATTTACTTTGAATATTTAAAATGTTTTCCAGTTCCACTGTTAAATTCTTCTCTAAGTTCTTGCATTAATATACCATTATTTTTATTATATTAGTTGAAAATGGTCTCAAAATGACAATACTATTATTTATTGCAATCATTTCTGGGACAATTTATCATCCAGCTAAATTTGTTATGGTGACCGGCCTTCATGTGCTTAAAAAACAGCAACTCCCAACGAGCCTTCAGAACCGACAAAGACTCCTGGGTGGGTGCCCAAAGTCTGGCTGCCTTCGACTTAAGGGAACAAATCTATCAGATCCTGTCTGACAACATGAAGTAGGCTGAAAGACCTCTTAAAGAAACACATCATGTTTCTGATCTAAAGAAACTCAAGAACAGATAAGAAACAAAGTCTCTGACAGAAATCAGTCTGGAAAAGGTTACCGAGAGTGGAGAAAGGTTTCACAGTGGCCTAATCAAAGTTAGGACTTAAATCTGTCTGAGATGCTGTCTCATGACTTTCAACGGGTCCTTCCTGCTCTAAAATCCTCCAGTGTGTCTAAATTAAATTCAGCAGAGGGTCAAAGTTCATCCACAATAACGTTAAAGACCCAGTTCTCAGCTGCTGCTGTAGAGGGAGGAACAGCCAGTTTGTTCGTTCGGTTAGGGGGTGAAAACTTTTTCACACAGAGACAGGTTTGTTTGGCAGATTGTTTTTGCCTTAATAAATAAAAGTTGCATTGAATCAGGTTATCTCTGTGTGATGTGAACATTTTTCACAACTATTCAGCGCTTCTGGAAAATGTTTTTTTTTTTTGTGAGGAAATTCATCAAACCGTCTCCTGTGTGTTTATTCTAACTGATGTAAGAAAATAAACTTCAGATTGTTTCCTTTAAAAGGTTCCAAACAACAAAAACAGGCTAAAAATCCCTGAGAAACTCTTCCAGAAACACCAAAGAAGCAGAAACCAGAAGCTGCTCCACACAGAGCTCCTGCATCTGTCCATGCTCTTCCCTTCAATCCTACAGAGCTGGGGGGGTCTGGGGGTCCAGGGCCCCTCAATTCCTACCATGGTCTCCTGAGATGTTTCAAGACAAGATGCCGCGCTCTTGCTCCTAGCAGTTAGAAAAAGAAAGGCCAGTTCGGCTGACATGAGAGCCCTGGTTCTTCCTGGTTGTCGGTGAGACCGTGAACGCACCAGCGCAGCGGCTGGGTGAACCTGCAGCCGCCTCTGCGCTGCCTCCTGCAGCCTCTAGAAACATCTGCAGCCAGAAGCTGCTCTCAAGCTGCTCTTACCTTCCACCAGTCGCTTCTTCGCAGCTCCTCTCGGTCTCCTGCTGCTGCGTGTCTATCTGATCATGATTTGAAAGTTGAGAAATGAAGCAGGAGAGGATGTGGAGGGCTGAGAGCGGGCCGGCCGCAGGGCGGTCAGTTCCTCTATCCGCGGCTCGACAAGGAAGTAAAAGTTCACTTGGATTATCGGCTCAGCATGAGAGTCACTTCTAAAGACTCGAGTCCGGAAGAGAGGACGCTATCTATGCAAACTAAGAGAGGCGCAGAGTTGCAGCTTTCAAAATAAATGCTCCGTTCGGGCAGCCTGACCGGGTTCTACTGGTCTCAACTGGTCTTGCTTTTAAAGTCACATACAGGCTCGGTTTTAAAACCTGAGACCAGGATTAATAATTTAATCTGTAAAACCGGAAACTATGAAAAACCTGCAGTGAGCCAGATGTTGAAGAGGGAGACACCAGAAACAGCTTCTGGACCTGACCCCTTCAGGTTCTGGTGTGGAGATCTCTGGTCCAGTCTGACCGCAGGTCTGTTGGGTTCGGTTCTAGACTCTACTTGGACCAGTCCAGAACCCTCCTCTCTGGATCCTCTGTGATGAAGAAACCTGAAACCCTTCGTCATCTTCATTACCAGCCTGACAGAAAACTTTACTCCATCTGAGCCCACAGTATGATGGTGCCACCACCATGTTTCACTGCTGAGCCTGCTGTTCTCCCTGAACCAAAAGTGGTCCAGAAAGGTCCAGTTTGGTTCCTTTGGACACATTCTGACCCAAGGTTCTGGGAGATTTCAGCCAGAACCGGATGCTCGCTTTAGAAGAAAAGGCTTCTAGACAGACAGAGAACCAGGCCGGTGAGGAGAACCCAACCAGAACCAGACTTTATTTCATGTTGGTCAGAGTCTCTGCACCTGAGGACAGGTGAATTGTGTGGGAGAATCTCCTTAAAATGCTTGGTGTTTTAGGGGTGTGTAAACTTTCCAGAGCCACAGCAGAGATCCATCTCTTCATAATTCCTGCAGTTGAAGCCACTGCTGGGTTTCATGCAGCTGCACATCGAAACGCTGCTGCCTCTCTGCTCTTCCTGCAGCAGCAACTTTTCCTCTCAACCAGAAATAAAACTTTGATTCTCTCCTCTCTTTTAGCTCAGCGGCTGAACCGGACCAGAACCCAGCCCCACCTGCTGGTCATCTCCCCATCCTCTCCCAGATTCAGGTCAGCAGAGCTTCACCTGCAGGACACCATGGACAATGTCTCCGGAGGACAGGTCCGCTTTAAAATTCACAAGTTCCATCTGACAGGATTTGAGACATTCGTGATAATTTTCCATCATAAAAAAGAGATTTCATCATCATATCTGACCAGTTTAAACAGACTTAATATTAATTATGTCAAACTTAGTTTGTTGTGAAGAATCAGACGTGAATATATTCAGGGTTAGCTTAAAGGCTGTTCAGGTCATCATTAAAACCAGCAGCCTCTTCAGGCGACCACAGAGAGGAAACTGGAACCCACTCTGCCTGGAATATCCCCACTGGTGGGTGGAGAACGTGAATGCATAAATATTAATATAAAGCATTCCTTCAGCTCCTCTTCAGTATTATAATTAATGAAATAAAACCTTGGTTCCTGAACCAGACAGAGATATGAATATTCTCCATGGAAGCAGATCCAGAACGTTGCCGTGTGAGGATCACTCAGGCTGCCAGAGATTTGCATGAATAACACAGATATTTGCATGAGAGCAGAGGAGGAAGGAGGGGGAGCATGAAGACAAGGCTACCTTTCAGCTTCTCACCACCTGTTTGTCTTCATGTCCTTTCAGTGCTGATGTCAGCGTTTTACAGCCCAGCCCTGCCAGAGTCAGGCTGCAGCAGCGGTAAGCAGCACTAAAGCTGCCCTCGCATCTCTGCTCTCCTGTCTGGAAACAGCAGCTGGGCTTCATTTCTGATGTGCTCCAGTAGCAGTCTGTGTGACACTGGGAGACAGGACGAAATGATCCCCTGACCAGGCTCTACACACAGACTGGGAGCGCCACCAAGTGGTCAAATACTTATCAGTTAATCCTGGAATCCAGCATGTGGAGGTGAGCCAACCTTCATCTGTGCAGACAGAGTGTCTGTGTGGTGCAGCAACAGATTCATTAATTACTATCAAGTGTCTTCCTATAGACATCTTTATAGCCTTCATGTTACCAAGCAAAATAATTCACACCCCTTTAACTATTCAAACCCCAATCATCAGTGTTTTATTGGACAGAACAACAAAGTAGAGAATAATTAGGAAACGGAAGAAAACAGATAAAAATCTGAAAGGTGTGGCATTCATTGGTCCCTTTACTGTGACACCCCTAAATAAAATCCAGTGCAACCTGGGAAGAACAGACAAAAAAGCTGCAAAACAAACATAAAAGTAAAAATTACCACCACAGACTTCAATGTACTGGGATTTTACTACTTCTTCGCAGGTGAACACACAGGATCTAATATTAACCACATGCACTGTAAAAATCACCATTAAGCCATCAAATTCAATTTAGACATAGAAGTTTCAGACTGTGAAACAGACTTGAGGTAGAAATCGATCAGACAGATGAGCTGAAGCTCATCTTTAACAGTCGTTTTGCTCTCTGAACCACTTTAAATGGACCCAACAAAATCAAAGAGAAAATAACTCAAAGATATGCTGCAAAAAATATTAATCCAACATAAAATTTCTTCATTTAAACCGAAACCCAACCTCTAAAACCGTCCCACAGAAACCAGCGTCCACCAGGCAGGGAGGGAACTACAGCACTTCTAGATTTATGATCAGCTTCAGACTAATTATGTTTTCAGACATATTTAAACTAGCAGAGCTGCAGAGTTCAGATTTTACCATAACTGTAGAAAGAGACGGGCAGAAGAGTTTCACTAAGAAAACACAGCTCTAACAGAAGTCCATAGAATAATGATGATGACGCTCTGGCCTTAAGTGGTTCTGACTCATAAATGAAGAGCTGTAAGATCTCTAAAGGGGGAAGCAGAGATTCTGCTGACATGAGCAGAACCAGCCTCAGAACCAGAACATGTGGGACAATGTTCCAGGTCTTTAGAGCAATAAATGAGAACATGGTTCTGTTCTGTGGAGTTTATTCATCAAATGGGCCGAGTCATTAACCCGGATCTGCTCCGTTGGAACAGACCAGAACTCAAAAACCTGACGGGAGTGAGAAGAAAAGTAGCCTTCCTCCATGAAGCTCATGTCTGAATCCAGTCTGCAGAAGAAGAGCAGCAGCTGAAGCTCTCAGGAGGACCGTCTCTAGAGAACGTCCTGCTTCAACTTCTCAACAATTAAACCAAAACAAAGACTCCGATTTTCAGATTCTCACAAACTAATCAACAACTATTCAACATCCAGAAATTCTTCTAAAATCAACGTGCGTGGCATGCAAACAGAGCTGCTTGTTATTAATGGGGAGTCGGGAGCAGTTTTCATGAAGTTTGATCTGTTGAGCTGCAGACGGGCCAGAGTGTGAACTCACACCCAGGGTTTTCACACTGATGGTGAACGCTGCATCGATGCACGCTGAGCTGCACGTAGTGTAGAATGAACCGGGAAGCCTGCATGATGGCGCTGAGGTCCACCGCTGCAGGTCGGAGCTCAAGCTCCAACTGAAACAACAATCTGAAGGTTAAAAAGCAGAATGGATCAATGCGTGTAGCGATGAGAGCAGCTCCGCTGCTAATCAAAGTCTTCCTCCAGCTCATTGAAGCCCTCGCTGTGCAGAGTCTTCCCTGTTAGCTCCATCATGGCCTGAACCTCTGGATCCACGTTCAGGATGCTCTTCTTCCCCTCCTCTTCCTCCTCCTGAAACACCAAGCAGACGGTCAGACGTTCAGAGGAGCTGTGGCTGAACAGGAAACAGATGGAAAACAGTTGCCATGGAGACGAGTTTCTGAGTAACCAGATGTTAGAGTGGCTCAATACGCCATCATCAGTCCAGTTCAGCCCAGTTCAAAATCTGATCTTTTCCTGATCAATGAACACGTCACAAGAGTTTTTCTAGCTCATGCTAGCAGGTTGACAGGACGGCAACACCGTTAGCTGTGTTCGCGGCGGCAGGCTCCAGCCTTCATCAGCAAAGTTTCAACAGTTTTCGTTGGTCCGACTGTCTGGACCAGTACAGGACTGGTTCCAGTCTGCCCTAAAGAACAGGGACTTTGTGTCAATAAGCAACTTCTCATCAGAGTGGACAGAAGTCATACGGAGTACCCTAACCCCTAACCCTACTCCAAACCCATCCAAGCACTGAACAGATGCTTAGAGCAAATCGATGTGTGGAGGTGCCAAAACTTTCTCCAGCTGAACAGAAACAAAACTGAAGTTATTGTCTTTGGACCCAAAGAGGAATGATCTAGAGTCAGCAGTCAGAGGAACAGTCAGAGACGACGTCTACAGCTCATTCAGGCTGCGACACGGTGAGAGAGAGCAAAGCTTTCAGCAGAGAACAGGAAGGCTAGTGTCTGTCATCAAGGATCTACTTTCATATTTAGAGCTACCAGTCAGTGATGCTAATGGCTAATATAAGAGGTTAGCTCCTCCTTGTTCATCTCTGCTTCTAGCATGGATAACGGCTCACAGCAGGAGACTCAGCTGAGGGCTCAGGAGGACTGCTGGGTTCATCTGCCCCCAGGAGGCCTCCAGAGAAGAGCAGAAGCAGCTCTGCTCCTCCAGAAGCTCCTGCAGCTTCTCCACTCTGGATCTTAAGCATCGGTCTCAGCAACAGAACAACGGGTCAACATCTGGACGTCAGGTACCTCGGCCGGCGGCGGCGGTTTCCCCACGGCCCACACCTCCACAGAGTCCAGGGCGAAGTCCTCGTCTCCAGACAGCTGAGGGCTGCCGTAGGTCGTGCACTTGGGCCGTGCACGGCTGTGACCCCGGCCGAAGTCACAGTCCAGCCACAGACCGAAGTAGTCGTGTTGACCCCCCATGCCCTGAGGACACCAGGAGACAGTTACCATGACGACCATGAGTGATGATGAGGTCAGAAACACAGCAGGTTGCTTATGAGATCATCATTAATTCACCTGAGACCCAAACCTCTGTCAGAACCAGAACCAGGAAGGAACCACAACCTGATACAACCCATGTCAGCTGGTCTGCTTAATCTGGGTTAAAAGGTTAAAGGTCACCCGTATCCTCGAGGAGTTCTCAGTCATATGTTACAGAGAGGTGACTGGAAGTCCTCTTAATGTTCTGGAGCAGCCCAGTCAGAGTTCGGACCTGGTTCTGATGGAGAATCGGTGGCCTGAGATAAAGATTAGGGTGATGGTACAGAGGCCTTCCATCCTCACGCAGAAAGCTGCTCAGCAACTAGTTATTATTGAGAAGGGGGTGAATACTTTTCATTATTTTATAAAATGTAAATAAAGACAGCTACTGGGCCTCTGAAAAGTATTCACCCCCTTTTGTTACTTTGAAATATCAATCATGATCAACTAAATTGGGCTTTTCTGACAAAAAGTTACAAACCAAACAAAATTGAATATTTTTAATTGTCATAATTTTGTAGAAATCAGTTTTCACTTTGACATGAAAGGGTTTTTTGTCAATTCTTTTTTGTGAAAAAGATACATTTTGTTGGTCACGACTGATTTTTTTAAAGCAACAAAAGGGTTATGAACAATTTTTATAGGCGCTGTAGTTATTTCTGAAGCTGATCATCCTTTTATATTGTTTTATTACGTCTGAAGAGACGCCGCCTCATTTCCTGCAATACAACGTCTTGGTTGGATGAAAATAAGAGGGACAGGAAGTGGACAGAAGGACAGGAAGTAGTCCAGCAGGCCTCCAGGAGCAGCACTGATGAAGCTACCTGTCTTCTCCATTAATGAGCAGGAGGCTTTTATTTTGTAGCATTTGACCTGTGTGGTCACCTGCAGAGGGCAGTGGACACCAGACATCCTCCTAATGTGGCAGAAGTGGGACAGAGTCCAACCAAAGACTGGACGCTGTTTTTGAATCAAAGGCTTTAGTTTTAGGTAGAGCCAGCACTTAAACGCGTTCATTTAGATTAATTAATTACACAGAGTTTAACGCAATTAATCGCTTTTTGTTTTTTTTGACATACCAAAGTCCTGAGCTGGAACCTTTGTATTCGCATGTTTCTGGTACAACCTTAAATCTGACCCTCAAACAAACAGCAGCGATGGAAGCAGCTCCTCTGGGCCCTCTGGGGTTAATTTCTGCTTCCAGAGCCGATCTGATGCTGGAAAAGACTCCAGTTGTGTTCAAGTTGAGCTAAAAGCAGTCGGCCTATCAGAGAAGCTATGCTAGCCTAAACTAGCATCTCAATGCTAAACATGTAGCAGCAGCGCTAACGTCAGCGTCCACAGTCCACGTTTCTAAAGAAGCTCCATGAATGATCAGGGGTTCCTGAAACTCTGGAGAGACGAGCTTTGCTCCAACCTGATGCTGGAAGAACCTGAAGAACAGATTAAATCTAGAAATATCTTTGCTGTTGAGCTCAGATGCTGTTGATTCAATCGTTTAGCAGCTAAAAGGGGCTTGAACTGAAAATGTTGCTGATTTTGTTGACATAAAGTTTTCAATTAATTGCGATAAATTAATTACAGACCCTGAAATTAACTCCATTAAACATTTTAATCGAGTCCCACCACTAGTTTTAGGGTGCACATACTTATGAAACCCTGTTATTTGTAACTTTGCTATTTGTGGTGTGACTTCCTGTCTCTATGAGGACCTCTGAGGTCACAATGGGGCTGGGGGGGGTAGATGGTCATGGACCATGAAGCAGAGCTGGAAGGTTCTGCTCCACTGAGCTCCAGCGTCTCACCAGTCCGTTGGGCATCGTCTGCTGGTGCTGGTTGAGGTACATGAAGTGTTCGTTGTAGCCTGTTGCCGTGTAGACTCTCAGCGTGGGGAACACCGAGAACAGGAAGCATCTGGAGTCACCTGCACACACACACACACACACACACCATAAAGATCTGACAGAAACATCTCGCTATGGTCCACCATATTCAAAAGAGCAGAGCTACTTCCTCAATGTGTGGCTTGATGAGCCTCCAGCTGCTGCTGCCTCCACTGATCAGGAGCAGAGACCCCAACATGGCCACCGCTACTCTGTCTTTATTAACAATGCAAACATATGCAGACATGATCCATCAAGTGTTACTAGTTACATCCATTTAGTTTACTTTCTCTGCACAGCCTCGTCAGGTTTATATGTTTAATATGCAGATACAGCACCTGCAGAAAGTATTCACCCCCTTTTATTGCTGTTACAAGTCAATCATGATCAACAACATGTGTCTTTTTTGACAAAGCGAGAGACTCGTGAGAGAGGACACCAGGTTACCATGACGATGCTAAAGGAGCTACAAGCTACAGCAGCTGAGATGGAGAAACTCTGCAGACTGTTGGTTCTTCTGCAGTCAGAGCTTTATGGGAGAGAAGCGATGAGACGACCTGAAGCCCCCAGCCGAATCGACACAGAGGTGGAGGTTCTGGAGTGGCCTAGTCAAAGCCCAGACAACCTGACAGAGCTGGAACAGTTTAGCAGAAAGATGGAGGAAAACTGCAGCCTGAGACGTGTCCACACAGACTCCCTGCTGGGACGGCAGCCAAAGGAGCA
Organism: Anableps anableps; assembly: GCA_014839685.1. Classification (NCBI taxonomy): domain Eukaryota; kingdom Metazoa; phylum Chordata; class Actinopteri; order Cyprinodontiformes; family Anablepidae; genus Anableps; species Anableps anableps. The sequence continues at coordinate 39,766,071 of CM026073.1, forward strand.
AATACTAAATCCTGACTGGACGGGGGTGGGAATATTTATGCAGTCACTGAGTTTCTGCAACATTTTTTTATTTAACGGTCATTATTTTGTAGAAATTAGTTTTCAGTTTGACATTAAAGGGTTTATTTTTGTCACAAAAGCCAAATTCTGTAGATCCTGACTGATTAAAGCAATAACAGGCGCTGTTTATGAATAAATGACATAAAATAAATATTAATTTACATTTATTCAGAGGGCGACTTCTACATTTGTCATTAGCAGTACCAATATTTAAAACGAACTGTCGATATTTAACCGGGCCACCAGAACCGGGTCACCATTATTATTCCTCTCAGTGATTTCAGTGAAATCCACCAGGGGGCACTCTAGTGTGCCCCCTGGTGGAAACAAACAGATTTGATTCTTTTTCTGAGTTAAATTTAGAAACGACTGTTTTCATGTTTGGCTGCAGTCGTCATGATGTCGACCAGAAAGCCATCAACATTCATATCTGTAGTCAGTGATCACGTGTTTTTCTGCAGCCAATCAGATCTGTCGATTTCATCCCATTTGAAGTCAAGTGTGGAGTGAATTTAACATGGAAAGGATCGCGCTGCAGGCGGCACTTTCTAAACAGGTTTCATGGTTTAAAGGTCGAATCTTTGCTGATACATGTTGAGAATTTAATTTCTGAGAGAAAAATTGGTTTAGAAGAATGTAATAACCTCAGCTGATCAGCGGTCGGAGTTGTTTCTTTAAGAGGTCCAGCGGCTCTGATCTACTGGTTCCGACCCAGCGGCTCCGACCCACTGGTTCCGACCCAGCAGCTCCGACCCACTGGTCCAGCGGCTCTTCTCACCCTGGAACTGGGGCTTCAGCTCCCAGGCCTGCGAGGCGAAGCCCCCGAAGACGTGGCCCCTGGTGTCCCTGATGAGCAGCAGGGTGGGGCCGTGGCGCAGCAGACCCGACGCCATCTTGGTGAAGCTCTCCCCGTGCAGGTGGGTGGAGAACACCAGCCTCCAGGGGGCGCCGCAGCCGTCCGGCAGCTGGCGGGAGACAGAAGCGGGACGCAGCGCGGTTAGCCAGACCCGGTCGTCTGGGTTCTGGTTCTGGCGGACGACCCACTGACCTGCGGAGCCAGGAACATGAGGGTGGGGACGTCCAGCAGGACCTTCAGGCCCTTCCAGGGCGTGTCCCCGCACGGCGGCAGCAGGGGCGGCGGCGTGCGGCAGCTCAGGGACACGCCCAGGCCCTCGGCCACCAGGATCTCCAGGTACAGGGACACCTGGGACACCCGGAAGACCCAGTCCTCCACACAGGACACGTCGCAGGTCCCCTGGTCTGAGGACGGAAAGGAGGCGGGGTCAGTTCGGAAAGGAGGGGGGTCAACATAGAAAGGAGGCGGGGTCAGTTCGGAAAGGAGGGGGGTCAACATAGAAAGGAGGCGGGGTCAGTTCGGAAAGGAGGGGGGTCAACATAGAAAGGAGGCGGGGTCAGTTCGGAAAGGAGGGGGGTCAACATAGAAAGGAGGCGGGGTCTGCAGAGGGCTACCTGAAGGCCTGAGCTCAGAGCACATCTGCTCTGCCAGGAGTTTCACCCCCAGCGCGGTGTCGCCCATCTGCTCCGGCCTCCAGCCCTGCAGGCGCCCCCTGCTGGTCGAGATCTGCACTACAGCAGCGATCAGGTCCTCCAGGAACTACGGACAGAAGCAGAAGCATGAGAATCGACCCGACAACCCAACACTTCCTGTTCCTCCTCCACTCACCGCCGCCACCTGCTCACAGCTCACAGCCTCCGGCAGCCCCGCTGCATCGTGGGACATGACCATGACGAGCGGCGCCCGCTCCTCTGCGGTTCCTCGCAGGACGTCGGCCAGGAAGACCACCAGCTGCTCCCGATCGACTCCTGGGGCGGCGGCGGCTCGGCCCGCCTTCCCCGGAGCGGCCTGCCCCGGGTCGATGCTGCACAGGCAGCGGCAGACCCTCCTCACCATGGAGTCTGGGGCCAGCGCCCCCATGGAGGCCTGCGGGAGACAAGGAGGACAAACACCAGCCGCAGATGAAGGTCCTGCAGCAGGAAAACCTCCGTCTGGGAGTCTTCCTGCTCCAGGAAAGGACAAACAGATTCAGCCTTAAATCCTCCATCACAACAGGAAACATCCTCCGCAACAGATTTCCACGTTTCACTTGTTCGTTTACGCTATCATGAGGTCGGAAAAACTCAGAGTGGCTTTCCATTTCTCTCCACTAGGGGGCATGGTCCTCCGCAGGTCAAAGGTGAAACTCACTGTGTTATTTTGGATCAGATGTCATTTACATCCCATAATAACCAGGTTTCTAGGATTTCCTTCTTTCATCTCTAGAATATCTCCAGAACCAGAAACATCCTGTCCAGGAGAGAAAACGAGTCGCTGCTCCTGCAAGGCTGGGCTGCGTTGAGTTGAAAGCCTGCAGCTCACCCAGAGCGCTGCAGCAGGAGCTCTGAGGAAAATTAAAAACAGAAACCATATTTCTCCTGTTTTAGCTTTCCTTCATTGGTTCCCTGTTAAATCCAGATTATAATCTCAGATTCTCACTTATGAAGCCCTTAATAATCGGCTCCTTTAGTTCTCAGGCTCCCAGCTTTAGTCGGCGAGGCAGACGCCCCGTCTACTTTCTAGACCAGGCTTAAAACCTTCCTGTCTGATGAAGCTGATCGTCAGACTGGCTGAGGTCACCCTGAGCTGTTTCTGCAGCTCTGCTGCTGGAGGACAACCTGACCCCCTTTCCTCACTCTCTTCTCCTACTGCTCTCCAATCTGAATTATTTACTGTTATTTCAGCCGTTAAATTTTTGTTTTCTCTCAGTTATTTCCTCTCCATAGAAGGTGCACCTGGTCTGGGTTCTGTTTGGCTGTGATGCCTTCCTGGAGGAGCGCTTCAGCTGAGATGATGCTGCCATCTGCTAAACATTAACTTTATTTTCCTTTAACATAGAAAGTACTCCTGGGCCAGTTCCTCTGTCTCTTCCTGTGTCTCTGCTCCGTCTTCTCCAACCTCCAGGCGGTCGTGGCAGATGGCCGCTGGTACTGAGCCTGGTTCTGGTTCTGCTGGAGGTTTCTTCCTGTTAAAGGGGAGTTTTTCCTCTCCACTGTCGCCCCCTGCTGGTCAGGAGGAGCGATGCTGCGGCTCAACGACTCGATGCTCTGCTGGGTTTCCTCGGAAACTTTTGAACTAATTTGAACAATAAACTGAGCTTAAAGCACTGGTTGATAACTGGGATCAACTGGAACAACTGATCGTAGTCGGTCCAGGCTGATCGTAGTCGGTCCAGGCAGATCGTAGTCGGTCCAGGCTGATCTTAGTCGGTCCAGGCAGATCGTAGTCGGTCCAGGCTGATCTCATGTAATGTGGTCTTTGTTTGGTCAAGCGACAGTGATAGTGATGCAGTGCAGAACTGTGGGGTTTTTCACTGACGCAGAGAAGCTATATATATATATATATATATATATATATATATATATATATATATATATATATATATATATATATATATATATATATATTACATTAATAGCTGTTCATCATCAGAACATGTCAGAACAGAACTTGATGGTATTTTTCACCTGTTGACAATTCAAAGTCTGAGAATCAGAAATCCTCTTTCTGAAACTTCTGCTTGCATGAAAGCTTCTATAAACACCTGCTCTTCTTCTTCTTCTTCTGAATTGCTTCATTCTTTAAATATTGATAACCGGTTCATCTCACCAGAACCTGCTGCATTGTACTGAATGAAGATGAAAGGTATTGAAGAGCTGCCAGATTATAAATGATCATCAGATTAAAGAACCGCCGGGCCGTCTGCAGGTTCTGGAGATGATTGTTCAGCAGAGCAGCTCCACCAGATCTAACCAGCAGCAGCAGAGTTTCAGACCAGTTACCTCCCAGTAACCCACCAACAGGTCAGCTGACCCCCTGAATGATGGTCGCTCTTTAAACTGGAACCAGTAAAACTATGATATTGGATGGCAGGAAGTGAAGGTGCTGCAGGTTCAGGTAGAGAGTTGCCTAGCAACCAGCCAGTCTGCAGACCTCTCTCTCTCTCTGTTCTCTGCTGGTTTTCGGCTCCATGCTGTCATTTATCTCTCTGTGGTTCCTGCATGCAGTTCTGATCGGTTTTCACTCTGTTGATTTTGAATCTGTTCAGAAGCCTGTCGGTTGACTGCTTCACATTTACATATTCACATGTTTAGTCCCGAACCACTGATCCGCTGATCCGGGTCGGCTCCTGGTGGTGGAGAAACTCTTGCTAGGAAAGGGATGCTCTGGGATTTTACTGGTTATCTCAGGCTAATCTCCAGCTAGATCTGCACCAGTTAACCAGTTAGTTAACCTGGAGCCTCCAGGCCCAGTTTGCTGCCGTTTCTAGTGAAGGCAGCAACAGCTGCTAATTAGCATCTGTTTCTGGTATTTTTCATGCATATTTATGTTTCTGATGGGGTCAATATTCTGCTTTATCATAAAATAAATAAACTTTTTTATTCCCTGTTGAAACAAATATTATTGAATGTCTGAACGACGGTCTTTCTGTGTTTTATCTGGACTAGAAGAGACCAGACCTGGACTTGGGTAATAACTCGTTCTCCTCCATCCTAGTCTGTCGAGTCGGACTCAGAACTGATCTTCATCATGTGATGCTCTTCTTCAGTCCAGAAGAACCCAGTCTGGAACCAGTAAAATTCTGTTGACTAAAACCAACTGGTCCCTCTAAAACTCACAGTTCCCACCATTTAGTCAGTCAGAACTGACGCGACCTCTGACCCCAGATGAGAAAGGTACAGTGCAATGATTAAATGCTGACACCCTTGCAGACGTCCTGGTCAAAGAAAACCTGACGAAATACAGAAAAGTGTTTTAAAACAGTTTCGCTCAGTTTTTCCTTAAGATGTTTCGACCCAAAACAAAGACCCAAACGAGCCAGGTGAGGGACGAGTGGGTCGTGATTTACATCTGACTAGGAAGGCTCCACGGAGGACACGCCTCCATGTGTAAGCCTGTCACGATAAGCAATAAATCAAATGAATTGCGTGATAAATTAAAATGAGCTCAATAATTCCCAATTGGACAACAATCGCTGAAGTTGAAAAGCCGCCATTTTGAAAAATGCAAACATTTGACACCAAGTACAAAGTAGTTTGCACTTTTATTATACAAATGTCCTACCTGGCCCTTTGGCCTGTTTTCCCTGTCTAAGCTGAATAGTTAATATTTTTTGAAACACAATTTTGTTTACAGAAACTTCATGATCCATTTTAATTATTGTTGTTTTGGTTGTTTTGTTGATTTACTTTGAATATTTAAAATGTTTTCCAGTTCCACTGTTAAATTCTTCTCTAAGTTCTTGCATTAATATACCATTATTTTTATTATATTAGTTGAAAATGGTCTCAAAATGACAATACTATTATTTATTGCAATCATTTCTGGGACAATTTATCATCCAGCTAAATTTGTTATGGTGACCGGCCTTCATGTGCTTAAAAAACAGCAACTCCCAACGAGCCTTCAGAACCGACAAAGACTCCTGGGTGGGTGCCCAAAGTCTGGCTGCCTTCGACTTAAGGGAACAAATCTATCAGATCCTGTCTGACAACATGAAGTAGGCTGAAAGACCTCTTAAAGAAACACATCATGTTTCTGATCTAAAGAAACTCAAGAACAGATAAGAAACAAAGTCTCTGACAGAAATCAGTCTGGAAAAGGTTACCGAGAGTGGAGAAAGGTTTCACAGTGGCCTAATCAAAGTTAGGACTTAAATCTGTCTGAGATGCTGTCTCATGACTTTCAACGGGTCCTTCCTGCTCTAAAATCCTCCAGTGTGTCTAAATTAAATTCAGCAGAGGGTCAAAGTTCATCCACAATAACGTTAAAGACCCAGTTCTCAGCTGCTGCTGTAGAGGGAGGAACAGCCAGTTTGTTCGTTCGGTTAGGGGGTGAAAACTTTTTCACACAGAGACAGGTTTGTTTGGCAGATTGTTTTTGCCTTAATAAATAAAAGTTGCATTGAATCAGGTTATCTCTGTGTGATGTGAACATTTTTCACAACTATTCAGCGCTTCTGGAAAATGTTTTTTTTTTTTGTGAGGAAATTCATCAAACCGTCTCCTGTGTGTTTATTCTAACTGATGTAAGAAAATAAACTTCAGATTGTTTCCTTTAAAAGGTCTGATGAAGCTGATCGTCAGACTGGCTGAGGTCACCCTGAGCTGTTTCTGCAGCTCTGCTGCTGGAGGACAACCTGACCCCCTTTCCTCACTCTCTTCTCCTACTGCTCTCCAATCTGAATTATTTACTGTTATTTCAGCCGTTAAATTTTTGTTTTCTCTCAGTTATTTCCTCTCCATAGAAGGTGCACCTGGTCTGGGTTCTGTTTGGCTGTGATGCCTTCCTGGAGGAGCGCTTCAGCTGAGATGATGCTGCCATCTGCTAAACATTAACTTTATTTTCCTTTAACATAGAAAGTACTCCTGGGCCAGTTCCTCTGTCTCTTCCTGTGTCTCTGCTCCGTCTTCTCCAACCTCCAGGCGGTCGTGGCAGATGGCCGCTGGTACTGAGCCTGGTTCTGGTTCTGCTGGAGGTTTCTTCCTGTTAAAGGGGAGTTTTTCCTCTCCACTGTCGCCCCCTGCTGGTCAGGAGGAGCGATGCTGCGGCTCAACGACTCGATGCTCTGCTGGGTTTCCTCGGAAACTTTTTGAACTAATTTGAACAATAAACTGAGCTTAAAGCACTGGTTGATAACTGGGATCAACTGGAACAACTGATCGTAGTCGGTCCAGGCTGATCGTAGTCGGTCCAGGCAGATCGTAGTCGGTCCAGGCTGATCTTAGTCGGTCCAGGCTGATCTTAGTCGGTCCAGGCTGATCTCATGTAATGTGGTCTTTGTTTGGTCAAGCGACAGTGATAGTGATGCAGTGCAGAACTGTGGGGTTTTTCACTGACGCAGAGAAGCTATATATATATATATATATATATATATATATATATATATTATATATATATATATATATATATATATATATATATATATATATATTACATTAATAGCTGTTCATCATCAGAACATGTCAGAACAGAACTTGATGGTATTTTTCACCCGTTGACAATTCAAAGTCTGAGAATCAGAAATCCTCTTTCTGAAACTTCTGCTTGCATGAAAGCTTCTATAAACACCTGCTCTTCTTCTTCTTCTTCTGAATTGCTTCATTCTTTAAATATTGATAACCGGTTCATCTCACCAGAACCTGCTGCATTGTACTGAATGAAGATGAAAGGTATTGAAGAGCTGCCAGATTATAAATGATCATCAGATTAAAGAACCGCCGGGCCGTCTGCAGGTTCTGGAGATGATTGTTCAGCAGAGCAGCTCCACCAGATCTAACCAGCAGCAGCAGAGTTTCAGACCAGTTACCTCCCAGTAACCCACCAACAGGTCAGCTGACCCCCTGAATGATGGTCGCTCTTTAAACTGGAACCAGTAAAACTATGATATTGGATGGCAGGAAGTGAAGGTGCTGCAGGTTCAGGTAGAGAGTTGCCTAGCAACCAGCCAGTCTGCAGACCTCTCTCTCTCTCTGTTCTCTGCTGGTTTTCGGCTCCATGCTGTCATTTATCTCTCTGTGGTTCCTGCATGCAGTTCTGATCGGTTTTCACTCTGTTGATTTTGAATCTGTTCAGAAGCCTGTCGGTTGACTGCTTCACATTTACATATTCACATGTTTAGTCCCGAACCACTGATCCGCTGATCCGGGTCGGCTCCTGGTGGTGGAGAAACTCTTGCTAGGAAAGGGATGCTCTGGGATTTTACTGGTTATCTCAGGCTAATCTCCAGCTAGATCTGCACCAGTTAACCAGTTAGTTAACCTGGAGCCTCCAGGCCCAGTTTGCTGCCGTTTCTAGTGAAGGCAGCAACAGCTGCTAATTAGCATCTGTTTCTGGTATTTTTCATGCATATTTATGTTTCTGATGGGGTCAATATTCTGCTTTATCATAAAATAAATAAACTTTTTTATTCCCTGTTGAAACAAATATTATTGAATGTCTGAACGACGGTCTTTCTGTGTTTTATCTGGACTAGAAGAGACCAGACCTGGACTTGGGTAATAACTCGTTCTCCTCCATCCTAGTCTGTCGAGTCGGACTCAGAACTGATCTTCATCATGTGATGCTCTTCTTCAGTCCAGAAGAACCCAGTCTGGAACCAGTAAAATTCTGTTGACTAAAACCAACTGGTCCCTCTAAAACTCACAGTTCCCACCATTTAGTCAGTCAGAACTGACGCGACCTCTGACCCCAGATGAGAAAGGTACAGTGCAATGATTAAATGCTGACACCCTTGCAGACGTCCTGGTCAAAGAAAACCTGACGAAATACAGAAAAGTGTTTTAAAACAGTTTCGCTCAGTTTTTCCTTAAGATGTTTCGACCCAAAACAAAGACCCAAACGAGCCAGGTGAGGGACGAGTGGGTCGTGATTTACATCTGACTAGGAAGGCTCCACGGAGGACACGCCTCCATGTGTAAGCCTGTCACGATAAGCAATAAATCAAATGAATTGCGTGATAAATTAAAATGAGCTCAATAATTCCCAATTGGACAACAATCGCTGAAGTTGAAAAGCCGCCATTTTGAAAAATGCAAACATTTGACACCAAGTACAAAGTAGTTTGCACTTTTATTATACAAATGTCCTACCTGGCCCTTTGGCCTGTTTTCCCTGTCTAAGCTGAATAGTTAATATTTTTTGAAACACAATTTTGTTTACAGAAACTTCATGATCCATTTAATTATTGTTGTTTTGGTTGTTTTGTTGATTTACTTTGAATATTTAAAATGTTTTCCAGTTCCACTGTTAAATTCTTCTCTAAGTTCTTGCATTAATATACCATTATTTTTATTATATTAGTTGAAAATGGTCTCAAAATGACAATACTATTATTTATTGCAATCATTTCTGGGACAATTTATCATCCAGCTAAATTTGTTATGGTGACCGGCCTTCATGTGCTTAAAAAACAGCAACTCCCAACGAGCCTTCAGAACCGACAAAGACTCCTGGGTGGGTGCCCAAAGTCTGGCTGCCTTCGACTTAAGGGAACAAATCTATCAGATCCTGTCTGACAACATGAAGTAGGCTGAAAGACCTCTTAAAGAAACACATCATGTTTCTGATCTAAAGAAACTCAAGAACAGATAAGAAACAAAGTCTCTGACAGAAATCAGTCTGGAAAAGGTTACCGAGAGTGGAGAAAGGTTTCACAGTGGCCTAATCAAAGTTAGGACTTAAATCTGTCTGAGATGCTGTCTCATGACTTTCAACGGGTCCTTCCTGCTCTAAAATCCTCCAGTGTGTCTAAATTAAATTCAGCAGAGGGTCAAAGTTCATCCACAATAACGTTAAAGACCCAGTTCTCAGCTGCTGCTGTAGAGGGAGGAACAGCCAGTTTGTTCGTTCGGTTAGGGGGTGAAAACTTTTTCACACAGAGACAGGTTTGTTTGGCAGATTGTTTTTGCCTTAATAAATAAAAGTTGCATTGAATCAGGTTATCTCTGTGTGATGTGAACATTTTTCACAACTATTCAGCGCTTCTGGAAAATGTTTTTTTTTTTTTGTGAGGAAATTCATCAAACCGTCTCCTGTGTGTTTATTCTAACTGATGTAAGAAAATAAACTTCAGATTGTTTCCTTTAAAAGGTCTGATGAAGCTGATCGTCAGACTGGCTGAGGTCACCCTGAGCTGTTTCTGCAGCTCTGCTGCTGGAGGACAACCTGACCCCCTTTCCTCACTCTCTTCTCCTACTGCTCTCCAATCTGAATTATTTACTGTTATTTCAGCCGTTAAATTTTTGTTTTCTCTCAGTTATTTCCTCTCCATAGAAGGTGCACCTGGTCTGGGTTCTGTTTGGCTGTGATGCCTTCCTGGAGGAGCGCTTCAGCTGAGATGATGCTGCCATCTGCTAAACATTAACTTTATTTTCCTTTAACATAGAAAGTACTCCTGGGCCAGTTCCTCTGTCTCTTCCTGTGTCTCTGCTCCGTCTTCTCCAACCTCCAGGCGGTCGTGGCAGATGGCCGCTGGTACTGAGCCTGGTTCTGGTTCTGCTGGAGGTTTCTTCCTGTTAAAGGGGAGTTTTTCCTCTCCACTGTCGCCCCCTGCTGGTCAGGAGGAGCGATGCTGCGGCTCAACGACTCGATGCTCTGCTGGGTTTCCTCGGAAACTTTTTGAACTAATTTGAACAATAAACTGAGCTTAAAGCACTGGTTGATAACTGGGATCAACTGGAACAACTGATCGTAGTCGGTCCAGGCTGATCGTAGTCGGTCCAGGCAGATCGTAGTCGGTCCAGGCTGATCTTAGTCGGTCCAGGCTGATCTTAGTCGGTCCAGGCTGATCTCATGTAATGTGGTCTTTGTTTGGTCAAGCGACAGTGATAGTGATGCAGTGCAGAACTGTGGGGTTTTTCACTGACGCAGAGAAGCTATATATATATATATATATATATATATATATATATATATATATATATATATATATATATATATATATATATATATATATATATATTACATTAATAGCTGTTCATCATCAGAACATGTCAGAACAGAACTTGATGGTATTTTTCACCCGTTGACAATTCAAAGTCTGAGAATCAGAAATCCTCTTTCTGAAACTTCTGCTTGCATGAAAGCTTCTATAAACACCTGCTCTTCTTCTTCTTCTTCTGAATTGCTTCATTCTTTAAATATTGATAACCGGTTCATCTCACCAGAACCTGCTGCATTGTACTGAATGAAGATGAAAGGTATTGAAGAGCTGCCAGATTATAAATGATCATCAGATTAAAGAACCGCCGGGCCGTCTGCAGGTTCTGGAGATGATTGTTCAGCAGAGCAGCTCCACCAGATCTAACCAGCAGCAGCAGAGTTTCAGACCAGTTACCTCCCAGTAACCCACCAACAGGTCAGCTGACCCCCTGAATGATGGTCGCTCTTTAAACTGGAACCAGTAAAACTATGATATTGGATGGCAGGAAGTGAAGGTGCTGCAGGTTCAGGTAGAGAGTTGCCTAGCAACCAGCCAGTCTGCAGACCTCTCTCTCTCTCTGTTCTCTGCTGGTTTTCGGCTCCATGCTGTCATTTATCTCTCTGTGGTTCCTGCATGCAGTTCTGATCGGTTTTCACTCTGTTGATTTTGAATCTGTTCAGAAGCCTGTCGGTTGACTGCTTCACATTTACATATTCACATGTTTAGTCCCGAACCACTGATCCGCTGATCCGGGTCGGCTCCTGGTGGTGGAGAAACTCTTGCTAGGAAAGGGATGCTCTGGGATTTTACTGGTTATCTCAGGCTAATCTCCAGCTAGATCTGCACCAGTTAACCAGTTAGTTAACCTGGAGCCTCCAGGCCCAGTTTGCTGCCGTTTCTAGTGAAGGCAGCAACAGCTGCTAATTAGCATCTGTTTCTGGTATTTTTCATGCATATTTATGTTTCTGATGGGGTCAATATTCTGCTTTATCATAAAATAAATAAACTTTTTTATTCCCTGTTGAAACAAATATTATTGAATGTCTGAACGACGGTCTTTCTGTGTTTTATCTGGACTAGAAGAGACCAGACCTGGACTTGGGTAATAACTCGTTCTCCTCCATCCTAGTCTGTCGAGTCGGACTCAGAACTGATCTTCATCATGTGATGCTCTTCTTCAGTCCAGAAGAACCCAGTCTGGAACCAGTAAAATTCTGTTGACTAAAACCAACTGGTCCCTCTAAAACTCACAGTTCCCACCATTTAGTCAGTCAGAACTGACGCGACCTCTGACCCCAGATGAGAAAGGTACAGTGCAATGATTAAATGCTGACACCCTTGCAGACGTCCTGGTCAAAGAAAACCTGACGAAATACAGAAAAGTGTTTTAAAACAGTTTCGCTCAGTTTTTCCTTAAGATGTTTCGACCCAAAACAAAGACCCAAACGAGCCAGGTGAGGGACGAGTGGGTCGTGATTTACATCTGACTAGGAAGGCTCCACGGAGGACACGCCTCCATGTGTAAGCCTGTCACGATAAGCAATAAATCAAATGAATTGCGTGATAAATTAAAATGAGCTCAATAATTCCCAATTGGACAACAATCGCTGAAGTTGAAAAGCCGCCATTTTGAAAAATGCAAACATTTGACACCAAGTACAAAGTAGTTTGCACTTTTATTATACAAATGTCCTACCTGGCCCTTTGGCCTGTTTTCCCTGTCTAAGCTGAATAGTTAATATTTTTTGAAACACAATTTTGTTTACAGAAACTTCATGATCCATTTTAATTATTGTTGTTTTGGTTGTTTTGTTGATTTACTTTGAATATTTAAAATGTTTTCCAGTTCCACTGTTAAATTCTTCTCTAAGTTCTTGCATTAATATACCATTATTTTTATTATATTAGTTGAAAATGGTCTCAAAATGACAATACTATTATTTATTGCAATCATTTCTGGGACAATTTATCATCCAGCTAAATTTGTTATGGTGACCGGCCTTCATGTGCTTAAAAAACAGCAACTCCCAACGAGCCTTCAGAACCGACAAAGACTCCTGGGTGGGTGCCCAAAGTCTGGCTGCCTTCGACTTAAGGGAACAAATCTATCAGATCCTGTCTGACAACATGAAGTAGGCTGAAAGACCTCTTAAAGAAACACATCATGTTTCTGATCTAAAGAAACTCAAGAACAGATAAGAAACAAAGTCTCTGACAGAAATCAGTCTGGAAAAGGTTATCGAGAGTGGAGAAAGGTTTCACAGTGGCCTAATCAAAGTTAGGACTTAAATCTGTCTGAGATGCTGTCTCATGACTTTCAACGGGTCCTTCCTGCTCTAAAATCCTCCAGTGTGTCTAAATTAAATTCAGCAGAGGGTCAAAGTTCATCCACAATAACGTTAAAGACCCAGTTCTCAGCTGCTGCTGTAGAGGGAGGAACAGCCAGTTTGTTCGTTCGGTTAGGGGGTGAAAACTTTTTCACACAGAGACAGGTTTGTTTGGCAGATTGTTTTTGCCTTAATAAATAAAAGTTGCATTGAATCAGGTTATCTCTGTGTGATGTGAACATTTTTCACAACTATTCAGCGCTTCTGGAAAATGTTTTTTTTTTTTTGTGAGGAAATTCATCAAACCGTCTCCTGTGTGTTTATTCTAACTGATGTAAGAAAATAAACTTCAGATTGTTTCCTTTAAAAGGTCTGATGAAGCTGATCGTCAGACTGGCTGAGGTCACCCTGAGCTGTTTCTGCAGCTCTGCTGCTGGAGGACAACCTGACCCCCTTTCCTCACTCTCTTCTCCTACTGCTCTCCAATCTGAATTATTTACTGTTATTTCAGCCGTTAAATTTTTGTTTTCTCTCAGTTATTTCCTCTCCATAGAAGGTGCACCTGGTCTGGGTTCTGTTTGGCTGTGATGCCTTCCTGGAGGAGCGCTTCAGCTGAGATGATGCTGCCATCTGCTAAACATTAACTTTATTTTCCTTTAACATAGAAAGTACTCCTGGGCCAGTTCCTCTGTCTCTTCCTGTGTCTCTGCTCCGTCTTCTCCAACCTCCAGGCGGTCGTGGCAGATGGCCGCTGGTACTGAGCCTGGTTCTGGTTCTGCTGGAGGTTTCTTCCTGTTAAAGGGGAGTTTTTCCTCTCCACTGTCGCCCCCTGCTGGTCAGGAGGAGCGATGCTGCGGCTCAACGACTCGATGCTCTGCTGGGTTTCCTCGGAAACTTTTTGAACTAATTTGAACAATAAACTGAGCTTAAAGCACTGGTTGATAACTGGGATCAACTGGAACAACTGATCGTAGTCGGTCCAGGCTGATCGTAGTCGGTCCAGGCAGATCGTAGTCGGTCCAGGCTGATCTTAGTCGGTCCAGGCTGATCTCATGTAATGTGGTCTTTGTTTGGTCAAGCGACAGTGATAGTGATGCAGTGCAGAACTGTGGGGTTTTTCACTGACGCAGAGAAGCTATATATATATATATATATATATATATATATATATATATATATATATATATATATATATATATATATATATATATATATATATATATATATATATATGCGGCTGGGTAGCTCAATGGGTAAGTCACCCGACCTTCACCCGGGAGACCGGGGTTCGAATCCAGGCCGGGTCGCTTGGTTGAGATATCCAGTGTGGGTCCTTAGGCAAGATCCTTCGCGCTACTGCCTACCTCATGATGAGTGATAAAGGAATACACGCCATGCCGGCTCAGACGTCGCCCGGCCCAAACAAGGTCTGCGTCAGGTGCTGGGGAACCAGGGCACCTTCACGAAAAATGGGTTACTGGAACAAGACGGAATTGGGCGAGAGGTGAAAACTTGGATCTGTTGGAATGCTACTACTCAAGTAACCCTAGTCAGAGGGGTTACATGCAAAGAATGCGGGAGGAATGGTTACGTCGACATCCCCATTCAACACTAACTGCCAAACAACTAGTAGCTCAGTGTTCCAACATCCGCAAACGGCAAATGCTGTCACAACTTGAGATAGACGAGGTACAACACAAATGCTACGGCAAGGGGGAGCCAGGACGCCAGGTCAGAGGGGAGTTAGCTTCAACTCCCCACCCGCAGATTGGGTATGCAGCCCCAATAATGAACGAACCATCACAGCTGAACGAGGCAGCAACTGACCTGAGAGGTAGGATCGTGGCCCGAATGAACACCGGGCAATCCCGATGCCAATTACAACGGCTGAGTGAAGTACCATCAGAAAGTCTCATTGAAGATGTGAATGCAGCATTGAGAACGATCCCTACCAACACCATAACGGAAACCAATGAGCTGGTGTACAACTCAGCATCAGTGATCCTTGAGATGCTCGGCTATAGGAGCAACCATGAGATTCAATACCCACCATGGAAAAGACGGTTAGAGGCTAAAATCAAGGTAACAAGGAGGGAAGTGAGCCAATTGTCAGAGCTCCAAAGAGGTGCAATCAAAAGACCGGTACCCAAGCGGTACAGCCAGATGCCCATACCTGAAGCGCTCGAAACTGCCAAACAAAGGCTCCAAGCCTTGGCCAGTCGCCTAAAGAGGTACACGAGAGAAAATGAAGCCAGGAGGATTAACCGGCTCTTCTCCACCCAACCAGCTAAAGTGTACTCTCAATGGCAGGGTAATAACAACAGAGCAGACCCACCAAGGCTGGAGACCCAACAGTACTGGAAAGGCATATGGGAAAGGGAGGCGACCCACAACAGCAATGCACAGTGGCTAATCTCTCTACGAGATGACCACAGCAACCTCCCTGAGCAAGCCCCAGTAACTATCACAGTGGCAGATGTCCAAGAAAGAGTCTCAGGTATGAAAAACTGGACAGCACCAGGTCCTGACATGATCCATGCCTACTGGCTAAAGAAACTCACTGCCCTCCATGAGCGACTGGCAGCTCAAATGAACCAGCTGCTACAAAGTGGGACTCACCCTGAATGGTTAACTGAAGGGCGCACAATCCTGATCCAGAAGGATCCCTCAAAGGGTTCGGTCCCATCCAACTATCGGCCAATAACCTGTCTCTCTACAACATGGAAGCTCATGTCAGGCATCATAGCAGCTAAGATAAGTGGGCACATGGATAAATACATGAGTACAGCACAGAAGGGCATCGGCATAAATACCAGAGGAGCCAAACACCAACTCCTGGTAGACCAAACAGTCGCCCGAGACTGCAAAACCCGACACACCAACCTGTGCACGGCTTGGATTGATTACAAGAAAGCCTATGACTCAATGCCACACACTTGGATCATTGAATGCTTAGAGATGTACAACATCAACAGGACTCTAAGAGCCTTCATTGCAGCCTCGATGGGGATGTGGAAAACCACCCTTGAAGCCAACTACAAGCCAATTGCACAAGTGTCCATCAAATGTGGCATATACCAAGGAGACGCTCTGTCCCCACTGCTGTTCTGCATAGGTCTGAACCCCCTCAGCCAAGTCATCAACAAGACTGGCTACGGATACCGACTCAAGAACGGAGCCACCATCAGTCACCTCCTCTACATGGATGACATCAAGCTGTACGCTAAGAGCAAACGAGACATCGACTCACTGATCCACACCACCAGGATCTACAGCACTGACATTGGGATGTCATTCGGACTAGAGAAGTGTGGTCGGATGGTTACACAGAGAGGGAAGGTCATCCACACAGAAGGGGTCTCACTCCCAGAGGGAACAATAGCAGACATTGAGGACAGTTACAAGTACCTGGGAATACCACAAGCAAATGGCAGCCTCGATGAGGTCACAAGGAAAGGAGCCACGGCCAAATACCTCCAACGAGTAAGGCAAGTCCTGAGAAGCCAGCTCAACGGCAAGAACAAGATCCGTGCGATAAACAGCTATGCCTTGCCAGTAATCAGATACCCTGCAGGAATAATAAGCTGGCCAAAGGAAGAGATAAAGACCATGGATGTTAAAACTCGGAAACTACTAACCATGCATGGAGGGTTCCACCCTAAATCCAGCATCCTGAGACTATACGCGAGCCGTAAGGATGGAGGCAGAGGACTAGTGAGTGTGAGAGCCACTGTCCAGGATGAAACATCCAAGATCCATAAATACATCAAGGTCAAAGCCTCAACCGACGATGTGCTCAGCGAATGTCTCAAACAATGGGGACCAGAGGATGAGGTGCTGGAGGAACCATCATGGGAGGATAAGCCCCTACATGGGATGTACCACCGACAAATAACTGAAGTGGCTGATATCAGGAAATCCTACCAATGGCTGGAAAAAGCTGGACTCAAGGACAGCACAGAGGCACTCATCCTGGCTGCACAGGAACAGGCCCTAAACACCAGAGCAATAGAGGCTCAGATCTACCACACCAGACAAGATCCAAGGTGTAGATTGTGCAAGGAGGCCCCTGAGACAGTCCAACACATAACAGCAGGGTGCAAGATGCTGGCAGGGAAAGCGTACATGGAACGTCATAACCAAGTGGCGGGCATAGTGTACAGAAACATCTGTGCAGGATATGGACTGGAAGCCCCGAGATCTAAGTGGGGCACACCCCCAAAGGTGGTGGAGAATGACCGAGCTAAGATCCTGTGGGACTTCCAGATCCAGACAGACAAAATGGTAATGGCGAACCAACCGGACATCGTGGTGGTGGATAAACAACAGAGGAAAGCCGTTGTGGTGGATGTAGCAATACCAAGCGATTGCAACATCAGGAAAAAGGAACACGAGAAACTGGAGAAATACCAGGGCCTCAGAGAGGAACTGGAGAAGGCCTGGAAGGTGAAGACCACAGTGGTGCCTGTGGTCATCGGGGCCCTCGGGGCAGTCACCCCCAAACTGGAGCAGTGGCTAAAACAGATCCCAGGAACAACATCAGACATCTCAGTCCAGAAATGCGCAGTTCTCGGCACAGCCAAGATACTACGCAGAACCCTCAAGCTCCCAGGCCTCTGGTAGAGGACCCGAGCTCAGAGGTTGAGAAAGACCACCCGTGGAGGGTGAGAAGGGAATTTTTTTTTTTTTTTTTTTTATATATATATATATATATATATATATATTACATTAATAGCTGTTCATCATCAGAACATGTCAGAACAGAACTTGATGGTATTTTTCACCCGTTGACAATTCAAAGTCTGAGAATCAGAAATCCTCTTTCTGAAACTTCTGCTTGCATGAAAGCTTCTATAAACACCTGCTCTTCTTCTTCTTCTTCTGAATTGCTTCATTCTTTAAATATTGATAACCGGTTCATCTCACCAGAACCTGCTGCATTGTACTGAATGAAGATGAAAGGTATTGAAGAGCTGCCAGATTATAAATGATCATCAGATTAAAGAACCGCCGGGCCGTCTGCAGGTTCTGGAGATGATTGTTCAGCAGAGCAGCTCCACCAGATCTAACCAGCAGCAGCAGAGTTTCAGACCAGTTACCTCCCAGTAACCCACCAACAGGTCAGCTGACCCCCTGAATGATGGTCGCTCTTTAAACTGGAACCAGTAAAACTATGATATTGGATGGCAGGAAGTGAAGGTGCTGCAGGTTCAGGTAGAGAGTTGCCTAGCAACCAGCCAGTCTGCAGACCTCTCTCTCTCTCTGTTCTCTGCTGGTTTTCGGCTCCATGCTGTCATTTATCTCTCTGTGGTTCCTGCATGCAGTTCTGATCGGTTTTCACTCTGTTGATTTTGAATCTGTTCAGAAGCCTGTCGGTTGACTGCTTCACATTTACATATTCACATGTTTAGTCCCGAACCACTGATCCGCTGATCCGGGTCGGCTCCTGGTGGTGGAGAAACTCTTGCTAGGAAAGGGATGCTCTGGGATTTTACTGGTTATCTCAGGCTAATCTCCAGCTAGATCTGCACCAGTTAACCAGTTAGTTAACCTGGAGCCTCCAGGCCCAGTTTGCTGCCGTTTCTAGTGAAGGCAGCAACAGCTGCTAATTAGCATCTGTTTCTGGTATTTTTCATGCATATTTATGTTTCTGATGGGGTCAATATTCTGCTTTATCATAAAATAAATAAACTTTTTTATTCCCTGTTGAAACAAATATTATTGAATGTCTGAACGACGGTCTTTCTGTGTTTTATCTGGACTAGAAGAGACCAGACCTGGACTTGGGTAATAACTCGTTCTCCTCCATCCTAGTCTGTCGAGTCGGACTCAGAACTGATCTTCATCATGTGATGCTCTTCTTCAGTCCAGAAGAACCCAGTCTGGAACCAGTAAAATTCTGTTGACTAAAACCAACTGGTCCCTCTAAAACTCACAGTTCCCACCATTTAGTCAGTCAGAACTGACGCGACCTCTGACCCCAGATGAGAAAGGTACAGTGCAATGATTAAATGCTGACACCCTTGCAGACGTCCTGGTCAAAGAAAACCTGACGAAATACAGAAAAGTGTTTTAAAACAGTTTCGCTCAGTTTTTCCTTAAGATGTTTCGACCCAAAACAAAGACCCAAACGAGCCAGGTGAGGGACGAGTGGGTCGTGATTTACATCTGACTAGGAAGGCTCCACGGAGGACACGCCTCCATGTGTAAGCCTGTCACGATAAGCAATAAATCAAATGAATTGCGTGATAAATTAAAATGAGCTCAATAATTCCCAATTGGACAACAATCGCTGAAGTTGAAAAGCCGCCATTTTGAAAAATGCAAACATTTGACACCAAGTACAAAGTAGTTTGCACTTTTATTATACAAATGTCCTACCTGGCCCTTTGGCCTGTTTTCCCTGTCTAAGCTGAATAGTTAATATTTTTTGAAACACAATTTTGTTTACAGAAACTTCATGATCCATTTTAATTATTGTTGTTTTGGTTGTTTTGTTGATTTACTTTGAATATTTAAAATGTTTTCCAGTTCCACTGTTAAATTCTTCTCTAAGTTCTTGCATTAATATACCATTATTTTTATTATATTAGTTGAAAATGGTCTCAAAATGACAATACTATTATTTATTGCAATCATTTCTGGGACAATTTATCATCCAGCTAAATTTGTTATGGTGACCGGCCTTCATGTGCTTAAAAAACAGCAACTCCCAACGAGCCTTCAGAACCGACAAAGACTCCTGGGTGGGTGCCCAAAGTCTGGCTGCCTTCGACTTAAGGGAACAAATCTATCAGATCCTGTCTGACAACATGAAGTAGGCTGAAAGACCTCTTAAAGAAACACATCATGTTTCTGATCTAAAGAAACTCAAGAACAGATAAGAAACAAAGTCTCTGACAGAAATCAGTCTGGAAAAGGTTATCGAGAGTGGAGAAAGGTTTCACAGTGGCCTAATCAAAGTTAGGACTTAAATCTGTCTGAGATGCTGTCTCATGACTTTCAACGGGTCCTTCCTGCTCTAAAATCCTCCAGTGTGTCTAAATTAAATTCAGCAGAGGGTCAAAGTTCATCCACAATAACGTTAAAGACCCAGTTCTCAGCTGCTGCTGTAGAGGGAGGAACAGCCAGTTTGTTCGTTCGGTTAGGGGGTGAAAACTTTTTCACACAGAGACAGGTTTGTTTGGCAGATTGTTTTTGCCTTAATAAATAAAAGTTGCATTGAATCAGGTTATCTCTGTGTGATGTGAACATTTTTCACAACTATTCAGCGCTTCTGGAAAATGTTTTTTTTTTTTTTTGTGAGGAAATTCATCAAACCGTCTCCTGTGTGTTTATTCTAACTGATGTAAGAAAATAAACTTCAGATTGTTTCCTTTAAAAGGTCTGATGAAGCTGATCGTCAGACTGGCTGAGGTCACCCTGAGCTGTTTCTGCAGCTCTGCTGCTGGAGGACAACCTGACCCCCTTTCCTCACTCTCTTCTCCTACTGCTCTCCAATCTGAATTATTTACTGTTATTTCAGCCGTTAAATTTTTGTTTTCTCTCAGTTATTTCCTCTCCATAGAAGGTGCACCTGGTCTGGGTTCTGTTTGGCTGTGATGCCTTCCTGGAGGAGCGCTTCAGCTGAGATGATGCTGCCATCTGCTAAACATTAACTTTATTTTCCTTTAACATAGAAAGTACTCCTGGGCCAGTTCCTCTGTCTCTTCCTGTGTCTCTGCTCCGTCTTCTCCAACCTCCAGGCGGTCGTGGCAGATGGCCGCTGGTACTGAGCCTGGTTCTGGTTCTGCTGGAGGTTTCTTCCTGTTAAAGGGGAGTTTTTCCTCTCCACTGTCGCCCCCTGCTGGTCAGGAGGAGCGATGCTGCGGCTCAACGACTCGATGCTCTGCTGGGTTTCCTCGGAAACTTTTTGAACTAATTTGAACAATAAACTGAGCTTAAAGCACTGGTTGATAACTGGGATCAACTGGAACGACTGGACGACTGAACTGAAAAGACTTTTTCTAGAGAGACGACGTGTTGCGAACTGGTTCTGTGGAAATAAACTGAAGTGAAGAGAACGGCGCAGCAGGGAACCAGGAAGCAAACCAACAACTCTGTCTTTGAACAGAAGCCTCGTTTCAGCCAGCTGACCAGCAGTGGCCAAACTTCTAGAACTTATTAGAAACCTTTGGCTAGTTTAAAACCAGAACACTTTAAGACCTGAACTGGAAACCAGTCCAGGTTTGATGTCCCTCCAGCTTCATGACCCAGTGACAGAACCGAGTCCAGAACCGTGACTGGAAGGAGGGTCATCTGGAGGGGTTTCTCCAGCCACTGACCTGCAGCGTCTCCAGCTGAAGAGTCTTCCCTGCTCCAGCGTCCCCAGACGTCCCAGAGCCGCCCCGCAGCCTGTCGAACACCCCGTCAATCACGGGCCGCTCCTCGGGACGAAAGCGGGCCATTCGCTTCTGCACCATCACGCTGTCGGTATTACCCATGATGCTCTGCAGGACCAGGAGCAGACAGAGAGACGTCATGGTTCTGCTGATGAAGACCACCTGAGGTCTGGAGCCGTGTTCTGATGAAGCTCAACATGCATCATCAGCCTTCCGTTAAGAACAGGTTCTGCTGTCTTTCCCATTTTGAGGAGGATCTAGAGGAAGTGAGCCTCAGTGGAGATCAGGGGTGTTCAAAGTGTGGCCCAGGGGCCATTTGTGGCCCTTGAAATGACAACAAAGCTGAAAACAATTGATGACCTAAAAAGATGTGGAAATTGTCTGTTTTTCTTTTAATAAGGCAAAAGTTCGAAGCATTTTTTCTGTTTTGGATCCTTAATGATTTATAGATTCATAAAACGTTTGTTCGTTGTTGAGCAGGTAAAACAAACAAAAAAAAAAAAAAATCACAGTAAACTAATTTTTGCATGTTTAATGTAATGAATTTTGTGGCCCACCAGTAGTTTAAATTAGTAAATTGTGTCTCCCAGGGCAAAAAGTTTGGACACCCCTGGTGGAGATGTTTGTTTTCTTGCTCCTCTATCAGGTGATTTACGTCTGTTCAGCAACAAGCTGAAAATATTTAATTTCTCTACAACACTTGAAACATTTGAGCCTTAGCAGCTGATGAGATGGTTTAAAGGAGCAGAGCTGTGAAAAAGTTTTCAACCCCTCCATCATCTGAAAACTGCTGTTAATATTTACAGTTTTATCCATTCAATGAAGCAGCAGCAGTGGGGTCATGTGACGGCGTGCAGCGTCACATGACCGTCACGTTAACTGCTCCAGACCGACTGTTATCATCTGGTTCAACACAGGAAGTCATCATCAATGGGCTTTTCAGTAATGTTGTCATTTATTAGATGGATCCGGATCCTTAATGGTCCAGATCAGGGATTTTAAATTAATCTTAATTTCAGAATTTAAATAAAATACTCTTACATTAAAAAGGATGCAAGGTTTTTGTATTTATCCAACCCTGATATTCTCTGCTGCATCTTGTCCAGTTATGAATGTGATCTTGCGGCTGAACAAATGAAAGAACATTTATTATTAAATCAGGCTTTTCTGAACCTTTTAATCTGAGCTTTTAAAACTCTGCAGAGTTCAGCGAAAAATGCTCACAGCTATGCTGACAGGATTATGGATGCAGTGGCTCCTGGGGGCCCCTCTTTGGGGGCCCCTTCTTTTCTGTCTGTGGTCACATGACTCCTCATGTCTTCCTGTTTACCAGCAGCTCCGTCCACTCCCAGGCGGCCAGGGACACCTTCTATGAGCAACAGAAGCCTGGAGGATGTCACAGACCAGTGAGTTTCAGCAGCAGCTTCGTTCATCAACGAGTCAATATGAGAACATTTCGGTTCAATAAATGCAGATTGCTATAAGCGGCCCTGGCTGCGCGCGCATCCACGCCTCCATTGCTTGCTCAGAGAGCAGAGTAGCTGTTGAAGCTCAACCAGGTGAACACCTCCACCTGAGCATCCCGCACACACCTGCAGCTCTGCGGGGAAGTTAGATCCGCCACGCACCGTCACGCACCGCATCAAATATGAACTCAGAGCGAGCCTCTCACCTCTCAGAGCTGCAGCAGCTCGGCTTTCTGGATCCTGCACGAAGCTGGAGGTCGACCGTGGAGCTGGAACCACTGACACCAACAGCAGCCAATCACAGGACCCCGATTCTCGCATTCTTGGCTGTGATTGGTCCGTGACATCAGAGGGCGGGAGCAAGTGGAGCCGCTCAGCAGGGGTGTGTTCAGGAACACTGGTTCGTTTGGTTCCGGTGCCGCTGAAGGTGGGTCATCCTCAGATCCTGCAGATGTTTGTTCTGAGTCAGAAACCAGCTTTAAGGCTGAGCATGGTGGAGGCCAGGCTCCAGGAGGTAAAATATATGTTTGACTTGGAAAAATAGTTTCTGTGTTTTTCCTTTCGGATCATTTTAAAGACAGGAGATCTGCAGCTCTGCTGCTTGTGTTGCTGTTCAATAAACGGCCTGTAGATGGCGCAACGTGGGCGCTCATCTGTTGCGCAGAGAGGCGCAGGTGTGAATGCTGGGGACTCTGGTCAAATGTGTGAATAAAATCTTTCAAAATATGGCATAAAATGACAGTTTGGATGTAATTTACTCCAAATTAAATGTTTTAGTTTTAATTTAGTGAGATTATGACACAAAACGACTCTGAGGATCCTCAAAGGAAGATAAACATCACTAAATATAAAGTCCAGAAATCGTGAAGCACGATTCATAAATTTACTGAAAGAAACACAAACTACTTCAGACATTCATAAAAACAACCCAAAAACTCATTAATTATTTAACAATAATTTTAGATCTCAGCAGTGAAACATACATTACCTGGCTTCCACCAGTAGATGGCGGCGCGGAGCCGCTCAGGGGGACCCGGAACCAGCGGTGGATCAGGCAGCAGCTGAACGATGCCTTTTATGGGCATGAGATGTGGCGTGCGGGCTGTGAACTGGGTGTGCTGCCTGGTAATGAGCTCTGAGAGGACGGGAGGCACTGCTGGATGTGAAAGTGACGTGGACCGCAGGGCCGGAAGGTTCCAGAGCAGCCGGCTGCAGCTCCTCCGGGTCAGACCCGTCTGCCAGGGTCTCTGGGTCTGCATCAAGCCTTTCAGGTGGATGCAGGCGGCAGGTGGGGGTTCCATTCAACAATAAAGTCCGTTACCTGCTTAATCCGCCGTCTCCACCGCCCTCATCAGCTGCCCAACAGTAAACGCACACCAGGCCCGTTTCCGTCCAGCAGGGTCCGGATCGCGGAGGATCCTTGGTGGTTCCGGGTTCTGCTGGACCCGGTGCCTCCAGAACAAACAAGCTTCCTCCGCTTCCTCAGTTCTTCACCGAGTGCTGGACTTTCACATGGTTCTGGTTCTGGTCCGTCCAGCGAGAGTAATCTGACCCGTTGGAGCCAGTCATGACCTCCAGGAGGTTCTGAAACGTTCCAGAACTGTCAGCAGCTCTGATTTCAGTCCTGATGTCTGGTGATGAAATCCAGTTAACGTTCCTGAGTTAAAATGTGACGCTGGAGCTGGACGAAGCTGAGGCATCTCGTCTCCTTGGTTCTGGTTCTGAAGGCCCAGATATTAAACACTCTGCTGCTTCAGAACCTCCATGGAGGACAAACACAGGCGCAGATCTGCTGGACCATCATTGACATGGAGATCCAGAAAATCTCCACTGTAGACAGATGGACCTGTTCACCATCCAGCCATGTTCCAACAAGCTGTTTTACTGGGAGTCACTGGAAACCAGAACCCTCTAGAACCTCCTCTGGCTGCAGCTCTGAACATCTCCAGCTCAGCCAGACTAGATGGAGAACATCTGAGAACATCAATTTTTAATTCTTCCCACAGATTCTCTGTTGATTTCATGTTTGGTCTTTGACTAGGCATGGATGTCCATGTCCTGGTAGGTAGGTAGGTCTCCAGGAGGTCCATCCCGTCTCCAGGAGGTCCATCCTGTCTCCATGTGGTCCATCTTCTCTCCAGGTGGTCCATCCTGTCTCCGGGTGGTCCATCCCATCTCCAGGAGGTCCATCCCGTCTCCGGGTGGTCCATCTTCTCTCCAGGTGGTCCATCCTGTCTCCATGTGGTCCTAACCCTGCCTTAATTGAACCAGAACCTCCTCCCTGACCTGCTGCTGGGCTCTTGGTCTCCATGCTGCTAATGTTTTCTGAAGAACCTCTGAGACCAGAACATCTGCAGCTGGACTCAGCTGGATTCTGGTGCTGATCAGGTGACCTCTGAACCAGGGGTCTCCAGAGTTGGTCCTCCAGGGTCCTACATGTTCTAGTCCTGGATCAGATGATGGCTGGTTAGCAGAAGCTCTGCAGAACTTTGACCTGCTGAGGAGGGGGTTCCTGCAATGGGGCGACGGTGGCAGGAGTTCGTCCTGTAATCAGCGGGTTGCTGGTTCAATTTCATCGTTGTGTCCTGCCTTGCCTGCTGGTGGCCCCGGTGCCGGGCACCCAGGCTACAGTCCAGTAGCTCGCACCATCAGCGGGTGACTGACTGGGTGGATGTAGTGTGAGAGCTTTGGAGTCCTCTGGACTTGATAAAGCACCACAGCAGTACAGAACTAAAGCATGGTCCCTCGAGGACCGACTCTGGACGCCACTGACGTCGAGGCATCAGCGTAAACATGGCTGAAAACAAAAGCACACCACACTTTTCAGATTTTTATTTGTGGAAATGAATCTTTCTCTCTCCACGTCCCGGTTCAGAGCTACTTTCTGGTAAAACTGAAGTCTGTGAAGGTAATTTTTACTTTTCTGTTTGCAGCTTTTTTGTCTGAAATGGTAGAAATTAACAGAAAGCTTCTTGAATGAAGGCCTTCCAGGCGTCCTGAGCCCAGTTTTCCTCCTTCGTGTTTCACTGCTACAGCAGACAGACTGGGCTCATCTCTGATCTCTGGCAGGTTGGGACTTGAGCTCAGAGTCATGTTACTTCTTCTTTTCTCTTCCTGTTGCCCTCCGACGCCTCGCGGCTGCATCCCTATATGGTAAAACGCTCTCTGTCGAGTGGCAGGAAATCCATCATTTGAATGAGCAGCTTAAAAGAAGAAGTGGTATCTCTGCAGCGCTGATAAACTGAATCTGACCTCCACAGCTACAGCTCTTCAGTTAGAGGAGCTGTAGATGATATTTAGTGGTGCAGATCTCCTCACCCTCTCGTTCATATTTCTGGCTTTGTAAAGAAAGGAAAGGAGGATTGTTTGTTGTGGTTTTATAACCTCCAGAACCGTTTTTAATATTTTCTCCTGCAGTCTGACGGTTTTGCATGTGTGCGCCACAGGATTTGAATGACTGTGCGCTGATTTTTAAACAGACGGTGTAAAGAAAACCTGACCTCTTCCGGTGTGTACACGCACCACAACGTGTCCCCTCACTCTGCAGCTCAGTTTCATCTTGACAACATAAAAATAACACTTCTGCATAAAAGCTTGAGATGCATGCAGCAGCACATTTCTGCTGAGTCGTAACTCTTTCCGTCTCTGGATGTTTCCCACAACTTCCTCATTCTGGGTTTTTCTGTGACAGCAGCAGCCCAGAGGAACACCAACACATCCTTCATGCGGCTCGCTGGGCTCCTGTTTGCTGCTTTACCGCAAGAAAGACAAAAATCTTTGCAAAACGAGGAACTTTAGTGTCTTTCTGACTTTTCAGGGAGGTTTACGAAATAGTAAAATGCAGGAAGCTAGAAGGAAGGCTTGAAAATAACTACCTTCATGGTGCCAGACCTGGCTTAGCTCTCAGTTGATTAATGATTAACTTAATAACCAGAACTCACCAACGCTGCAGTTTTTCATGTGTTTTTGTGCAGATTCGAACCCTGAACACAGGAAACAGGGTTGCAATGATGGAGCTACAAGAACCTTGTTTCCGCTGGTTTCTTGAGTTTCCTTCTCGTGTCACGAATGTGGGACAGCTGCAGGTGGTAGATGCCAGCCTCGAACAGAACCGACCCAACCTGTCGGTTCCTAGCAGAACTGGACCAGACTAACCTGTTTGGATGAATGCAGAACCAGTTAGCTAACACTGGGTATCATCTCTTCATTCATGTTTGGGGATTAGGGTCATAGTTTCTGCTACTGTCTGACGTCTGAATTTACTGAAAGTTTAACCAGAGAATAAAAAAACACAGTTAAGCTGTTGCTTTGGGTCGTTCAGATCAGAACTTCAGAACAGCAAATCAGCAGCAATTAAACAGTAATAAACTATTATCAAACATTAATTAAACAGTAACAATAATAAACGCTACAGCAACAAATAATGAGTAAAGATGTAATTATGTTCTCCTGTGTGGTTGAACATATTGTGGTGATGCTGGCTGGTCTCATCGGGGGGGCAGGTTTCTGGTTCTCTGGGCAGATTTTAATTCATCCACATTAGGAGTTCCAGAATGAACAGTCTGTTTAAAGTCACAGCATCTCCATGGGACCTCCGGTCTTTGACTAGGCCACCTGCTGGTTGACCCAAATGAGCTGGAGCTTCAGGTTCTGTTAAAGCTGCAGAACATTTTATATGTTTTTTCCATACTGGTTCAAACCGTCTCCATGCCCTGACAGTCTGGTCTGAGGCAGATAATCTGTGAGAAGATGGAGCTCCTCCTCTTCCTCCCTGAGCTGCTAAATAAATGCTCCGCCCCCGACCTGAAACAGCCAATCAGAGCCAGGAGGCGGGGCTTAGCGCTGCCAATCACCCTCGTGTTCGCGCTGCTAAATGCGCTGATGGTGGAGAAACAGCTCACCGTTCCAGGAAAACTGTTTATCCGCCGCCATCGGTGGCCAAGCTAGCTAGCATTAGCAGTCAGGACAGTCTCTGCTGGGGGGGAGGGGGTGAGCTGCACCTCTCAGATGGTGATTGGCAGCACTAAGACCCGCCTCCCAGCTCTGATTGGTTGTTTCTAGATAGCACTGGGAGCACTGGGAGAAAGCAGGGGTGCTCCATGTTTGCACAGATTACCTGTCTCGTACCAGACCGTGGCGACATGGAGACAGCCTGGAGCTTCAGCATGACTGAAGGTTGGACCTTCTCCTCTCTGCTGGATACCAGAACTCATGGTTCAGCTCCAGCAAGTCGTCCAGGTCCCAAAGCATTCCAGACCATCACTCTGCCACCACCGTGCTGGACTGTAGGTCTGATGTTCTGGTTCTGTTGCTCCAGATGTAACGGGTCCAGAACCTTCCGTCAGGTCCACTTCTGTCTCCTCAGTCCTCAGAATATTTTCCCAGAAGTCTTTGGGATCATCAGGATGTTTCTGGTCGATCTGAGGCGGGCCTTTATGTTCTTCTGGGTCGGCAGCGGTTCTGGTCCAGGAGCTCTCCCATGGAGGCCATTTTCTCTCCTCATTATTGTTGAACCATGACCTCTGACCTTAGCTGAGGCCTGCAGTGCTCCAGATGTTCTGGTTCTTCTGGACCTCCTGGATGAGTCACTGATGAGCTCCTGGAGTAGTTCTGGTGGGTCGGCCAGAACTTCTGGTCAAGGTGTGGGTCATGGTTCTACTGAGGTTCAGAACTGAAAGGTTCTCCAGACTGATGGACGTCAGAAACGTTGATTCTGCTCTGTTTCAGAGTTTCTTTAGATCGGGGCCTAAAGTTCTGCTGTTTTAGCCTACTTCATGCTGCCAGACAGGATCTATTGAAATGATTTCTGGCAGGAATCAGTCCTGGATGTTTTCACTGAACAGTGGTTTTCTTTGCATTCACAGAGGCGCTGCTGTCAGATTTCATCAACCTTCAGCAAAACTGATTTCAGAGCAAAACTCAGATCAGTGCAGCTTCCAGATGTTAATGTGGGCCGTGATGAAGAGCGGCCGACCTGCGTGTTCACACCGGACGGAAACGCCGGAGGTGGTTCTCAGTCCTCCAGGAGGTGACTTTCCCACTGAAAGGTAAGCGGGTCTTCTGGGTTTCTGTTCTGGTTCTGCTTTAAAAGAGCAGCTCTGGTTGCACCCGGCCGAGCTGAGGAGCATAAAGCAGCCTGTCAGAGGACGAGGAGGAAGAGGAGCTACAAGCAAGGAGCCAGGGATCTAACTCCCTGAATACACCATCCCCACTGTGAAACATGGTGATGGCAGCATCATGCTGTGGGAAGCAGCTTAGAGTTGATGGGAAGATGGATGGAGCTAAATCCTGGAAGAGAACCTGTTAGACCTTCCAGCAGGAAGACCAGCCTGAACATCCAGCCAGAGATATTATGGGATGGTTTAAATCAGAGCTGATTCATGGGTTAGAATGGCCTAGTCAAAGTCCAGACCTGAATCCAGCTGAGAATCTGTGGGAAGAAGACTGATGTTCTCAGATGTTCTCCATCCAGTCTGGCTGAGCTGCAGATGTTCACAGCTGCAGCCAGAGGAGGTCCTAGAGGTTTTCTGACCCTCTGGGAGGGTGAATATAAATGTACACCACACTTTTCAGATTTTATTTGTAAAAATGATGAAAAACATGGATTGTTTTCTTTCCACCTTTCAATTCTGCACCACTTTGTATTTTTCCATCATATAAAGTCCCAATACAGGCTGTTGGAAGTGTGTGGTTGTGATGTGAGAGGATGATGATGATCCTCGGTCAGAGGAAACCACTCCATGAACTCAGAGAGCAGATGCTCGTCTGAGTCGGAGGATGGAGCTGCCTGCAGCTCGTTAGTCTCTCCTCACAATGGAGTCTCTATGCCAACACAGCAGCGCAGAGCGCTGGCACACAGGAGGAGCTCAGTGGATAAACACCCCCCCCCCCACTTGTTTTCACATGGAGGGATCTGAAAGGAGTCGAGCCACCAGCCCACCCACCCCCCCAAGCTCAATCTTTGCTCAGAGGCACAATTTTCCCTCCTCCAAGCCTCAATTATTACAGCTTCACTTCATCATGCAAACATTTACATAAACCCCACGTATGGAGATAGATAGATAGATAGATAGATAGATAGATAGATAGATAGATAGATAGATAGATAGATAGATAGATAGATGTGGGACTAGATTAAAATAAATTGAAAACTATATTTTGACAAAATCAGCAACATTTTTAATTTAAAAACCTTTTTCTTGCTACATTATTGAATAAACAGCAAAGATGTTTCTAGGTTTCTAGGTGTCCCATCAGATCGGCTCTGGAAGCAGAAATTAACCCCAGAGGAGCTGCTTCCATCACTGCTGTTAGCGGATGTTGCTGTGCGTCAGATTTACAGGCGTACCAGAAACAC
This sequence comes from Anableps anableps, assembly GCA_014839685.1. NCBI lineage: Eukaryota > Metazoa > Chordata > Actinopteri > Cyprinodontiformes > Anablepidae > Anableps > Anableps anableps. The sequence continues at coordinate 39,796,140 of CM026073.1, forward strand.
ACAAATACAAACATTCCGGCCCGAACATTTTTATGTTAAAAAAAAAAACAAAAAAAAAAAACGCGATAAATTGTGTTAAAATTTTAACGCGTTAAAATATATGTAATTAATTGATCAAAATTAGCATGTTAAGGTCCCGGTCCTAATATGTATTTATATATCTAGGCATCAGGGACGTGAAGGTGAGAAACTTGAGCTGCTACTGACCAAGATGGAGGAAGACAACTCTGACCTTCCTCAGGTGTTCTGGTGTCTGAGCTCAGAAGCCCCTCCCTGCCAGCTCTCTGGTGGAGCAACAGGTCTCCAGAAGCAGGGAACATTGAGCAATGAGGCTGGAGGTGCAGCGTCTCTGGTGGAGGTGTTACCCAATCAGCAGCATGTGGCTTTAAGAAGCTTTGCTGTGCTAAGATGGGAGTGAGCTCGATGAAGCCTGAGTTGCTCCATCAGCTGGAAGCAACAAAGCAACAATTGTTAAACTGTTCTGATGAACAGAGAAGCAGTTCTGGTTCAAGAACCAGAAACCAAGGATTTTCTCCATGAAAGCAACACAGACTTTGGGTCAGCTCCAGGACAATAATTCAGCTCTTTGCTCCTCTCTCTCAGAACACATGACTGGCTGTGGGCGTGTAGGACATGCTGCAGCGAGGAGGAGGTCTGAGGAATGCAGGAAGGTTCTGAGTGCTTCAGGAACTGATCTGACAGTCCTTGTTTGGACTCCCACAGGTTCTGCATGCCAGCACTCCCCTTCTCTTCACATGCAGAGCTGGCTTTCTAACCGGCTGTGAGGAATCTGCCTGCATCGTTTCATGCTCAGTGCAGCATAGGACTGGAAAAATATTTCAGCTGTGGATGCTAGCATAAACATTAGCATTCTCACCCCTCAGCTTATATATTTTCATGTTTCTCATCAGCCTCTTGAATTTCAGGATGATGGCCATTTTTCAAGATGGCCGCCGTCTTTGAGCCTTTTAAACCAGTTGTTGCCATAAAATGTTCCCCATCTTCATGACTTGGATGAACTTTATGTCACATCATGTTTTCCACTTTGGTCGTCCTGTTCATCCAAATTTAATGTAATAATATGGAGCAAAATCAGAAACTGAGGACTTTGCTGTTAGTGAGTCTCACACCAGTTGTCACTGGATGAAGATGAGAGACACAAACTGGGAGACAGTCGCCTTAATGGTTAGCGTTAGCTTCTGCTAATTTTCTTTATGTTTAGTGGTTTAGTGTTAGCTTCCACTAATATTTTATGTTTAGCAGTTTAGCATTAGCTTCTGCTATTTTTTTTGTGTGTTTTGTAGTATAACATTAACTTCTGCAAAAAAAATTTCTGTTTAACAGTTTAGCATTAGCTTCTGCTATTTTTTAAATGTGTTATGGGGTTTAGTGTTAGCTTTCGCTATTTTTTTAAAGGTCTTTTCAGCTCTAGTGGCCTTCATTGATAGTGATCATTAAAGACATGCAGCAAAGGACAACAGGCTGGGACTCAAACTCATGATGGACGTGTCGAGGACTGATGCCTCCGTACATGGGTTGCGCGCTTTACCCCCGTTCCATCGACATGCCCAGCTTCCACAATTTTTTTTAGCCATTTAGCAGTTTAGCGCTAGCTAAGTTTCTTATTTAGCGAATTAGCGGTTAGTGAAACTAACTTTTTGGTCTCGATTAAGTGGATGATCACTGAAAAATCTCAGATAAAGATTAGTTTATAATGAAGTTGAATAAAATAAAAGATGTTATTAACAATTAATTCATGATTTACCAAGAATTTAACAACCAGTTATTAGGTTAAAGTTTGATATTTACTCAGGTTTTCTTTGATATTAATATTTGTTTGATGATCTCAAACATTTAAATGAGACAAAAAGCAAAAGCAGAAGTTTAACTGTTGAACAGCCCTGTTTATATTTGAATGCATATGAATACTTTTGAACCTGTGTGGAGTATAAATGCAAACTATTGAGCTCAGTTCCTGTTTCTACCTATAATAATCCTCATGATGATGTTCATGCCAGTGATGAGGGATTAAAAACATGATTACTGCTCAGAGATAAACAGAAATATAATCTGCTATATTTAATTCCAACCTTGATTTCCAGTCTGAACTACCAGAGGAAGCTGAACCTTCAAAATAAAAGGCCAAATAATAAAATTGTTTATTAAAATGATCTGAACTCAGAGAAGTTTTGGATTTTAATTAAAGCTTGTCAGTTACGTTCAGCAGAGACTGAATGAGTCAAGTTAAATCATCAGAGTTCTGTCTCTGTGGTTCTGAAAGCCCGTCCATCAGAACCACTAAAATATGTCGGATCAGCAGCAGGCTGACAGCGTTTGGGTTTGACCAGCTGGGAGCCATCGACTGACCCGGTTCAGTCCAGACAAGGCCTCACAGAACCTGATACTATTAATGGTATTAATAGTATAATAATAGCATTATACCCTCCACCCTCACCCATTCCACGTTTATGTTGCTTTTTTGTGCTGATGTTTTCTGCAATCTCAACCTGTATCCTGTCAGGAATAAAGTGTGAAATATGAATTTATTCCTCCTCTGACCCAATGTGATCTTCTTCCTCAGCTAATGAAAGGGCATCACCTCCCAAGATGGCTGCCGTCTCAGGCACCTGTCTGCCCATGTGTGTTGTTGTTTGTTTTTCTCTTGGACGGGCTGTACTGAAATGTAATTTCCCCCCTGGGGGATAATAAAGGGATTCTTCTTCTTATTTAATTATATATTATATTGTTGCATCATATTATGATGCAGCTGTATAAACAGTTTCTTTCATCCACCTGGTGGATGGTGCCTCATGTCATGTTACCTGGACAGTGCGCCCCCCCAGAGCTCCTTCATTGACAGACTGCTGCATGCCAGATGCACAAAGGGGCATTATCACAGATCCTTCCTCCGAGCAGCTGTCAGACTCTATAACCATCACTGCTCCCTACAGACTCATTAAGTATTCACACCCCAGCTGTTATTTGCACATCTCTGTTGTTTGCAAAGTTTTAATTTTCCCACACTGTAAATAGTCTGGTGTCTTTAATGCACAAATACACATTTAAAATAATACTCCCACTCATTTGCCCATTCCTTGGATCAGAGTACACCATCTCTGAAACTGCACAGTATTTATGTTAAAATCTTGTCCTCACTGTACTGGATGTTGTTCTACATTTTTTAAAATATATTTTTAATACTTTTGTCTTGGTGTGAACCTCCATGTTACACCTGAATTTCCTCACTGAGGGATCATCCCTGCTGGCATCTGGACAATTATTTACTCTGTTTTACTCATTTTTAAACATTTCTGGTGTTATTGCACATCTGTTTTTCTGTACTGAGCTACTGTGTTTTCTTTTTAGTTTAACACACATTAATATTTTTTTGCATTTAAAAAGGTCATCCTACTCAGCTGCACATCCCTGGTATCATGAGTATACTGCTAATATCTCAACAGTGTCTTTATATTATAATCTTGTACAGTATATCATTGTTAATCTTGTTTTTATATATTTTTAACACATTTTGATCTTTTGTGTGAATCTTCATAGCTTGATGCTGCTGTTACACCTGAATTCCCCCTCTGGGGGACAATAAAGACAGTTTCTATTGCATTTCTATCTCTTTGGTTCAACCTGCAGCTCCATGATGTAGGAATCTAACATGTAACTGAGGAAAAGCCACTCATAGGACAGCTTAAAAGGAGATTTCTTCCTTCAGAGACACAAAGACACATGGAGAAGCAGAATCTGGAAAAACCAAACAAATTTTATTTTGAAATGACTTGTCTCGTTCCTGTTTTCTTTCTTTTTTGGATGATTTTTTGGAAAATTTTCACCAATGTTACAGATAGAAAAATGAAAAACAGTAAAACTCTTGGAGAAACTTAAAAAAGGACAGAAAAATTATTCCTTTATTTTTTTGGGGGGAGGGAGAGTTGAAACGGAATAAAACCAGAAACTACGACTGAAAAGTGGCTCCTCCTCTGATCTGAACGAGTCACATCCTGGAGGAAGACCGCCAGTCGCAGTGCAGCGTCCACAAGCTCCCATGATGCCCCTCTCTCCATGGGAGACTAAGGCAGCCAAACACAGTAGGTCACAGTATGCATGAACCTAGGTGAGATCTCCATTTTCAATGTGTCCTGAGGCAGCTGCTGGTCTCTATGGCAACACATCCTCATCCTCCTGGTTGGTCTGAGGATGGGGCTAAAGCTAACAGCTAGTGGATGTTAGCCAGCCGTCTGGAGGCCGATGAAGAGGTTCAGCAGAAGGACTCAGTGAAGATGGAGATCAGTTCCTCAGCAGGACGCCGCCCTGACAGAGCTTCAATCAGCTGGTCCAGGTCAGAGGTGAGAGGTCAGGTTCTGCTCCACGGCAGCCCAGCTGAGATGACGATGAGAGCGGGCTGATGAACCTTAGAGCAGTAGATGATGTAGAGAGGCTCTGCTGTCTTTAAGGGTGCCTAGAAAACCTGCTTTTAACTGTTTCAGTAACACACACATGCATCTTAATGTTGAACATCTAATGAAGCCAACTCTTCTCACATTTGTTTATAAATGGGGTTCTATGGAGCGGTTATGAGCACCAACTATCTTACTTCACAGGTTAGTAACCTCCAGAAGCTAACGCTAATAGCTTCAGGTTTTAAAAGAAGTCCAAATGAAATATTTTTATGCAATCTCAGTTTTAGAAACCTGTACAGTCACCATGTTTGCTATAAATCGTCGTTACACATAACTTTCAGAAAAATAACTCGTCTTTCTCAAGCTAAAGACATTCAAACATTAATCTCCTGAGATGAAGATAACTGCTCATAAACACTTCACAGAACCCTAAACACAAATAATGTGAACTATCCCTTTAACAGCTTGGGGCTTTGGCTGTTAGCTTTGTCAGAGCATTAGCATTTTCAGGTAACACTGTTAGCTTTTTTTAAGCTAACAGCATTTGCTCGACAAAATGTGGTTGAGAATCATTTTTTACAGGACAGATGGGAGCAAAATAAACCTTAACTTGACCGAAGCTCCAGGCTGATTCCCCTGATTTCCAGTTTTGGTGCTAAAATAAGCTAGGCTAGTATTTAGCTCCTAACGATGGGGGAGCGCTCCTACTAATCCTAGCTTCTCCAGTAAAAACTCTTCATTTAGCAGATGCAGAATGTTCTGCTCCAGGTTTGACAGGAAGTTTCAGGTACGAACACTTGAAAAGCAGGGATAAAAGCACCCGTCAGACAACACGAAGCAGACAAACAACATTTTCTGTAGGATCTCATGAGATTTCATTAACTGGTATAAAAATCTAAGTATTCAGTGGTCATCTGTGCTCTCTCCATTCCTCCTCACTCCCTTCCTGAGAGGTAGCAGCCCCGCCCCAACACTCCCCACCCCCGCTTTAGACCCCCCAGTCCAACCGCGCCCGGTTCCCCCGACCCAGGCGTCTCCAGTGGACTCCCTCTACTCGGCCTGAGCATCGTAGTTGGCGCCGCCGGCCTTCTTCAGTTCCGAGCACAGGTACTCTTCTTCCAGTTCCCGCGGGTCGCTGATCATGAACTCCTTGGCAAAGTTCTGCAGAGAAAGGAGGCGAGATTAGAAGGAACCCTGAAGGTGCCAACCTGCAGCCGCTGCACCCAGTAAGGCCCAATTCCTCCCAGGGGTTTAACCGGTACCTGCACGACGTCTTTGACGAGCGTCTTGTCGGTGCTGATCTTGGCCCGCTGCAGCCCGCTGACGTGTTCGCCGATCCAGGTGATGAGGGTGAACTTGGCCCGCTTGCTCATGGCGTCTCCCGTCGTGAAACGGACGAAACCGAACAGACGTCCGTCATCTGGGGAACACGTGGAGGAGGAGCGTTAGGGTTCCCATGGAAACAGCAGAGTCCGGTTCTACAGAACTCTAACTGGACTTTTCTGCTCGTCGCTGATCTAGAACCATCTCTGTGTTGAAGGTGATGTCGAGACATTTCATTCCCATTCCTGCAAAGATTAGCAGCGCTAACCAGACGGGTCGTACCAGAACCTTTTAGATATAAACTCATCCAGTCTGTGGAGAGCCCGAAGCGGTTCTGATCCACTCTAAGTATCCGTCTGAAATCCTTTCACAGCAGAACCGAACCAGTCCCAGTTAAAACCCAGTTCATTCAGGCCAGCAAAAGGCTGCAGTCCAGCAACAATACAGACCAGAACTGGACCAGAATTGGACCATGAACATGAAGACTTGTTCCAGAACTTTTCGAAAGTTTGTTAAGCTACATTAAAAAGTTCTGCTTGGATCCAGAACTTCGGTAGAAAAAGAGTCACGGGTTTATAAATGTGATGTCTTGGTACCGCTCGGTCCAAATAAACCCAAACAGTTCCGGTTTCTGAAGGAACCGATCCAGTTTCCGACCCAACCCGGGTCCAGAGTCCGAGTCCTCTCCAGATACCCAGTCCTGCCCCTCCCCCACCTGTTGTTGTGGAGCAGCGCCACCAAGAGTCTGGTGAAAGTAATGCTGTTTTCTGAGCAGACAGCCTGACCAATTAAGCAGCTCGTTATCCCGGAACCAGCAGAACCAGAACCCGGATCCAAGGCTCCGCTTCCCCTCCACCTCCTAAGCAACCAGGCAGGGCAGTCTGACCAGAACCTGGGTCAAAACCAGAACTCACTGGAGGAACTAAGCTTCTGGGCGGAGCGCCCTGTAAAGGAGACTCGGTCCAGTAGAAGCTTCCAGAACCGGCCCCACGGACCAGCAGAGCTGCTCTCAGGTCCGATCACAGCAGCAGCAAACGGCTCAGGACACACAATCAGTCACCTGATTGGAGCAAACCAGCCAATGGCAGTGAAGCGAGGCTCATTAATTATTCAGACTCCAGACTGAGGAACCAGAACCAACAGAACCCGCCCGCACTTCCTCCCTGGGACAGACACTTCCTGTTTCATGGCCCCGCCCCCACAGAGAAAACACCCAGTGATGATGATGAGACAGCAGAACCCGAAGGCTGGAACCAGGACAATCGGACCAGAACCTGACAGTTTTTCCCTGCTCGGTTCCGGTCGGTTCTGATCAGTTCAGGTCGGTTCCGCTTGGTTCTGGTCTCTGACCAGCAGGTCAAACACTGAAATGTCCGACTGTTTTCTTGCTCCTTAAAAGCATCACAACCAGAAACTTCCTGATCTCTGCTCAGAAACTCGTTATTTAGTGGAAATAAACATGTTTAAAATCCGCTTCATTGCATCAACTCCTCCATTTTCAGTTGGGATCAGAACCAGAACCTCTAACAGAACCTGCAGCTCATTGCTTCCCCAGCCTTGAGACGAAGTTTTCAGTGAAAGATTATAAAAGAAGCTAAAACCCGAAAGATTCTGGTTCGAAATCTGAATTTTAATGTGAGAAGAGCTGGAGGAGAGAGCCAAGCTCCCCTGGTTCTGCAGAGGCCCATCGGTCGGTTCTGCTACCAGGAAGTGGGTCTAACATTCCCACAGTGTTAGTGGGAGGGAAGGAGGATTTGGTTGCAAAAGCTCTGCTGACATCACTTCCTGCTGATGTCAGCAGGTGGGCTGCCCCTCCCACCATCCTGCAGAGCGACTCGCTGCTAAATAAGGAGCTCAGAGATCTCTGAACAGGAAGTGGAGGCGAGCCCAGCAGCTGGACTGATGCTGCATCAAGCGGAGCCACGAAGACTCAGCACGCCTGCAGCAGAACCAGAACCGGGCTCCGGCACGGCGCGAAGAATCCTGAAATCTGTCTGGAGACGTGAAGCGAGTCCAGGTCCTGCAGCTCGAACCAGAACATCCGCGGCGCCGAGCTCACCTGTGCACAGCTTCTTGAAGTCCTCGTAGTCGGTCCCCTGCCCCGCCGGGACGATGGTGGAGCCCTCGTACTTGAAGGCAGCCCTGCAGGAACAGCAGGCCGTTACTATCGCCCCGACTCACGAAGCGTGAGCAAAACGTGCACAAAGCAGGCAAATTTCAGAAAGTCACAGAGATGCAGATCAGAGAGCAGCTTCTGGGCTCTGGCTGCCGAAGGGTCCGAGATGAACTCTGGGGTAAACCAGGGGCTGGTTCAGCAGCAACAGCCCTGGGGGTGGGGGGGGCACCAGGCTGCTGCTGCTGGGGACCCCCCCCATCCCACCAGCCATGTTCCTGTGACATCACAACAGCCTTCAGCTCCATGAATACAGCACAAAGTAAATTAGTTCTGCCCCACTGGGCCCCCAGCAGCCTGGACCCAGACCAGCTGCTGGTGCAACCAGCTGGGTTCGGAGGTGAAAACCAGGAGGAGAGGCTCTTTGTTTCAGCTCTCTCTGAAGGAGCCAGAACAAGAACCGGACCTCCTCCAGGCTTCATCATGAATCCCGCTTTGCCTGAAGGAACCGAGCTGCTCAGATTTAAACAGCAGCTTCGCTCTAATCTCATAAAATCACCTGAATTTAAAGCTTTCACCCGTGATTCAATGAAATAAAAACAGGATTTATGCGATTTTTCACCAGCCGGAGAACTTAACGCCTGCCGCTGGTTCCGATTCTGGCCCACCTTCTATCTGTGACACATGTTAGTGGGTGAATAATGAGAAAGAGAGTAAAATGTGGGGATTGTTGAATGGACTCACCAGCTGGTCTCCGTGTTGTCGTCTCTGACTTGGTTATAAGCTTCTCTGCAGGCCTCTTTATCGATCTGGGTCGCCATGGTTCTGGAGTCGGAGGAAAATCCGCCTGAAATCGGACTGAACCGGGTTGAAATAGCAGCTAAGTGGAGCGGGGGATACTGCACATCCGAGGGTCTGAGCACCGAGCGGAGGGCGGGAGTGTGCGGGAGAAGGTGCGGGACTCGCTGAGTTAACGGGACGAAGCGGCGCTTCTGGTAGAAAGTCGGTTCATTTCCTGAATGGGTCCACTTTATGGGCGTTGGTGCTGCGAGTCAATCAGGCTGCAGACAGGAGACACGATCACCTCCTCCTGCTAGGGGGCGCTGTCAAGCGCCGCGAACACGCAAATACAGCTTCCGGGAGAGACTCTTCAAAATAAAGTCCACAGAATCCTGCAGAGACTGACTCAAACCAAGCCTCAGGTTTATCAACGATGACTGATGGTCATAATTATTTTAAAGCAGAAAACATTCTAAATATTATTTGATTGTTTGCAATGTGGCCACGAAGAAGGAAAAACAATAATTTCACATCTATTATTGTTCTGATGCTTTTACACTGAAAACACTGCACTTATTTTCATTTAAACTCGTTTAAAATCCATAAAACCGTGGATCACGTGACCTCGTCCAGGTGGCCTTCAGACAGAGTTCATCCTAGAAGGTCCAAATGGAGATGTAGCAGCAACATCGACTAACCCTTCCCTCCAGCTTCCCAGGGGGTCAAAGTTGAAACCAAGAGCCTTGAGAGAAGCAGCTGTGAGGGAGGTTTCAGTGTTGCGCCTGAACTTCCCTCAGTGTTCCCTGGAGGTGGCGCGGTCACATCTGAAGTTAAACCTTCAGGGAACCAGAGGAGATGATTCCCAGAAGCTTTTAGCTCATAATATCTGTAACCTTCAGGGAATGTTCTCTGGTGCTTCTCGAGCAGATCAGGAACCTTCAGGGAACACTTCCTGAAGGTTCCTGGAGGTCCACGGCTGCTTGGTTGGCCCACAGCCTAATGTTCTGCTCAGATGGACACCAGCAGCAGCGTTCAGGAGAACCTTGTAGAACCATCATCAGGCTATGATAACTGGCAGGGACAGAGATCTGACCCTCTGGACAACACTTCCTTCTTCCTTCCTTCCTGGTTTATTTCCAGGCAGGAGATGGTGGACCTGCAGCTGATGGACCGTCTGCCTCTCCGGTTCTAATTGTCTGTTTTGCTCAGATTCACATCAGGCTGCAGAATCTTTCCAACTATGTAAAAACCAACTCTAGAAATGTGTTGTCTTGTTAAAAAACAAACAAACAAAAAACCCCTTCAGCTCTTATTGTGAAGGATGAAAGAATCATTTCCGGTAACAGCTTTACTAAACAGTCTGATTTCATTTGATTTGTTTGATTTATTCATATTTAAATTCACAGAATTGATCAGATTCTGCAGTTGAAGCCTTTCATGAAAGCAGCTCCGGTGAACAGACTGTTTCCGCTCTGCTTGATGATGAATTATTAATAATTACATGTAGTTTGATTTCAGGGGCGCAGCTGAGATCTTCAGGGCCTCATTCAGCATGAAGGGCTGCTTCTGTCCTCCAGTCCTCCAGTTTCACCTGCTGGTCAGAACAGGAGGAAATGATGACCACAAACTGGTGAATGTGAGACCTGCAGCATTCTGCCCCCTGCTGGTGGCTCCTGGATCTGCAGGTCCTTTAACATTGCTCAGCTCTAATCCTGACATGAAGCTGAGAATCCAGCATCAGTTCAGTTAAATTCTATTAAATTATTCATCCCAAAGAGAAAGTGACATGTCTGTAAAATGGTTCATAAAATATGTTTTTGTTGTTGTTTTATTTTGAATATAGATTCAAATCATATGACTTTGATGCATAAATCAGGATAATTTAATTATGTCCTTCTTTGACCAGAAATATCCAGCTTCATGTTTTCATTTTAATGGTTGGAATAAATTAAATTTAGATTCAAAAATTTTGTATTACAATGTTGTAACTCAGATCATCCGAGTATCATCAGAGAGTCATTGTGGATGGTGATGCTGTGTGCAGGAAGAATCGCCAGTAGCAGTCAGTCTTACAAAGAATCTGAAAAGGCCTCCGACTGAAGACTGTAGCTGCATGTCAGTCTCATGACTGTCATGACATGTTAACAGCGCAATATCAATAGTTCAGGTATTTTTTTTATACGTTTTGAGATGCGTATCAGCTGCTAACGATCATAATCATCCAGAGCCAGAGGGAATAACTGTCCAAACAGCAACGATTCAACCAGAGAAATGAACAAACATCTAAAAAAGAACCAATCAGAACCAACAGAGCTGCTCCAACACGCTGCCACCAGGAGGCGCTGTTCTAGAATGTTTCACTATTCTTTTCCTTCTATGTACACACCGTGACACAAAGAGTCCACCAGCTGTCTGGACTCAGCTTCTTCTCTGATGCGCTGCAGGGGGGGTTGTTTGGCTGGGGGCAGGAGAGATATCATCAGATATCATTTCTTAATGTGAAGCTTAAACGTGAACATTTATCATCATGTTAAAAGCAGCAAATATTGGTGAAGTTATGAGAAATATGTATGTTTAACATGTCAACAGATTCTCATAACTGCAGGTTTTTCATGTTTTCAGTGTGATCCAAACTGTCCTGAATGTGACTTTCATTTTCTAATCACAGTTTTAGTTTGCAGTGATAAACTGTTAAGATGCTGTCTGGAATAAATGATCATAATAAAGGCGGTATTGATATATAAATAATAAAAACTCATCATAAACCTCCGCTGCTTCATCATGAGACTGATGGAAATCATAACAGACCTGTCGTCCTGTTTTCCTCATTAATTACTGACTTCAATAATTTTTGAACGCTTAGATAACAGTTCCGGTCTTGAACGCTCGCATCCTCTCAAACCGCTGATTTCAAAATAAATGACATCAGTGACAACTTCCGGTTGAAATAGTTGCCTTCAAAATAAACGAGACTGGAGAAACGTTTAGATTTTTTTCATATAATGAATATTTCTTCTCGTCCCGTCGTCACGTGTGGAACTAAGTTTTATCTTTGAATTAAATTAATTTTTTGTTTTATTTGTCTTGTTTTATGTTTTATTTCCACGCCACAGACTGCAGGGGGAGCATGATGGAAACTCTGGAGCAGCGCTCCATGGAGGTTCAACTCTGGGTATATCACTATGGCAACAGAAGAGAACCTGCTACACATCCACCTTTAAGTCAGTGATATTTGCTGAAACACGGAGGCAAGCAGAGAAGGTCCCCTGCTCCAGCTGAACTGAAGCCACCACCGTGCTTCACTGCAGGGACGCAGGTCTTCCTTCTCTGATGTCTCCAGGAGCTCCAGGTTGCTCTCATCTGACCAGAGAACATCCTTCTAGTCTGCAGAGTCCTTCTCCAGGCTGTCCTCAGCAGACGTTACTATACAGAGAGAGATGATGTTATTGAGGTGGATCTGGAGGATGAAAGTTGTCGTCCAGCTGTAGATGAAAGGAGGTTCAGGAACAGGAAGAACGTCAGATCTGTTTTTATTTTTGCTCTTTTCTGTTCTAAATAACTAAATAAATAAAAGAGAAGGAAACTGAAAGAAAACAGATTCTCCTAGAACTTTATTTTGAAAGCCGTAAGCGGAAGTTGTTTAGCACGTAGCTAACAGTGTAGCTGAGATGAGACACCTGGAGAGGAACTGATATGAAGACTTGCTGCGGGTTTCCTGCTTGATTCAAGAAGTCCTGCTGTGTCTCCGCCGCAGGTAACCGGAGCTGTCTCCTGTCTCCTGTCTCTGCCGTCCTCTGTTTCTGCTGTCTCCTGTCTCTGCCGTCCTCTGTCTCCTGTCTCTGCTGTCTCCTGTCTCTGCCGTCCTCTGTCTCTGCTGTCTCCTGTCTCTGCCGTCCTCTGTCTCCTGTCTCTGCCGTCTCCTGTCTCTGCCGTCCTCTGTCTCTGCTGTCTCCTGTCTCTGCCGTCCTCTGTCTCCTGTCTCTGCCGTCTCCTGTCTCTGCCGTCCTCTGTCTCTGCTGTCTCCTGTCTCTGCCGTCCTCTGTCTCCTGTCTCTGCTGTCTCCTGTCTCTGCCGTCCTCTGTCTCCTGTCTCTGCCGTCTCCTGTCTCTGCTGTCTCCTGTCTCTGCCGTCCTCTGTCTCTGCCGTCTCCTGTCTCTGCTGTCTCCTGTCTCTGCCGTCCTCTGTCTCCTGTCTCTGCTGTCTCCTGTCTCTGCCGTCCTCTGTCTCTGCCGTCTCCTGTCTCTGCTGTCTCCTGTCTCTGCCGTCTCCTGTCTCTGCCGTCTCCGGTCTCTGCCGTCCTCTGTCTCTGCTGTCTCCTGTCTCTGCCGTCCTCTGTCTCTGCCGTCTCCTGTCTCTGCTGTCTCCTGTCTCTGCCGTCCTCTGTCTCCTGTCTCTGCCGTCTCCTGTCTCTGCCGTCTCCTGTCTCTGCCGTCCTCTGTCTCCTGTCTCTGCCGTCCTCTGTCTCCTGTCTCTGCCGTCTCCGGTCTCTGCTGTCTCCTGTCTCTGCCGTCTCCTGTCTCTGCCGTCTCCTGTCTCTGCTGTCTCCGGTCTCTGCCGTCCTCTGTCTCTGCTGTCTCCTGTCTCTGCCGTCCTCTGTCTCTGCCGTCTCCTGTCTCTGCCGTCTCCTGTCTCTGCCGTCCTCTGTCTCCTGTCTCTGCTGTCTCCTGTCTCTGCCGTCTCCTGTCTCTGCCGTCCTCTGTCTCCGGTCTCTGCCGTCTCCTGTCTCTGCCGTCTCCTGATCGGTATCATGGAAACACCTTTCTGAGGGTTCAGGTCGGTACTTTAAACCAGAACCATGAGCGGTTCTGGTTTCCAGCCTGAAACATAGTTTTGGGTTTTTAACCCTTAAAAATCACTTCCTGGAGTGACGTCATCAACGCTGCTGGGCTTGTTTGGACCAGAACCGATGTTTGACATGTAAACGTGGATCTGAGGGCTCAGTTGCGCCTCTGCTCGGTGTTTTACGGCCGCTCTTCATCACAAAGATCTTCTTCAGTCAAGAAGAACATCATCAGTTCTGCAGCGTGGTTCTGCTGACCAGGAGGTCCAGGTTCTGTTTGGGTTCTGCTGACCAGGAGGTCCAGGTTCTGTTTGGGTTCTGCTGACCAGGAGGTCCAGGTTCTGCTCTCAGTTCTGGGTCTGGGCTCCTTTCCTGCATGGAGGAGACCAGCCAGAGGTTCTGGAGGCCCAGGCTGACCTTCAGCTGGTCTTCATCGCTGGTTCTGGTGTCCCATAGAGCTCTGGTGTTACCATGGAGATTAGAGCAGGTATCGGTACCGCTGGCAGAGTGGGTCGGGACCAAGTCCTGTTGGAATCAGAGACGTTCAGCATCTCCATGAAGCTGGTCAGCAGAAGGAAGCAGGAAGAGCTCTAGAGGTTCTGGTAGTACCCGGCGGACCAGGACCAGGAGACGACCCGGTAGAACCCGGCGGACCAGAACTCTGGACCTCCAGCAGTCTGGATCTGCTCCTCTCTAGACTCTGGGACGTTGCTCTCCAGATGAAAATGTGGAGTGTAACTTTGGACCTCTGAGCAAAGAACCGGGTCTGGTTCAGCCCAGATGAGATGGTTCTGGTGTCGTCTCTGGTTCAGTTCTAGCTCGGGTTCTGGACTCGTCTGTGTGGTGGATACTAAAGTTCTGACTCCCGCTGGAGTCCAAACCTTGTGCGTGTCTTCCAGAACTTTGCTTCACAATCCTCTTAAAGCTACAGTTATGCCTGTTGCTGGCGCACTTTTTCCTTCCACTCAACTTTCTCTGAAAATGCTTGGATACAGCCCTCTGAGAACAATCAGCTCCTTTTGTCAATGAGCTTTTGTGTCGTGGAGGTCAGAGCTCTTCTGGTGGACACCTCTCCAGGCAGCAGAGCAGGGTGAGAACATCAGAAAGGACCAGAAGGCCGAGCGAGGGCTCAGTGGAACCTGCGCGCGTTGACCGTGTCCTGGAGGACGTGCCGTCTCAGTGTGTCTCTGTCTGTGTTTTTCAGGTGATTCCTGTCTGACGGAACCTCATGGACGGACCGGGCCGTACGGGCCGACCCAGCAGGGTCAGCGAATACTCCAAGGTGAGAGCAGGTTGGAACCCAGCTTTCTTCTCTCAGCTGATATGTCCTTCAGAACTGGAGCCAGTAATCCAGCAGAGCAGAGGACTTCAATGGAAACCATGTTTTTAACTCTTGAATTATGGGTAATGAAGTTCCCTGACCCAGCTGCTGGTTCCTGGTCCAGAACCGGATCCTGGTCCAGAACCGGTTCCTGGTTCCTGGTCCAGCTGCTGGTTCCTGGTTCCTGGTCCAGCTGCTGGTTCCTGGTTCCTGGTCCAGCTGCTGGTTCCTGGTCCAGCTCCTGGTTCCTGGTCCAGCTGCTGGTTCCTGGTCCAGCTGCTGGTTCCTGGTCCAGTTGCTGGTTCCTGGTTCCTGGTCCAGCTGCTGGTTCCTGGTTCCTGGTCCAGCCCCGGTTCCTGGTCCAGCTGCTGGTTCCTGGTTCCTGGTCCAGCTGCTGGTTCCTGGTCCAGCTGCTGGTTCCTGGTTCCTGGTCCAGTCCCGGTTCCTGGTCCAGCTGCTGGTTCCTGGTCCAGCTGCTGGTTCCTGGTTCCTGGTCCAGCTGCTGGTTCCCGGTTCCTGGTCCAGCTGCTGGTTCCTGGTTCCTGGTCCAGTCCCGGTTCCTGGTCCAGTTGCTGGTTCCTGGTCCAGCTGCTGGTTCCTGGTTCCTGGTCCAGCTGCTGGTTCCTGGTCCAGCTGCTGGTTCCTGGTCCAGAACCGGTTCCTGGTCCAGCTGCTGGTTCCTGGTCCAGCTGCTGGTTCCTGGTTCCTGGTCCAGTCCCGGTTCCTGGTCCAGCTGCTGGTTCCTGGTCCAGCTGCTGGTTCCTGGTTCCTGGTCCAGCTGCTGGTTCCCGGTTCCTGGTCCAGCTGCTGGTTCCTGGTTCCTGGTCCAGCTGCCGGTTCCTGGTCCAGCTGCTGGTTCCTGGTCCAGCTGCTGGTTCCTGGTTCCTGGTCCAGCTGCTGGTTCCTGGTCCAGCTGCTGGTTCCTGGTTCCTGGTCCAGCTGCTGGTTCCTGGTCCAGCTGCTGGTTCCTGGTCCAGTCCCGGTTCCTGGTCCAGCTGCTGGTTCCTGGTTCCTGGTCCAGCTGCTGGTTCCTGGTCCAGTCCCGGTTCCTGGTCCAGTCCCGGTTCCTGGTCCAGTTGCTGGTTTCTGGTCCAGCTGCTGGTTCCTGGTTCCTGGTCCAGCTGCTGGTTCCTGGTCCAGCTGCTGGTTCCTGGTTCCTGGTCCAGCTGCTGGTTCCTGGTCCAGAACCGGTTCCTGGTCCAGCTGCTGGTTCCTGGTCCAGCTGCTGGTTCCTGGTCCAGTCCCGGTTCCTGGTCCAGCTGCTGGTTCCTGGTTCCTGGTCCAGCTGCTGGTTCCTGGTCCAGTCCCGGTTCCTGGTCCAGTCCCGGTTCCTGGTCCAGTTGCTGGTTCCTGGTCCAGCTGCTGGTTCCTGGTTCCTGGTCCAGCTGCTGGTTCCTGGTCCAGTCCCGGTTCCTGGTCCAGTCCCGGTTCCTGGTCCAGTTGCTGGTTCCTGGTCCAGCTGCTGGTTCCTGGTCCAGCTGCTGGTTCCTGGTTCCTGGTCCAGCTGCTGGTTCCTGGTCCAGCTGCTGGTTCCTGGTTCCTGGTCCAGCTGCTGGTTCCTGGTCCAGCTGCTGGTTCCTGGTCCAGCTGCTGGTTCCTGGTTCCTGGTCCAGCTGCTGGTTCCTGGTCCAGCTGCTGGTTCCTGGTCCAGTCCCGGTTCCTGGTCCAGCTGCTGGTTCCTTGTCCAGCTGCTGGTTCCTGGTTCCTGGTCCAGCTGCTGGTTCCTGGTCCAGCTGCTGGTTCCTGGTTCCTGGTCCAGCTGCTGGTTCCTGGTCCAGCTGCTGGTTCCTGGTTCCTGGTCCAGCTGCTGGTTCCTGGTCCAGCTGCTGGTTCCTGGTCCAGAACCGGTTCCTGGTCCAGCTGCTGGTTCCTGGTTCCTGGTCCAGCTGCTGGTTCCTGGTCCAGTCCCGGTTCCTGGTCCAGTTGCTGGTTTCTGGTCCAGCTGCTGGTTCCTGGTTCCTGGTCCAGCTGCTGGTTCCTGGTCCAGCTGCTGGTTCCTGGTCCAGTCCCGGTTCCTGGTCCAGCTGCTGGTTCCTGGTCCAGAACCGGTTCCTGGTCCAGCTGCTGGTTCCTGGTTCCTGGTCCAGCTGCTGGTTCCTGGTCCAGAACCGGTTCCTGGTCCAGCTGCTGGTTCCTGGTTCCTGGTCCAGCTGCTGGTTCCTGGTTCCTGGTCCAGCTGCTGGTTCCTGGTCCAGCTGCTGGTTCCTGGTCCAGAACCGGTTCCTGGTCCAGCTGCTGGTTCCTGGTCCAGCTGCTGGTTCCTGGTCCAGTCCCGGTTCCTGGTCCAGCTGCTGGTTCCTGGTTCCTGGTCCAGCTGCTGGTTCCTGGTCCAGTCCCGGTTCCTGGTCCAGTCCCGGTTCCTGGTCCAGTTGCTGGTTCCTGGTCCAGCTGCTGGTTCCTGGTTCCTGGTCCAGCTGCTGGTTCCTGGTCCAGCTGCTGGTTCCTGGTCCAGTCCCGGTTCCTGGTCCAGCTGCTGGTTCCTGGTCCAGCTGCTGGTTCCTGGTCCAGAACCGGTTCCTGGTCCAGCTGCTGGTTCCTGGTTCCTGGTCCAGCTGCTGGTTCCTGGTTCCTGGTCCAGCTGCTGGTTCCTGGTCCAGCTGCTGGTTCCTGGTCCAGTCCCGGTTCCTGGTCCAGCTGCTGGTTCCTGGTCCAGAACCGGTTCCTGGTCCAGCTGCTGGTTCCTGGTCCAGTCCCGGTTCCTGGTCCAGCTGCTGGTTCCTGGTCCAGCTGCTGGTTCCTGGTCCAGAACCGGTTCCTGGTCCAGCTGCTGGTTCCTGGTTCCTGGTCCAGCTGCTGGTTCCTGGTTCCTGGTCCAGCTGCTGGTTCCTGGTCCAGCTGCTGGTTCCTGGTCCAGTCCCGGTTCCTGGTCCAGCTGCTGGTTCCTGGTCCAGAACCGGTTCCTGGTCCAGCTGCTGGTTCCTGGTCCAGAACCGGTTCCTGGTCCAGCTGCTGGTTCCTGGTTCCTGGTCCAGCTGCTGGTTCCTGGTCCAGAACCGGTTCCTGGTCCAGCTGCTGGTTCCTGGTTCCTGGTCCAGCTGCTGGTTCCTGGTCCAGCTGCTGGTTCCTGGTCCAGTCCCGGTTCCTGGTCCAGCTGCTGGTTCCTGGTCCAGAACCGGTTCCTGGTCCAGCTGCTGGTTCCTGGTTCCTGGTCCAGCTGCTGGTTCCTGGTCCAGAACCGGTTCCTGGTCCAGCTGCTGGTTCCTGGTTCCTGGTCCAGCTGCTGGTTCCTGGTTCCTGGTCCAGTTGCTGGATCTTCATGGTTCCTGTGCAGCAGCCTCTGGCTCTAACGGACCTCCCGCCGGCGTGCTGTTCTTGGCAGATGTTCCGGTCCACGGACCAGGCCGTGGAGGTCCTGCGGGGCTTCAACGAGCAGCGGCAGCAGAGCCTCTTCTGCGACGTGGTTCTGGTGGCGGACGGCCGGCGGATCCCGGCCCACCGGGCCCTCCTGGCCGTCTCCAGCCCGTACTTCCAGGCCATGTTCACGCTGGGCATGAAGGAGCAGCACCAGCAGGAGGTACGCCGATGAACCTTCCCGCTCTGAGCCGGCAGCTCCAGAATCCGGATCGGTTCGTTTCAAAACCGGTCATACCCCTGTCGGCTTCGAAGCGTCTCCTCGACGATGATCTGCAGCGGTTTTAACTTTCTGAGAGGGTTGATTCTGTTTCGGAAACTTTCATCGTCAGACCTTGTAACATCTGAGTAGCTCCTCCATGGATCAGTGATCTCTGGTGATGATCTCTAAGTCTCTGAGGATGGAAGGCCTCCTCACCATCACCCTCATCTTTAGCTCCCTCCACAGATTCTCCATCAGAACCAGGTCCAGATTCTGGCCTCATTAAAACATGCTGGTCACATTAAAAGATGGCTTTCAATCTGACAGGGGTATGAATAATTGTGGCCTCAACTGTTGTCCTTCATCAATCTAAGCTATGCACCGCTGGCAGCATGATGCTGCCACCACCATGCTTTAGACCTGGTACACTGTTCATAGGCTCGTCCTCCTCTGGCCGTCGAGCTCGTCCCAGGAGACATTGTCCATGGATCCGTCCGTCCGGCTTCAGTTTGGACCAGGACACCAGTGTCCACATCCAGAGACGCCAGTCTGGGGCAACTGGGAGTCAGGTTCAGGTGGACTTCTGGGATTGATCAAAGTTTGTAAAAACAAGTTAAAACCTCCGGGGCTCTGACCGCTGAGGCGACCTGCGACCTCTGAGGTCCAGTGAATCTGAAGAACCAGAGATGAAGATCATTTCAGCAGAGCCGATGGAGCAGAACCATTAGAGCTCCATTAACCAGTTATTAATGGACGCTCTCTGTCCCCTGGTGGGGACAGTGGGCCGGTCTGATGGACGCTCTCTGTCCCCAGGTGGAGCTGCTGGGGGTGTCCTGTGTGGGTCTTGCGGCCGTGCTGGACTTCCTGTACAGCGGAGAGCTGCGGCTGGATGGAGGAAACATCGAATACGTGCTGGAAGCTGCTCACCTGCTGCAGGTGAGGCGCTGCGAACCAGGTTACCAGGTCAGGACCGGACCAGTTCCTGACTGGTACCGGACCGAACACTGGACAGAT
This sequence comes from Anableps anableps, assembly GCA_014839685.1. Classification (NCBI taxonomy): domain Eukaryota; kingdom Metazoa; phylum Chordata; class Actinopteri; order Cyprinodontiformes; family Anablepidae; genus Anableps; species Anableps anableps. Next base: position 39,815,433 of record CM026073.1, read on the forward strand.
GGGTGGACGGACGAACGGGTGGATGGATGGGTGGACGGACAGACGGATGGATGGACGGACGGGTGGACAGATGGAGGGATGGATGGATGGACAGATGGATGGATGGACGGATGGATGGATGGATGGATGGATTGACAGATGGATGGATGGATGGATGGATGGATGGATGGATTGACAGATGGGTGGAGGGACGAACGGGTGGGTGGACAGATGGATGGACGGACGGACGGGTGGACAGATGGAGGGATGGACGGGTGGATGGATGGATGGATGGATGGGTGGACGGACGAACGGGTGGGTGGACAGCTGGACGGACAGACGGATGGACGGACAGACGGATGGATGGACGGACGGATGGACGGGTGGATGGATGGATGGATGGATGGATGGATGGATGGATGGATTGACAGATGGGTGGAGGGACGAACGGGTGGGTGGACAGATGGATGGACGGACGGACGGGTGGACAGATGGAGGGATGGACGGGTGGATGGATGGATGGATGGATGGGTGGACGGACGAACGGGTGGGTGGACAGCTGGACGGACAGACGGATGGACGGACAGACGGATGGATGGACGGACGGATGGACGGGTGGATGGATGGATGGATGGATGGATTGACAGATGGATGGATGGATGGATGGATGGATGGATGGATTGACAGATGGGTGGACGGACGAACGGGTGGGTGGACAGATGGATGGACGGACGGACGGGTGGACAGATGGAGGGATGGACGGGTGGACGGATGGACGGACGGATGGATGGACGGACAGACGGATGGACTATCGGACGGATGGATGGACGGATGGATGGATGGGTGGACGGATGGATGGGTGGACGGACAGACGGATGGACGGACGGATGGACTATCGGATGGATGGACGGATGGATGGACGGATGGACGGACGGATGGACAGATGGATGGACGGAATGATGGATGTTCGTAATAGAGGAAAAACATGACTACTAAGCGTTTGCTGGGAAGCGAAGGAAGGACCAGCACGGAGCCCTGCGGCTCACAGGTGAGCGCCGCCTGTCTTCTTCCCAGAGCTAGTGGGCGTGGCTTATAGTCAGGTGTGCTGAGCGGCGGCGCCCGTCAGGGCGGACCGGCTGTGCCGGTGCGTGCGGCCAGCTGCTGTCGGCTCACGTCTGCGACGCTCTGCTGCTCCAGCTGTGGCGCGCCGTGGACTTCTGCTGCCAGTTCCTGGAGGACGAGGTGGACGAGGACAACTACCTGCACCTGCAGCGGCTGGCGCAGCTCTACAGCCTGCAGCGGCTCGACGGCCGCGTCGACCGCTTCGTCCTGAGCCGCTTCAGCGCGCTGTCCTGCACCCCACCCTTCCTGCAGAGCCTCCCCCTGCACAAGCTCTGCTCATACCTGTCCAGCGGCCAGGTAGGACCTCTGCAGCTGCACAGGTTCTCCACCCTCTGGTTCTCCACCCTCTGGTTCTCAACCTCTGGTTCTCAACCTCTGGTTCTCCTCCCTCTGGTTCTCAACCTCTGGTTCTCCTCCCTCTGGTTCTCAACCTCTGGTTCTCCTCCCTCTGCTTCTCAACCTCTGGTTCTCCTCCCTCTGCTTCTCAACCTCTGGTTCTCCTCCCTCTGCTTCTCAACCTCTGGTTCTCCTCCCTCTGGTTCTCCACCCTCTGGTTCTCAACCTCTGGTTCTCAACCTCTGGTTCTCCTTCCTCTGCTTCTCAACCTCTGGTTCTCCTCCCTCTGCTTCTCAACCTCTGGTTCTCCTCCCTCTGCTTCTCAACCTCTGGTTCTCCTCCCTCTGGTTCTCCTCCCTCTGGTTCTCCTCCCTCTGCTTCTCCTCCCTCTGCTTCTCAACCTCTGGTTCTCCTCCCTCTTCTTCTCAACCTCTGGTTCTCCTCCCTCTTCTTCTCAACCTCTGGTTCTCCTTCCTCTGGTTCTCCTCCCTCTGGTTCTCCTTCCTCTGCTTCTCAACCTCTGGTTCTCACCCTCTGGTTCTCCTTCCTCTGCTTCTCAACCTCTGGTTCTCCTCCCTCTGCTTCTCAACCTCTGGTTCTCCTCCCTCTGCTTCTCAACCTCTGGTTCTCCTCCCTCTGGTTCTCCTCCCTCTGGTTCTCCTCCCTCTTCTTCTCCTCCCTCTGCTTCTCCTCCCTCTGCTTCTCAACCTCTGGTTCTCCTCCCTCTTCTTCTCAACCTCTGGTTCTCCTCCCTCTTCTTCTCAACCTCTGGTTCTCCTTCCTCTGGTTCTCCACCCTCTGCTTCTCCACCCTCTGGTTCTCAACCTCTGGTTCTCCTCCCTCTTCTTCTCAACCTCTGGTTCTCCTTCCTCTTCTTCTCCTCCCCTCTGCTTCTCCACCCTCTGGTTCTCAACTCTGGTTCTCCTCCTCTGCTTCTCAACTCTGGTTTCTCCTCCCTCTGGTTCTCCTCCCTCTTCTTCTCCTCCCTCTTCTTCTCCTCCCTCTGCTTCGCCACCTCTGGTTCTCAACCTCTGGTTCTCCCTCCCTCTGCTTCTCAACCTCTGGTTTCTCCTCCCTCTGGTTCTCCTCCCTCTGGTCTCAACCTCTGGTTCTCCTCCCTCTTCTTCTCCTCCCTCTGGTTCTCCTCCCCTCTTCGTCTCCTCCCTCTGCTTCTTCTCAACCCTCTGGTTCTCCTCCCTCTGGTTCTCAACCTCTGGTTTCTCCTCCCTCTGCTTCTCAACCTCTGGTTCTCCTCCCTCTGGTTCTCCTCCCTCTGGTTTCTCAACCCTCTGGTTCTCAACCTCTGGTTCTCCTCCCTCTGCTTCTCCTCCCTCTGGTTCTCCTCCCTCTTCTTCTCCTCCCTCTGCTTCTCCACCCTCTGGTTCTCCTCCCTCTGGTTCTCAACCTCTGGTTCTCCTCCCTCTGCTTCTCAACCTCTGGTTCTCCTCCCTCTGGTTCTCCTCCCTCTTCTTCTCCTCCCTCTGCTTCTCCTCCCTCTGGTTCTCAACTCTGGTTCTCCTCCCTCTGGTTCTCCACCCTCTGCTTCTCCACCCTCTGGTTCTCAACCTCTGGTTTCTCCTCCCTCTTCTTCTCAACCTCTGGTTTCTCCTTCCTCTTCTTCTCCTCCCTCTGCTTCTCCACCCTCTGGTTCTCAACCTCTGGTTCTCCTCCCTCTGCTTCTCAACCTCTGGTTCTCCTCCCTCTGGTTCTCCTCCCTCTTCTTCTCCTCCCTCTGCTTCTCCACCCTCTGGTTCTCAACCTCTGGTTCTCCTCCCTCTGCTTCTCAACCTCTGGTTCTCCTCCTCTGGTTCTCCCTCCCTCTGGTCTCAACCTCTGGTTCTCCTCCCTCTTCTTCTCCTCCTCTGGTTCTCCTCCCTCTTCTTCTCCTCCTCTGCTTTCTCCACCCTCTGGTTTCTCCCCCTCTGGTTCTCAACCTCTGGTTCTCCTCCCTCTGCTCTCCAACCTCTGGTTCTCCTCCCTCTGGTTCTCCTCCCTCTGGTTCTCAACCCTCTGGTTCTCAACCTCTGGTTCTCCTCCCTCTCTTTCTCCTCCCTCTGGTTCTCCTCCCTCTTCTTCATCCTCCCTCTGCGCTTCTCCACCCTCTGGTTCTCCTCCCTCTGGTTCTCAACCTCTGGTTCTCCTCCCTCTGCTCTCAACCTCTGGTCTCCTCCCTCTGGTTCTCCTCCCTCTTTCTTCTCCTCCCGCTGCTTCTCTCCCTCTGCTTCTCAACCTCTGGTTCTCCTCCCTCTGGTTCTCCTCCCTCTGCTTCTCAACCTCTGGTTCTCCTCCCTCTTCTTCTCCTCCCTCTGGTTCTCCTCCCTCTTCTTCTCCTCCCTCTGCTTCTCCACCCTCTGCTTCTCAACCTCTGGTTCTCCTCCCTCTGGTTCTCCTCCCTCTTCTTCTCCTCCCTCTGGTTCTCCACCCTCTGGTTCTCCACCCTCTTCTTCTCCACCAGGTCCAGCACGCAGTGAGCAGGCCTCCTGCAGGCCGCGCTGCAGTGGCTCGGCCAGAAACCCGGACCGGACTTCCCCACGCCAAGCAGCTGCTGTCCAGCTCCGCTTCCCCGCTGATGCCGGCCGGAGACCTGGTGGGCCTGGTTTCTGCCGGCGATCCGGGCCCTGCTGCCCGAGGGGTCCGGCTGCGAGGAGCTGGTGGAGGAGGCGCTGCGGTACCAGGCCCGGCCCCAGCGCCCCAGCCGCTTCTCCAAACGGCCGAACCACGCTGAGGGGAGGGGTGGAGCAGCTGCTGCTGATTGGAGGAGAGGTACTGATGGGAGACCTCCTTATGACTGGGGGCCTCTATTGGCACCCCCGGTGGCCTCGTTATCTATTGGCACCCCCGGTGGCCTCGTTATCTATTGGCACCCCCGGTGGCCTCTGTTGGCACCCCTGGTGGCCCTCGTTATCTATTGGCACCCCCGGTGGCCTCTGTTGGCACCCTCTGGTGGCCTCGTTATCTATTGGCACCCCTGGTGATCTATTGGCACCCCCGGTGGCCTCGTTATCTATTGGCAACCCCTGGTGATCTATTGGCACCAACCGGTGGCCTCGTTATCTATTGGCACCCCCGGTGGCCTCGTTATCTATTGGCACCCCCGGTGGCCTCGTTATCTATTGGCACCACCGGTTGCCTCGTTATCTATTGGCACCCCCGGTGGCCTCGTTATCTATTGGCACCCCCGGTGGCCTCTGTTGGCCTCGTTATCTATTGGCACCCCCGGTGGCCTCTGTTTGGCACCCCTGGTGGCCTCGTTATCTATTGGCACCCCTGGTGATCTATTGGCACCCCCCGGTGGCCTCGTTATCTATTGGCACCCCTGGTGATCTATTGGCACCCCTGGTAACCTCGTTATCTATTGGCACCCCTGGTGGCCTCGTTATCTATTGGCACCCCTGGTGATCTATTGGCACCACCGGTGGCCTCGTTATCTATTGGCACCCCTGGTGGCCTCGTTATCTATTGGCACCCCTGGTGATCTATTGGCACCCCCGGTGGCCTCGTTATCTATTGGCACCCCTGGTGGCCTCGTTATCTATTGGCACCCCTGGTGGCCTCGTTATCTATTGGCACCCCCGGTGGCCTCGTTATCTATTGGCACCCCTGGTGACCTCTGTTGGCCTCGTTATCTATTGGCACCCCCCGGTGGCCTCTGTTGGCACCCCTGGTGGCCTCGTTATCTATTGGCACCCCTGGTGACCTCTGTTGGCCTCGTTATCTATTGGCACCCCCGGTGGCCTCTGTTGGCACCCTGGTGGCCTCGTTATCTATTGGCACCCCTGTGATCTATTGGCACCCCCGGTGCCTCGTTATCTATTGGCAACCCCCTGGTGATCTATTGGCACCCCTGGTAACCTCGTTATCTATTGGCAACCCCCTGGTGGCCTCGTTATCTATTGGCACCCCTGGTGATCTATTGGCAACCACCGGTGGCCTCGTTATCTATTGGCACCCCTGGTGGCCTCGTTATCTATTGGCCCCCTGGTGATCTATTGGCACCCCCGGTGGCCTCGTTATCTATTGGCAAACCCCTGGTGATCTATTGGCACCACCCCTGTGGCCTCGTTATCTATTGGCACCCCTGGTGATCTATTGGCACCCCCGGTGGCCTCGTTATCTATTGGCACCCCCGGTGGCCTCGTTATCTATTGGCACCCCTGGTGGCCTCGTTATCTATTGGCACCCCTGGTAACCTCGTTATCTATTGGCACCCCTGGTGGCCTCGTTATCTATTGGCACCCCTGGTGGCCCTCGTTATCTTTGGCACCCCCGGTGGCCTCTTATCTATTGCACCCCTGGTGATCTCTTGGCACCCCCGGTGGCCTCGTTATCTATTGGCACCCCCGTGGCATCTGTTGGCACCCCGGTGGGCCTCGTTATCTATTGGCACCCCCGGTGGCCTCGTTATCTATTGGCACCCCCGGTGGCCTCGTTATCTATTGGCACCCCTGGTGACCTCTGTTGGCACCCCGGTGGCCTCGTTATCTATTGGCACCCCCGGTGGCCTCGTTATCTATTGCACCCTGGTGACCTCTGTTGGCACCCCTGTGGCCTCGTTATCTATTGGCACCCCTGGTAACCTCGTTATCTATTGGCACCCCTGGTGGCCTCGTTATCTATTGGCACCCCTGGTGGCCTCGTTATCTATTGGCACCCCCGTGGCCTCGTTATCTATTGGCACCCCTGGT